>JASTUX010000022.1:0-299707 GCA_031125595.1 Saccharomycopsis capsularis
AAGAAGAAGAAGAAGAAGAAGAAGAAGAAGAAGAAGAAGAAGAAGAAGAAGAAGAAGAAGAAGAAGAAGAAGAAGAAAAATGATAGCTATAGCACATCAATAAAAAATGCCTAGTGCCGAAAAATGTAGCAAAAATAGAAACTTTTAATATAGTGCAACATGGGGAATAGGAATCATAAACGCAAAAGAAATTCGTAGCGGTACTGAAAACGAATATCTAAAGATGACATAGAAGTATCTAAGAACGTCTTAGAATAACATCCAAGAGAAAGAATCATAATAATACTGTGTAGAGAGCGAAGAAAACAAATCCAAACAAACAAATACATTTAAACCGTTGCTACAGCGTCAACAGGAAACTCTCCGATTCTTCCATCGGCAGACCGACCTATCCACCAGTTGTCCCTCGACGCCTTTTTTGACAAAATGGTCAACGTCTCGTCTTTCTCAAAGCTCAAGCCGCCAACACCCGTGCCCTCGAAGGCGTTCTTAGCCTTAACTTTTCCAGCTATCTTCACTGGCTTAAGTCCATCGCTCTCGTCTTGCTCCTTATTGAAAATTTTATTTTTGTGTTTCTTGACAAGCTCGCGATAATCCCATTTGTCTGCAGTCTCTTCCTTGTAGTACTGGTTATACTTCAAGTATATTTGCGCTGAAATAGACATCTTCTGCACAGCAAGCCTTTTCAGGTTTTCGTTTATAGTTTTGAAGTCGGTCGTCACAGGGCAGTCGATAATCAAGTCGTATGGGCTTTGATTAGGGTTTCTTACCAGCGTTGGAATATTGCTTGGGTCCTGCAGCCATTGCAGTCTCTTGGTTCCAGCATAGATACTACTACCCCTATTGCTGTTGGCCATGGATCCTCCCGAGAACGTGCTGTATCTGTTATAGTCTGTGCTGGATGTGGTGGAAAGCATGCTGATTCTATTATTGTTGCTGCCATTGTTGAGACTGCTGGAGTGAGTGAGTGAATCAGAAGATAGCACGCTAGATCTCTTCAGCCTATTTGGCGATATGGCCGGTGAAAGCATAGGCGAGTTGCTGGAGTTGCCAACCAGGTTTGTGAATGCATCCTCGCCGTTCAGAGACGACACCGACGAAGTGAATGAAAAGTTGTCATCGTCCTTGGCCAATGAGGTATTCGCACTTAACGCGCCATTGTGGATACTAGTATTATTATTGAAACTCTTGTTCAAATTACCGATATGGCTGAGCTGAGAATCATTAAGCTCCAAAGATAACGAGCTAAACGACCTCACAGACTGTCTCTGGCCCTTGTAGTCGCTAATTGGAACACCGAGACCTGATTGGTCTTTGCTGGATGTGCCGGTCACTACAGCTTTGAGATCAAACGTCTTGGAGGTACTGCGGCGGTGTGAGATGGTTTTTGATTTTTTAAGATTACTCTTTTTAGGATCCAAGTTCAAAGATCTCATGCCCGCAGAATTCACCTTTGGTGCTTCTTTTGACTTCTTGTCATTCTGAGGCAGTTCGCTTTTAGCAGGTATGCCTGTTAAAGTGGACTCGCGGCGATGGTGGCTGTGACGATTAGATTCCGTCTGGTTGTTGTTGCTGACAGTATCCGCATTCCCTAGCTGCTTTTTGATAAACACTATATCAGAGCGCCAGTTATTGATGAGCTGATGGTGCTGCAATAGTTCTGATTCATGCTTGTTGCAGAATTCTGTCATGCTAGCAATGACAGAGTCGTAAATCTCCTGCTGGTCATAAAAAATTATATCATTGATGTTGTTTACAAACTCGGTGTACATAATGATTGCCTGGGGAAATGTCTCCTGCATCTGCTTCTCGATTGCCGCTAACTCTTTTTTGGCTTTTTGAAGCTGGCTCTTGAGATGCTCGTACTCTTGTGCCTTCTTGGCGGTTAATTCCAAAGCGTTCTCATCCTTATTGAAAGCATTGTCTCTTGATTCGTATAAACGAAAGTAATATTGGTGCTTATCGATTTCAGCTTTCTTATCCTTTCGCTTTTTGAAAAGTTTGCCCATCGAGCCAATGTACACTTGTATATCCTTAAGCTTGGCGGCAATTTTCCTCTCAAACTCGTTCAATTTTTTTTCCGTCTCGGACTTGATCTTTATCACGGTGTCTTCGTACTCTATCACAAACGTCTTGGAGGCCCCCTTGGTCGGGTTGCCTGGGCCCTGGATATGCTTTTCTGGAGACGCCTTATACGTTCTAATTACAATAAGCTGGTTCTCGAAGAACGCCGACCAGTATGTGGCGTGGTTGGCGCACTCGTTCTGAATCTGCCCAAGCTTCTCAGAACACTGTTTAAACTTGTTCTGCCATTGAAGGGCGTCTGTGTCGTTTAACACTTCAGATTCACTGGGCAGCTTCAGTACCTGCAGTCTCTGTTCTAAGTGCAGCGGGAGTAGTTTGTTGGTGATACTATTGAGCATTTGGTTTGGTGTGTGATTGTCTTTGATCTGGGAACACTAATGGTAATAATATTATGATAAAACGTATCCAAATAAAGCGCATACCGGCGCGCTCTCTGATGCTCTGGATCACAGACAATACTCAATAAAACCAAACTTTAAAGTTGGCTCTCAAATTGAACAAAAGTGGTGCATGGACAAGAAAAGCCCCTCTGATAAACTGCTTGTCAAAGTGTAGGATCTGCTTTTAGGTGACGTTCCTAGAATTGTCCTTGTTCTTTTACTGTTCGTTGTTTTCTTTTTCGCAGCTTTCTGGGTTTCCTGTTGTTATTTTTAAAGTTCCCAAATCCGACCATCCGGCGCCCGGGTTTTGGGGAAAAAGTAGTGTTTGGAAATTCAAATGCGGGAATCCAAAACTTTCGGGGCTCCCATTTGCACGAAGGTCACCGGGACCTACGAGGAGCTGCCATAAATATTACCTCAAAATACGCCAGAATTTGAATTTGTTTACGAGGACAGACACGCCTTATGCCCCGGTCGGTATTTTTATGTAGGGTGGATTCCGACCTGTAAATCAACCTGGGGCATACACAAATTATGGGGAAATACGAGTAGGACAATACAAATGAAGAAAGGCAAATAGGCAACTACAAAATTTCTACAAATTTCGCTGTAACGGTGTAATATACAATAAAATGTCCATAGGGTATATAGGATATATTTTTTTCTGTGGCAAACCTTTTCTTAGTAATCTTCGTCAATCATGCTCTTTTTGCGTTTGTCATCGTAAAACTCATGGTACAAGTAGTCAACCTCCTCCATCGAAAGCGACCCAAAAGCCTTATTTTCTTTCTTCAACTTTTCCAAAACGGTCTCATCCTCAACGCCTCTGACAAACCTCCTTCCAGGGCTACTATACTCATCGTCCTCCTCTGGTCTGTATGCGTCTTCTTCACTGTACCATTCGTCCTCGTTTCCAATTACTATCCCTTTGTCATCATCTTCATTCTCAGGGTAGTCGTTGCGATAAAAATCTTCCGCATTAGAATCTTCGTCATCTGATAATTGCACTGCGTCTGAGTCGTTGCCTTCTTCTTCATTGAGAAGATCCAAGTCCTCGTCGGCAAACTTAATAATACCTATATTTAACCCCAACTTTTCATTTTCGTCGTAGATAGCCTTGTCTCTGTGATAAATGTCGTACACATAGTCTCTATCGGCAAGGCCCTGCTCAGCGATCGTGACTTCGTTTTTAAGGGGACTTGGTTTCGTGTTTAGATGACTGGAAGATGTCGGTTGCGACTCTGCGCGCTCTCTAGATTCTAGCTGTAAGTATTCATTGACCATGTCTGCGAGTTCTTGTGGTATCTGGTCCTCTTCGTCTGCCTCATCTGCGATTATCGATTCTTTTTCGCTACCTTTCTTGTCGGATGGGAGCAAGAATGTTTTCTAAATTGAATATTCTATTAGTTTCTGAAACAGATTTTCGTCAAGGTCCGATTGCGATATTTATACATACTCTTTCTTTCGCTGTACTTGAACTACGGTCTTGTATATTCGGTTGCAAGAGCGAACTTCCCTGGGTTTGTAGGCCGCCATCCTCATTATCGGTTCTTGCGAGTTTGAATACTGTAATACTTCGGGTTAGTAATGTTTGCAAATCTCAATTAATGATTGGTCCAGGACAGGTCACAGTTGCTAAATGCTGTCTCCATCAGTTCAGATCGAACCAATATCCTAAAAGATTAATGAGCAGTTTACATACAAAAAGTTGAGCTTTTGCTTTTTTTTAACAGCCTGGTATTCTCAAAAACTATACGCCATCATGTTAATATTTAAAAAATGTTTTTATCGATTAAAGTTGAAGCAATGGTTAAGTGAAAAAGTTCACGATGAGCATACTTAACGCTTGGAGAGGATCCTCGGTTCTCTTTCTCTTGATTCGCACGACTTCCGGTAACCTATTTTTCAATGACATTTCTGCAAACTGAGTTCTTCTAGTTATAAGGTTTTTTCAAGTAATCGTAAGGGTAGATATCTCGGCGTGGTTTTATAGAGCTATTGATGTAATATCGCTAACACCTCTGCTCTCCACTCCACCAAAGCAAAATTGAATGCGCGCGCATCCGTAAAGTTCGAGAAAAAAGGCCGGTTGCCCCAGCACGCAAATGCATGCATTAGTATGTATTTTGGTGTCTCTGCCACATGAACATCTAAATCAAAATGCAGGGTCTTTGGCAGCTTTTGTAACTCCAATATGAGGCGGAGGGTGTCCTTCCTCGAAGATGGTGAAGATTGCAAACATTCCAGGGAAATCGAAGACTGAATGAAAATGGGGCACAGTTTACTTGAGAGAAGAGCTTCCTTGCAGTGTGTATACATCGCGTACCCTTATAAGCATCATACACAAAAAAAAAGTGAAAACAGAGAATACTATAACAAAAAAATATAACCAAAGAACGACAAGACCTAATCGTAAATGACGTTACCATTAGTTCTCCTTCGGACAAATAGAAGAGTGCGACAGGTTTCAGATACTATAATCGGCAATGTCTTTGATTCAGAAAAAGACCTTGTGCTAATCACTGGTGGTTGTTCCGGCTTAGGCAAGGAGCTAGTCAATGTATTCATCAAGGACAATGCCAAGGTGGTAATATTCGATATCAAATCTCCAGAAGAGTCGGGCCTAAATCCCGAAAATGACAAGTTGTGGTACTTCCAGTGCGATGTCAGTAACAAAGACCAGATATCAGCCCTTAAGGAAACCATCAAAAAGGAAATCGGAGTGGTGACGGTGTTGATCAACAATGCCGGTTACATGGCAGGCAGACCTCTTGTTGACTTAAGCTTTGCGGAAATCGAAAAAACAATCCAAGTCAACTTGTTGTCGAATTTCTACATGGACAAGGTGTTCCTTCCCGACATGGTAGAAAACAGGAGAGGCTATATTGTCACAATTGGCTCGGTGCTGGGTTACATGTCTCCAGCCTGGCTCAGCGCCTACGGCGCTTCCAAAGCCGGGTTGATAGCGCTTCACGAATCGCTCACCTATGAGCTCGGACCCCCCTCATTGGCTCCTAAGGGGGTGAAGACGCTACTTGTAGCTCCTGGGCAGCTTCGAACAACAATGTTCAATGGCGTTGCTACTCCGTCTCAGCTATTGGCTCCAGAGCTTGATGCCTCATACGTGGCCAAAATCATATTTTCTGCGCTTCAGCTAGGTAGACGTGGCGAGATCAAATTGCCATTCTACGGCAACTTGCTACCGTTGTTCAGGGCGTTTCCTTGGAGGATTACAGAGCTTGCAAGGTACTACTCTGGCATGGATCAGAGCATGATTAATTACAAGGGGCAAATTAATCGTCTCAAGGAGAGAAGTAAATCTATGGCATCTTTCAAAAGCCAGATATCTAGGACTCTATAACATTGATTGGTGCTTGACCATAAAACACCAATACAATAAAAAAAGTGCCGTGGTAAATTAAACAAACAAAGAAGAGCATAGAGACAGTGAATATAAATAACCAATAAATATAACGAAGATACCGACGATATGGAAAACAGTAGAAATGACCCAGTACGTTGTAAAATGCCAAACAGCACTAAATGAACAAATAATATAAATCCCATTAAAAAACTGAGCGATGACAAATAAACATTAAAGGAGAACAAAAGTGGAAAAGGCAGATCACCTCCTTCACAGGAGAAAGATCCTTTTTTCTCAATTAACGATTTGCCTTT
Source organism: Saccharomycopsis capsularis (assembly GCA_031125595.1). Lineage (NCBI taxonomy): Eukaryota > Fungi > Ascomycota > Saccharomycetes > Ascoideales > Saccharomycopsidaceae > Saccharomycopsis > Saccharomycopsis capsularis. The sequence goes on from JASTUX010000022.1 coordinate 6,144, forward strand.
AACAATATCCGTGAAAGATTGCCTCAATGGCTTTACCCACACTTTGGATTTCAACATTTGGACGAATATTAGTGTGAGTCACTAGAGACTGAGACACATATTGGCATATAAAGGACTGATAGGTTTCATACGGAGCACGCGTCACATCATTTTCATCGCAAGTATAAGATGGTATTGCATTATTGCCATTATTATTATTACTACTGCTTCCATTGCTGGATAAGGATGAGCTTGAACTGTTTTTGGACTGTCCAAATAAAATCTCCTCGGGCAAATAATATTGATTGATTTTATCAAAATTTTTCAAAGTTCTAATTGATGGATCCGTTATCACAAGCAATAGAATCAAGGTGAATAAGCAGTCGTTACCTCCATTATGCAAATACGCCTGTGGAATATCAAAGAAATTGAGGATTTTTCCTAGAGAACTGTATTTGTCTCCAAATGTGCACTTCCAAAGTTTTTGAGTATCTATGATGTACTGAGTTTTGGGATAATTTCCACTATTCATAATGTAACTAGGCAACTTGACGCCTAGTAACGTAAGCCATTTGATGTCGCCTTTGATGTCATGTCCAACGAGAGAAACACCAAATGACGCGCTCTTTGAGCTCAGTAGCTTTTCAGGAAAATAGTAATTGACAAGAAGCTGAACCGTCATCACCGCCTCTTTCAAGGGCAAAATGTAACTCGGTCCTCCCAAAAAATTATCCTGATTGTCCCTGACATACCTCCCATTTCTGAGATGCATATTTTCTTTTATTATTATGTGAACCTTCTTGATCAATGCTGTATCCTGAAAACGGTTGGCTTTGTAATGCGCTCTCGGATCATAGATCGAAATCCCTATTTCGCTCACTATATCATGACTAAGCTCATAGGCTTCAATATCAACAGAAAACAATATTCTTTTCTTTGGGTAAACCATTTGCATCACCCTGAATAACACTCCATGACAGTCTTTGCTGGCAAATATTTGATTATTGAAAAACAACAGCGACCGTACTAGAGCTTTGTACTGCTGAAGCACGTCGTCCCTAGCAACCTGGTACTGTTTGAAGTGTTCGTCGTACGGCACATCATTGAGCTCAGATATTATTCCCTGTAACACATAATCTAAGTTTATTTCCGAAAGTTTCTGATAAGGTATAGGCACAGGTAATATGGCGGCATTGCGAACAGTATTGTTGACGACAAATCTTCCTCTACCCATCATTTAAGTTGTTGAAGGAGCTTGTCAATTTATGGTTGTACGTGAAAATAGTAACGCGTTTGGGAAACGAAGTAGTCAGTTACTCAATTTGGCAACGTCTAACTTCTTCTTTTTTTCACTCGTGGTTTCTTTTTATCAAGGTTCTGCACCTTTCAAACCTTGAACAATCGGTGTAAATTTCAGTGATACGTTCTCTCCGATCCTTCACTATACAGAGTTTTTGAAGCAATAAACTTGCAAACTAGATCCCACACTCAAACCACGGCTGTGTTGAGTATTCCGTAAAAGTGAAACAAAGAGCAATCTTTTTTTCGTGTCAAAGTCTGGATCTTTATGTGGTTCTTTCTGTCAAATCTTGGAATTTTCGATATTTTTGCATTCACAGAGACCGTTTCTGTAATCTTTTCATATAGCGATATATTGTAATGACGGCTTTCTATCTAGCTTTCTCTTTGGCTTGATATATCACTTTTTTATTCTGCTGCTACCTTGACACTGTCTATCAAAAGCCTTGCATTCGGTTATCGCCAGCTGAGATCTATAAAATTGGAGGACAAAAGTAAAAATTCTTTATGCATAATCACGTGGTAACAATATTCAGATCCCAACATCAACTTAACATCTATATTCAGATCTATTAATTGACAGAATTTTGATGCGAACGGCTTGCTAAGTTATTGACAATATCTTTCTAGTGGTAAGATAATAAGGTATAAGGTTATAAGCGGTTAAAATTTGGTTAAAAAGGTTAAACAAAGGTACTATTAAAAAGCTTCATAATTAGAAAAGCGTCCTTGAACAAAACAAGAGGGTATAACAATTAAAGCTATGAGAAAAAGATAAGGAAAAGATACGACTTAGCCGCAAATATTCTAAAACAAATTAAAATGCGAGCATAGATATCAATGAAAGAAGCATGATCATCGGGCTTGCAACTGATTTTGAAGTTCCAAAATTTCTAGTTCTAGTATAAGATTCATTGTTGTTTGTTAATGTTGCGCTATCGGTAAGGACAGTTCCGGTAGCAACTGATAAGGTCTGTCTCATCCCTGATAAGTAGCCTCCGCCCATATTCGCGGACGTAGCTCCTTTGGATAACAAACCTTGAGCATCGCTAAGTTCTGCGGTTAGCGATGCTCTGGAAAATAACGTAGATGATGAGGATACTTTTTGGCTTTTCAATAAAATGGTGGATTGAGTAGCAGTATTATCGTCTCCACCAATAACTGCACCATCAACTTCAGTAGTTATTGTAACGACGTTGTTGTCTTCATCATCTCCGTTAGTGCTTGTTACAAACATTGTAGTGTGCAACTTTCTGGAGATGATAGTTTGCTGATTTTCTACGATGATTGTTTCCGTGATCACGCTGTCATCAGCGGAAGTGCTAACTCTAGTAGAAACATAAACTGTCTCAATGACGACGCCATCATCCAGTGTGGTCGGAATGCCTGCTTCCGAATGACCTGACAAGGGAGCATCTCTAGTTGAAGTTAAGATACCTCCTGCAACAGCACCTGTGGATGAACTTGACTTTATTGCGTCTGTGGCTTCTATTTGTGAGTTGGTATCTGGTGTGGCACCGCCAAGGGCTGAATTACCACTTCCGCTATTGCTATCATAACTTGCAGTAGATGAGTCGAGCGCTGACGGGATATAAGAACTTATGCCATCGGTACCATTCAGCTGTGGCCTAAGAGTGAAAAGCACGCTGGCATCACATAGAGAAGTGTCTGTACTAGCGTACACTGTGAAAGTTTCATTAGATTCACCCTTGGGACACCCGATAAACACAAACTTGTCGTTGTAATGGAGATGCTTTCCCGCTATATAAAAAATTGCTGTTCCTGTAGTGTTGGCGGTTAGATGACCTTTGTTGTCGAGAACTAACTTGTAATTCGTTCCCTTGACGACGGTTTTTCCATCATCGTCTATTTGATACTTGAGCTGTTCGCCTTTTCGTGACACAACCAAAGAGTTGTTGACTATTGTGAGCGGATAGAGCTGAATAGCTGATTTGACGTCGTTCCCTATTGCTATTAAGTTGAAAGTTTCTGATTTCGCCCACACTGAATGTATGCGCACCGTAAGGAGTAGAAGGCACTGTAACAATTTTATTATGTTCAACATCGCCCTTTCACTGCTTGTTTCTTTTCGGTATGTCAAAAGACTCTTATAACAGTCTGATAGAATATGTCAGCCTTGAATCTTGGCAGCTTCAACTAAGCACCAAATATATCTTCAAAAAGTCAGCCTTCAAACCCTGATGGTTTAAATAAAAACAGGTACTATCTCGTGTACAAGGACCCTAAAAATATAAAGAACACATTCCATAATGCACGCAAGCTTTGAGCCATGGAAGTAAATAAATATGGCTGGCTGTGTCTCATTTATCTGATAGGACTTACTAGACGGGGTCGGATCTCCTTTTGTCTTTATTTAAGCTTTTCCCTCACGAATAATGCGCAAAGGTGCCAGCTTTAAAAAAATAGCAGTTATCAGTAGACTGTTTTTGTGTTGCTTTAGAAGAATTTTCTCAATCATATTAATGTAAAAGCTCGGAACTATGGCCAGTGGCTTGAAAGCGAAGGTTGGGAGGATACGAGCAGTCATGATAGGCCAGCGAAAAAATGCAGCGGTTAAGGCACTGCAGCAATCTGCGGACAATATACCGGGCTGGGTCTTCAAAAAATGCATGCGCAACGCTCACCAAGTAACCTATGTTGTAGTTATCTGGAGTATAGATATATTTGGCACTGTTAAATTTATGAAGTTACCCTTTACTGTACTGAAATGAGTCAGGCCTACACTTACAGTTTGTTTATTACTAACCTGTTCGGACACCTTTAGATTTCAAGTGCGGTCTGCAATATCAGGAAGGCCATCAGCGACCATTACAAGTGATGTTACTGTGAAAATATTATTATATATAACAATTCATTTCGTCAACTATAACTACCGAAAAGAAAAAAACTTAACCTAGATTGAAACAATAGCTTTAAGCAATAATTTACTCAGCAGTAGCTCTAGTGTAAATCAATTGAGAGGAATGTCTAGAAACCCTCTTGATTTTACCTTCTCTTTCCAATTGAGCAATAGCAACTCTGGCCATAGAACCACCAATCTTAAGACGGTCAACCAAGACAGAGACAGAAACGTATCTGTAGGTTGGGACTTCCTTGATGATACGGTCGTATTTTTCTTGGTCCAAGACAACCAAATGTTGGGCCTTGTCCTTAACGGACTTCTTAGACCACTTCTTCTTAGACTTCTTACCACCAGCCATGGCGGCAGCAGCTTTAGCAGCTTTAGACAATTGAACTTTTGGTGGCATACTAAATATATTGTTAGTTTTTGAGTTTTTAAACGTTCCTTGAGATATTCAAAAGGAAAACATAATCAACCCGAACCGAGAATATAATGCAAACACAAATAAGGAATCATATCAGGTCGGTAAGATCGAGATATGGAGCCGAATTTCAGGCAATTTGATAAGGTTGATGTAAATTATATTGTTGAACATTGTGTAAATAACGTAAGAAGTTCGTTGGCAAATTTATGTTGCTTTTAGCTTTCACTGCCGTTAACACATATTCCAAATTTGATGATAACCACGTTACCCAAAGAGCTGTACATCACAATCATAATTCCAATAGTTGAGACTCGTAAATACTGATGATCACCAAGTTGATGTCTTTATTCAATGAACTTTAATGAATTTTACTTTTAGTATAGCATCTTAACACATTTTGATTCACTTGAATAACATAAGCTCATATTTGATTTTACTTTTTCAGATTGAACATTTTGAAGTGTTTGCTTTCCTTTCATGAGTTTTTTTTCAATGATGCCGACTGAATAATTTCCGATTTGATTTCCACATTATATTCACACTAGCTTGAAAATTCTTCGTCTCATTATATTTTCAAACATCTGCTTGTTGTGATTTGCTTGGATCCTCTACTTACTTGAAAAACTATATGTCGTTACTTTGCTGACTACCAGAACCTCTAAAAAGAACAGAAGTGAGAAGAAACAAGAGAAAAACTTTTAAAATTCTTTTTTCTTACTCTTCGATCCTTCCACGCTGAGAGAAAGGGCAAAAGAAACCGGAGGAGCGACGATTACTGGGCGTTGCTGCTGCCGCCGTCCGGGTTCCACAGCGATCACTCTGCACAGTACATATTGCACCCTCTCACCCATACAAATTTCCATATGAGGCGGGTGCTTCTAACGTTTCTTCTCACTCATGTGACTAATGGGTGACAGCTATCTTAGCCCTATAAAAAGTCATGTGCGTTTATTGGAGCTTCAAAACCCTAACTGGTCCGTTTAACGAAACAGCAAGAAGTGCCTTTCTACATGGTTAGTCTTCTAAATTGAGATTCTATATTGATATCGAAATCACATTTCTACTCTATAGCTCCCTATTTCCACTTTATAGCTCCCTATTTCCGTGAAATATATATAAACGCGGTGTCCTTATGGGTGTTCAGGATATTCACGCCTGTAATTAGCTTATTGAAAAGAAGATTATTCCCCTTAGAAAATCTCTCTAGTTGTAGGAGAGGCTCTCCACACGCAGTCATAAATTTTTGTATTGGTACAGTGCTCCAAAATATCGCATAACAGTAATCTTTTCTATATTATGTATATTACTGTTGATACGTGACAGAGCGAACTATATATCCAACAATGTAACGGTAATCTTTACGCTTGTCTCTAATAGCGGCACAATCTGCGCAGCGAGCCATTCATCATCCTTTCAAGATAACTAGTATTTGTACCAGCAAGTTGTATGAATGAAACTATCGGGCTTATATAACTAATGTGCCCTAATCAATGTAAATCGGTGTTTACTTTGCAAGCTTGCTCTTAAATTTTGCGAGGAAGAACGCTCAGTTTCAAGATTATCGGAACTTAGACCTAATAATGTTATCTAGAAGTAATTTTGAATCGCACGTCTACAAAGCTGATGCACTGCTATTTTTGCTATTTGAACTAATTTGTTATCCTTTAATCTGGCGAGCTGTATTTCGCGCTCTTTAAACTTGGCAGGTCTAAATCAGCATAATATAGTATTAATAATAATTACCGTTGAAGTTGACCCAGCTGAGTGCACTTATAAGAACTTTATGTGTCGTAATGTACGTTGACATTGTTATAAGTTGATAGCAATGTGTGACGAGTCCTTGAGTCAAACATTGTAAGAGTTCAGGTCAGCATTGAATAACTTGAAACGTTTACTGTGAAATCCGGTGTCTTTCTTGTATTTTGAATCGTAGGTTGAATATAGAGGAAAATGCGCTCTTCTAAGAGAAGTTCGTAAAAGACAGTAAGGAGAAATAAAACATCTAGGCTAATAAAGCCAATTTACAGCTTCATTCCTGTAAAGCTTTTAGTCTTTCTCTCATTTCATCTAATGTGTCGTCACCATCATCCATGCCGCCTCCCTCGGCTATCAATTCTTCGTGTCTGGCGGCATCCTGCTGAAGCGGCCTCTCAACCGCTGGCAGTTCAGCTTCGAAGGACTGGTCAGGTACGTTGCCAATCTCACTCAACTTTCCATTTGTCACGTTTGTAATGATCTTATTGATCTCCTCATCAGCCTCTTCTTCAACTTCCAAGTCATCAGCTTCTGCAAATCCATCCACTGTGTCCTCAATCATTTCATTGATGATGCCGCTCTTCATCAACTCCTGTTGTAGCTGGTTCATGGTGCCCGTGAGCTCAGGTAGCTTTATCAAAGTGTTCACCTCTCTCATTATTCCTGTAGTTGAGCTGATTTTGCCCTGCAAGTTGAGCATCGTGAAACTTTCATTAATCTGCATAGTTATGGACTCCAAGTGCGCTTTGGAGTCGATAAGTCTTGATTTTTGTTTTCTTATATTGATTAGCTCTCTGGCATACGTCTTGGCTGATTTCATGTCATTGCGTTTGACTGACTGCTTGATGAGATTCTCGGTCTTTTTAATCAACGGGTTTAAACTGTTTATGCTTCGATCTAGCTGGTTTTTATTTCTTCTTAATAGAGAGTTGCATTTTCTCATCTGCGGATTAACTGTTAATAACTTTTCTTTGATATTCATTATGAAAAACTTATTTTCTAGAAACTATCCATAATTAGCTTTTATGACGTTTCGCCTCTATCAACAATCTCCTATGTACTAAACCAGGCTTATTATGAACATTATCATGATGCGGCGGTTAGCGCAACTCCATACATACCTGTTCCTTGGGATCGGGGCCCCATATTTTCTTTCTGAGAAAGTCCATTATTGTGGTATACTATTCATTATATTTTTTCCTTGTCGTCTATGAAACACCTAGGCTCGATGCGTATCCTTTATGTACAGCAACGTCTACTCGAACATCATCCTTTTGCATACAAATGAGCCGCCTCCATGCCGTGTGCGGGCTTCTAACGGATATGGCACATGGCCTTCCAACATGGCGCACTGTGCTTCAGTTAGCATCTTATTTCTATGACTTACACAATAGAGAGATATAAAGAGCATCCAAAAACCATTTTTCTTTAATTGCTATTATACCTGTGTGTCTGATACCTTTTTCTCGTATCCTCTTTACTTTCAGTAATGGATACAACTCTTTTTCTTTTGTATTCTCCGTTCTCTGGCAGCTGACAGGAGATAGACAACTGTCTATCGGGTATTTTCTCAGTAATCGCTGTTTGTGTAAACACGGCATTAATGCTAATATCATTTGTACTAACAGATTCAATGTTTGCTTTGCTTTCTGTTTGCAGTTTTCTTTCGTCTTCTTTATTTTCCATTATTTGTTCTGTATGTAAATTTTCGTCCGTTAATTCATCAATTTGGGAGATTTTATTCTCAAGGTATTCCTGATACTCGCGCCTCAACTTTTCAACAAAATGTACTTGAGCTGGATCTTCTGCAAGTGCATTCAAAATTTTTGATCCTAGATCGTTTGGTTGAAGAGATCCCAATAGCTTTATCACATCCAACTGGTCATTGATGTTATTGGGCCACAGGAATCTAAACTGATGATCCATAGCGCTGAATAGTTCTTTCTTCTCGTCTGCAAAATTTTTTAGTTTGCAATTTATAAAATCTTCAGTAACAAAGCTTTTCGCTAACCTGTCAGTATTCATTTATCTCTGAAAAGTATATTGCCTCTGGTCTTTCAAATTAGCTGTGTCTAGTGTATGTATGTTTTCGATTAGCCTAGAATTTTTTGATGGCTTTTAAGAAGGAGCTCTTATCCTTAGTTAAAAGCTTTATTAGCTGTTGAAGTACTTCCTTCACTTTTCAAAGAATTACTTCTTCAAAAGAAGTAAAAAAACAAAATTTGAGAAAATTAATAAACACAGTTGTTTATCGGGCAAATTCAGTACACAAAACCATATCTGCCACTGGCATGCATGCATACTTTTCGGCAGAATATTTAGGGGGCATTATTACAAATCACTTCCTCCTAGCTTAAAGTAGTAAATCTGAGCCTACAAAAGAATTTAGAACACTCCGATTTGGCATTGAATATCTTTTTGCATAATGTGTAAAGAATCAGGTGCTGGGCCTAGATTACCTTTGTTTTCCTGATCGGATAAGGTAATACAGCTCTTCAAGATGACAATGCCATGTTATAGTAAGGACCATTGTGGATGCCTGCTAGAATATTTAGAGGTAAGTGACATTAAAAAGCCGGACTTATGTCAATTCAAATGCTTGACATATTTGTGACGGCTAACCTACCTGGCCAACACTCATCATGTTAGAGATGATGCACGAGGACGCTTACCCGTGCTGCCCCGCGTTGCATACAAAAATTTTTTTTTTTTTACTTTTCTTTTTGTTAGTGCGTACTGTAGGCGAAGAGGAAAAAATTTTTTATTATTTTTTAGCAGATGAGTTAAATATTAACTGACTGTCTTTCTCTCTTTTTAAGACTCCTCACTGTTATCTTTCCTGGTGCCATTACACACCAACCGGCATTATAGTCAAAAGGGTATTATAATTAAAATATCACAAAGATGCAACTTAGTTGGAAAGATATCAGCACAGTCCCTAACTCTGGGGATTTGTTGGACATTGTCCTCAACAGAACCCAGCGTAAAACTCCAACCGTGATCAGACCAGGTTTTAATATCACCCGTATCAGATCTTTTTATATGAGAAAAGTCAGATTCACTGCTGATGGTTTCACCGAGAAGTTTGACGATTTGTTGTCTGGTTTCCCAAAGATCGATGAAGTCCACCCATTTCATCGTGACTTGATGGACACTTTATATGAAAAGAATCACTATAAAGTTTCCTTGGCTGCTATTTCAAGGGCTAAGACTTTGATTGAGCAGGTTTCTAGAGATTATGTTAGGTTGCTTAAGTTCGGTCAATCGTTGTTTCAGTGTAAGCAGTTGAAAAGAGCTGCTTTGGGTAGAATGGCTACCATTACCAAAAAGTTGAAGGACCCATTGACCTATTTGGAACAAGTCAGACAACATTTGGGTCGTTTGCCTTCCATTGACCCAAACACTAGAACCATCGTTATTTGCGGTTACCCAAATGTTGGTAAGTCTTCTTTCTTGAGAGCTGTCACCAAGGCAGATGTTGAGGTCCAACCATATGCTTTCACCACCAAGTCCTTGTATGTTGGTCATTTTGACTACAAGTACCTTAGGTTCCAAGCTATTGATACTCCAGGTATATTGGACAGACCGGTTGAAGAAATGAACAACATTGAAATGCAATCTATTTACGCTATTGCCCACTTGAGGTCCACCGTCATGTACTTTATGGATCTTTCCGAACAGTGTGGTTTTTCTATTGAATCCCAAGTTCAATTGTTCAATTCCATCAAACCATTATTTGCTAACAAATCTGTCATGATCGTTTTTAACAAGAGTGACATCATCAAAGTTGAAGATTTGAGCAAAGAGCGTCAAGAATTGATCAACTCTATGATCAGCCAAAGCGGCGTTGATGTCTCTGAAATTTCCTGTCAAGATACCGAAAATGTCATGACCACCCGTAACAGAGCCTGTGAAAAATTGTTGAGTGCTAGAATTGAACAAAAATTGAAGGGTGTTGCCAAATCTAACAATGTCCTTAACAAGATCCACGTTGCTACTCCACAAGCTCGTGATGACATTGATCGTAAGCCTCACATTCCAGAGGCTGTGCAGTATTTGAAGAAGTTTGATCTCAATGATCCAAACAGAAGAAGATTGGCCAGAGACCACGAAGCCGAAAATGGTGGCGCTGGTGTCTTCAACTTGAACTTGAAAGATAACTACCTTTTGGATGATGATGAATGGAAAGAAGATGTTATGCCAGAAGTCCTTAACGGTCGTAATGTTTATGACTTCTTGGACCCAGATATTATTGAAAAATTAAAGGCTTTGGAAGAAGAAGAAGAAAGATTGGAAAAAGAAGGTTTCTACGACTCAGACTCTGAAATTGAAGACGAAGAAATTGAAGATATCAGAAACAAGGCCAACTGGATTCGTAACAAGCAGAAACAAATGATCAATGAAGGCAGAGTGAGAAAGACCTTGAAGAACCGTGCTGTTATGCCACGTAGCAAACAAGTCAAAAGTTACGATTCCATGCAGAAACACATGTCTTCCTTGGGCCACGACATCAGTGCTTTAGCTGGTCGCAAAAGAACTTTGCAATCTGCCGATTCCGGTGACTACGAAAGAGGTGCTGATGTTCTTTTGGATGAGTCCAATGGAGCTGTTGGCAAGAAACGCAAGGCTCCTCTTAGACAGAGCGATAAGCGTACTGCTGGTGTTTCTGATGAAATGTCCAGAGCCAGGGCTGACAAGATTGCCAAATTGCAACGCCGTGAACGTAATAGGGCTGCTAGAAAGGGTGAAGGTGACCGTCACACTCCAGTCAGTTTGTTGAAGCATTTGAACTCTGGTAAAAGAGGTATTGGTTCCGCCGATCACAGATAAGCGGTTTTGGCTCCTTTATCTTTATTGCTTATTACCATTTTCTTAATCTTCTCTATTCGTTTTTTCTCTCACAATCATGTATTTTTGTTTTTTCTTTTGATTTACAATTTTTTCTTATAGTTTATCGTGCCTTTATTGTTCTTTTCATATCTGGTTGTTATTTTATGTCTTTTCAAGTGTTTTTGCTATAACTTTTTCTGTCATTAATTTTTACCACTCATACGGGCGTCATTAATATTTGGTATAGAAGTATCATCAGCATCTGCTCATGCATTACAATTACCTTTTGTCTGTAGGCTTCATTATAAGCAGAGCTATTCTGTTTCTGCCTTTACCCTTGGCAGATATACCAGTAATCGGACTATATATAGTCCATGTCAAAAAAGATACTCATATGGCATGTACATAAACTCACAGCATACCATAAAGTGTTTGCAGCCCCGCTTTAAGATCAGTTTTGCGGGTGAAGAGGCCCCCAGTAGCAGAATGTAGGCGGTGATTGAACGGGAAAAAATTGTGCTGAATTTTTTTCCATTCGCGGTGTATTGGCAAATCTGCTATACACCGAGTGGAGAAGGCGATTGCATTCCATTCATCCAGATCTCGCGACTAACGAGCATCAGTGCCACAGTTTGTTGTTATTGTCCAGTAGTCTATCCGCACTGTATAAAACATACTCGCTTGGCCGCATTTTCCCAAAACAGAATATTTAAGCAAAGGAGGTAAAAAAGAAGAAGATTTAGGATAATGCTCAAACTAATGAGAAACCAGGGCGTGATACGTCGCTTCAATAGCACCCTTCCAATATCTAGAGCCATGTCATTCAACAAGTCGTACTCAACTGTGAGCAGCAGAGATGTTGACGATATATTGTTCAAGAATGAAAATGCCGCCAGAATAATCACTTTGAATAGACCAAAGAAGTTGAACTCGCTCAGCGCCAATATGGTGGACAAAATAACCGCCAGGTTGCTTGAATACAGAAAGAGCAACTTAACCAATTTGATCATCATCAATTCCAGCAACCAAAGAGCGTTTTGTGCCGGTGGCGATGTTGCGCAAGCTGTCAATGATGTCACTAACCATGAGACTGAAGCCGCCCTCGACTTTTTCCACAAGGAATACTCTCTCAACTACTTGTTGTCTATCTACCAGAAGCCAGTCGTCAGTTACTTGGACGGAATTACAATGGGTGGCGGTGTTGGCTTGTCCGTCCATTCTCCATTTAGGATAGCTACCGAAAACACAAGATTGGCCATGCCAGAAATGGACATCGGCTTTTTCCCAGATGTTGGTACCTCTTTCTTCTTGCCTAGAGTTGACGGCCAGTTGGGTAAGTTTTTGGCCTATACTGGCGAGTCCTTGCACGGCATTGACAACTTGGTTGCCGGCTTTGCTACCCACTATGTTCCAAGTGTCAGATTAGAAGAGTTGACAAAAAGATTAGGAGGATTGAATATTCCAAAGAACGAGCTTTTAAACGCTGTCTCTGAAGAAGAGTTCACTGACATTACTGAAATCAACGAAAAGATTGCTGAATACTACGCTATTGTTAACAATGCCATTGAAGAATTCAGCGACCCAATCCCAAGCGGTCACCAATTCAAATACTCCAACGAGCAAAGAAACTTTATCGACAAGGTCTTCAGGTTGCCAACTATCAACGAAATTTTCAAAAAGTTGGCCGAAGAAATCAGCAACGGCTCCAGAAGCGAGGAATTAAGAGCTTTTGCTGGCGAGCTTTACGAAAAACTAAGCACCAAATCCTTCATTTCCTTGAGACTTGCCAGTGAGTTGTTCAAGAACGGTACCAAGTCCAACAACAAGAGCGCCATAACTCAGGAATTAATCCTCGCACAAAACATATTACTCAACCCTGGACTCAATGACTTTGTTGAAGGTGTCAACAAGAAGTTGATCACCAAAACTAACGATCCAAAATGGAAGGCCACCTCCTTGGAAGACATCCCATTGGAAGATGTTCACAAGTTGCTCACCGATAGACAGGTCAAGTACACCGACTTGATTGACTTTACCGGTAAGGGCAAATACATAAACTCGTACAAGGATTACCCATACAACATGGGCTTACCAAGCGAGCGTGAAATCAGAAACTACGTGACTGGCAACGATGGCTCCAACAGGGACTACGCCCCAACAAGAAAAGAGGTTCTCAGCAAGTTCACCAAGCAGTACCGAAACAAGGTTGGTATGAATTGGAAAGTTAACAACGTGTTGGATAGAAAGACCAAACAGCACGAGTACGACGCTCAGTACATCAATTGGGTTGATGAAGAGTAAGAAAAACAATGATAGCTTGTTCATGATTTTTTAGTTTCTTTTCTCATTTTTCGTTTCCCTATTGTTTAATTTATAATAACGCTCTTTATAGAGATGTTTCCTTATACTATTTTGTACATACAGATAAATGTGAAACCTACACCCTTGTCCTGCCATATTTTAATATCTCAACGAAATAAAATCTTACAGACATAAAAATTGTCATAAGTGTTCTACCTTGAAGCAACGCTAACATCGTTTCTTTATATATTTGATACAATGAAAAACAAATACTAACTTATAAGTATGCAATAGCAAAAACTTTTGCACTAATGAGAGAGCTGGCAGCATTTAGGCCTTGTCAATCCCTAACAATTCGACCTCAAAGATCAAGGTAGCGTTTGGTGGAATTAAACCTGGGAAGCCTCTTGGACCGTAAGCCAATGGGCCTGGGATAGTCAACTTGGCTTTTTCGCCAAGAGACAATTGTGGGATACCTTGGTCCCAGCCCTGGATAACTTGACCGACGCCAATGTAGGTTTGGAATGGCTTGTTTCTGGCAACGGAAGAGTCAAAGACTTTGCCGTTGGTCAAAGTACCGGTGTAGTGAATGGTGACCAAGTCACCTTTAGCTGGGAAAGTTTTGCCGTCACCTAAATAGCTCAGTTAGTATTACATTCGTTCCATGAATGTTTTACGGAAAACAAGACTTTCGAGACTCTCGGTGCCCAATCGCTTATTTGGCAGAGTTAATGTCACACTTTTTGCGAAGAGGCGACGACCGATGGTATCCCTAAGAGTTGCACTCGGAGATCACAGAATACATACCTGGAGCGATTCTTTCAACTTGCAAACCTTCGGACATTTTTGAGAGCGTATTTGGTGATAATTATTAGTATAAACTTGTGAAACAATTGTACTAGATATGATCAATTCAACAATATTGTTTAGAATAAACTGGGTGTAGACAACAAGGAAAACAATCCCCGTGAAGACGCTCTTTTTTACGGACGAGTCTCAGCGGTTGCATCGCAATACCCACATATGGAGGTACCCGGCCGGGAAATGGGCATCGCGCCCCGCTCTTTGTGGAGATGGGAAAACGTAGCATTCACTATATATAAGGATGAGGGGAAGTGGACTGGGTAGAGCTCTAACAGCAGCAGGCTCCCAGTATTTTATGGAGGAAGTACAAGGTGGAACTTGGAGGCAACTATAGGGTAAAAACGAGAAAAAATTTTATAAATAGCGCAGGCGGCTTGACATGTATCTCCCATACTGCGAGAATGGAGAGCCCGCGAGGCTGAGGTCCTGGAAGGCTTATCTGTAACTGGAGCCAAAGATTCTGTTAAGAAGACTGGAATTAGCACGCTCTCTCTTTTCGTACTCGTCAAAGAGCCTGATCTCGCCATTAGGCAAGATTTCGCCCTGCTGAACTTTTTGTTTTTCTCCGAGAACAACTACATCAGAGATTGCATATTAGTAAGGACTACTTCGCCAGTGCTGGGAAACGGACAAAAATATGAGTTAAAGAAAAAGGGATTCGATACATACATCTTTTGTAAGCTGGGATGGAAGTTGCAATGACCATGGAAAGTCCTAAAAGAATAACATAAACACTAGAATTGAGTAGAAATGTTAGTACTGCAGTCCGAGATCATTTCGCTAGTCGCGTGGATCGTCATCAAATCTAGCCGCTTACCTCTTTCCGCGCGCCGTTATTTCGGGTGGGACTTTGGAAGAGACCTTCTTTGCTGCTTCTTTTGCTTTCACGTTATTGTTGATCATAATGTTGACGACCTTGTGTATTCGACGAGCAGTGCCATTCCTTCTTGTCTGTTCAAGCCGGGTTGATTTTGATTTCTTTATGGAAAAACAAAAAGGAAGGGTATGTAGGAACCACGCTGTTGGTGTACTATCACTCACGATGAGAAAATTTTTTTTCTTTGATGTCTGTCAGATAACGGCTGGGTTGCAACAAACTGTACTGGAACATTTAGTCAACCAGACTTACACTACCATTATACCATATTCAGACTATATCCCCAGACGTCATGGGCAAGGCAGCAGCCAACTACAAACAGAAATACTCCGGCAAGCCTGCCAATGAGCAGGTCTCTGCTGCACAGCAGATGAATACCGTCTTCAAATTCAATACCAATCTCGGCCAGCACATCTTGAAGAACCCACTCGTGGCCCAGGGCATCGTCGACAAGGCCGAGATACGACCATCCGACACAGTCTTGGAAGTGGGCCCGGGTACTGGTAACTTGACTGTCAGAATATTGCCTAAGGCGCGCAAGGTCATCGCTGTGGAAATGGACCCTAGAATGGCGGCCGAATTGACCAAGAGAGTCCGTGGCACAACCGAAGGCAAAAAGTTGGATATATTGCTTGGTGACTGTATCAAGACTGACTTGCCATACTTTGATGTGTGCATAAGTAATACTCCATACCAGATTTCGTCGCCTTTGGTATTTAAGTTGTTGAACCAGCCTAACCCTCCAAGGGTGTCCATTCTTATGTTTCAGAGAGAATTTGCCATGAGATTGGTGGCCAGACCAGGTGACTCATTGTATTGTAGATTGAGTGCCAACGTGCAAATGTGGGCCAGCGTGACGCATATCATGAAAGTGGGCAAGAATAATTTTAGACCTCCACCGAAAGTTGAGTCCTCCGTGGTGAGAATCGAAGTGAAAACCCCAAGGCCAAATATTAAATTCAACGAGTGGGATGGCTTATTGCGTATCTGCTTTTTGAGAAAGAACAAGACTCTTTCAGGCTGTTTTAAGCCATCTACTGTGGTGGACATGCTTGAAAAGAATTACAAGGCCTTTTTGAGCGCTAACAGTACAGAGGGTGAGAAGGACGCAGCAATGTGCGGCAATGAGGACGTTGAAAAAGATTACAAGACCATAATAAAGCAGAAGATAGCGAAGGTTTTAGAAGAGACCGGTTTGTCTGAGCAGAGATCGAGCAAGTGCGATCAGCTAGAGTTTTTGAAGTTGTTGTTAGGTTTCCACAAGGAAGGGTTATATTTTACTCTTGAGTAGTATTATAGAAGTTAATTGAACACATTTTGCATTAGTAATGCTTTTGAAGTGTAGTTTTTGAATGGCTATCTTTAGCAAAGCTTTAGGGTAGCAATTCTATACTAAAATACTGAAAGTTTTGTTATAATTTGACAGCAGTAAACCGATAAAGAGGGTGTTCTGATGCCGAATAGGGGGTATTCGGCGATGATCTGAAAAAAGTATTTTTGAAAGCGAACATTGCATACACAGAATAATTCACACAAACTGTGAAACCACCGAATCTCTTCACCACAATGATAACACTCAAAGCGTTTGAGCGCTCATTTCTCAAACTGTTCCCCCAGAGTGTGCCGCCTCGGGCGGCTATTGCTCTTTCTGGGGGCGTTGATTCCATGGCCTTAAGTTTTCTTCTCTCAAAATACATGCACCAAAACTATCAGAACCACCTGTTACTTGCAATTACCGTTGACCACCAGCTACGACCTGGGAGCTCCACCGAGGCCGCAAGTCTTCAAGAATATGTGAGGCGTCGCTTGGATATTGAGCATACTATTGGGAAACTTCAATGGACGCGGCAGGAAATGCAGCGGCTCGATAGAGATTTTGAAGAAGTTGCGAGAATCAAGCGGTATCGGTGCATAAAGCAGATTTGTCAGTCTCATAACATTGATACATTGTTCGTGGGACACAACTTGGATGACCAGATTGAAACATACTTACTTAGAAAGGACAAGCTGCCTAAGGGTGAGGGACAGTTTGCTTCTAAGAAGCTTTATCTGGCGTACTTGGAAAACAGAGTGTTTGGAGAATGCGGTATCAATACCATGAGTTATTTGCCAGCTGATGAGGCTGGAGTTCCCTTTTTGTCAAAACCTTACAAGTTGACTAACTATAAAACCACCTTACAAAGTGATCTGAAGCTTGACCAATTGTTCGATGAGAACAATGTCAAAAAAGTTGTTATTTACCGTCCACTACTTGGTTTTTACAAAAAAGATTTAATTGCAACATGCAAAACAAATAACATTACATGGTTCCAAGATAACTCGAATTTTGATCCCGAAATCACAGAAAGAAACAAAATACGACACGAGTTAGCAAAAACTTCTCAGCAAGAAGTGCCCTCGCAGATAGTAGTCAATATATCCAAGAATCGCCAAAAAGTTGCACAATATCAGTCACAGATCGAAGCTATCTGTAATAAGTTGGCTGAGAAGAGCTGGCTCGTTTACCATCCCGAGCTTCTGTCAATGTCAATTAAGTTTCCAACTTTGTGGTTTCTGAAATATTCGTCACCTGTCATTAACCGTTTCTTTTACCAGAAACTCTCTATCATTTCTGCTTCGAGCAAGTACCATTACAAGTTTATGAAAATGTACGATTTCTACTATCGTGTTTTTGAGTTTTTGCAGAATAATATGGAATCACAGAGCTTCTCCTACTTGAACATGAAGTTTCAAATACGCAAAAGTGAGGAAATCGAAGATCTACAGCTTGGTACCACTGATGACACCGGCGTCAAGAATAGTGTGCCAAAGTATTTGTACATGGAAATCTACAGGCAGTCAATGAAGAGGCAAGAATCTAATACAGATTTCGTAAAAGAAATTCAATTGGCGCACAACGCAATCTCGGACTGGATCAACTATGATAATCGTTTTTTTTTCAAAGTCCAAAACAGTTCAGGAAAGAGCAAGTCTCTTCTTTTACGTCCTTATGTTCCACAAACAGACAAGCAAAGTTTGCTGGTCATCGATGACAAAAAGCTCGTCAAAGAACTAAGCAGAATTACAATAAAGTATCAGCTTCCAGTATTGGAGTGCACCGTAACCAAAAGAATATTAGGGGTGCTTCCCATTTACTTTCCTGAAGGTTGCGGGCTTAATGTGGGGTGGAGCATGAAGGACGATATGTTTTCGCTTTCAAATTTGACAAATTTTCAGAAAAGTCGAAACTGATTAGCTGGTCTAGTATAGTTTTAATAGACATAGAATTCCAAGCATGAAGGCAGGCTCTGTAGTTTTAGTTTTCATGTCTTTAGTCTTCTGACATATAATTGAAGACGGCTTTGATCGGCCATATATTACAAGAGATACAAACCTCTATATCAAACGTAACATTAAGTTAACATAATATTAAGAGTTTATGTAATTGGGAAATATTCACATAGCATGCTCAACGTCTCTTGCTCTGCTTCTGAGAAGCATCCTTCTCAATAACTTCACCAACATTACCCATCTCCTCCATGCGGTCTTCTGCAATTCTGACTTGCTCTCTGCGCTCCCACCATCTACCTTCACAGAGATCGAATGCAGCCTTCTTCAAGTATTTACCTCTGGCGTCTCTGTTACTGGAGATGGACCATTCCAAGAACTGAGCACCAGTTCTCAAATAGAAGTTTCTCAAGGATTCAAACGGTTTAGGATGTGGCAACCATGGTCTTTCATCAGGAACTTCCATCTCGTCCTCTTCTTCGGCTTCTTCTTCGTCTTCGTCGTTTTGATCTTCGGCCACAAGAACCTTGTCTCTGACTTCATCATCGTCATCGTCACCATCGTCACCATCGTCATCATTCTCGTCATCAAAACCTTCGTCGTCGGAGCCTTCTTCATCAGAGCTTTCAGCGAGGGCCTTTTCAACTTCCGACATGTCTTCCCAAAAGATCTTGACACCATCTAATTTAGCCAAGTCTATGCCGTAGAAACTGTCAATGTTGATTTCTCTTTCGCCGTGCTCCCAAATACCACCGTAGATAAAATATGTGTCGTCAACGACACACGTAGTAGCGTTAAATCTAGGGTGCGGTAGCTGGTAGCGAATAGGATACTCTTTAGTGTCGTCGTCGGCCTCTTCGTCTTCCTGCTGGTCTCTGGCGTCCTGTAGCTTGAGCTCCTCCAAATGCTTCCTGGTTTCCTCGTCTTCGCTGCCGTCACTGTCTTCATCATTAAGTTTATTTTTGATCAAGATGGAATTCAAGAATTCCTCCAATTCTTGTTCTCTGGTGTCTCTATTATTGGACTTTATCTTCTCCTTGTTTTTCTTCTTTTGTGGCCTGATGGTCAAGTTGAACCACTTATTGTTTTCCGCCTGGTAACAGAACAAGTTATTGTAGAAGATGGAATCAAGGCTCTCCTCGGTCTCCTCCGTGTCGTAGACACCACCGTACATGATGTATCGACCCTTGCCTCCATGCGGCACCAAACTGCAACCTGCTCTCGGCGACGGATTAAAACCTTGCTTCTTACGTCTCTCCCATCTCACCTGTTTCAAGTCCGTCTTCATCTTGAGAACCCATGTGTCCGTCAAGTGCTTACCTTTCTGAAGACCCTTACCAGCCTTTACTTTAGTGTAACCACCCCAGAGCACAGCGCCGCTGTCGACGCCAGAAGCGTAAGGGATTAAAGAGTGGCCCGATCTAGCGTCTGGTATTGGGTGATGGAGAGGGAATTCAACCTGCTGCCACTTGTGGCTGGAAATGTCAAAGACCCACAAGTCATTCATGTAGGTTGTGGATGAGCCGAGATCTCGGAACCCGCCAAACAAAAGAATCGTGCCTTTCCAAACAGACATACGGGATCCCGAACGTGCACTTGGTCCCTTCTTGCCCTCCACCTTGGCCCACTTTTTGTCCTCGGAGTCTAAGATCCAGGTGTCTCCGTAGTGGTAGAAGGTGTTCTGCTTTGGCGAGGAGAACTCACCACCGAACAACAAGATAATACCGCTCGGGTGCGCACACATTGCGTGGGATGATCTTGGGAGCGGCGAGTTCTTAGAAACAATTCTTCTCCATATGTCTGAGTCCACGCTGTATGTGTATAAGTCGTTGTAGAATATAGTGAGCCCGTTATCGTTGATGGACTCACCACCAAAGAGGTAGAGCTCCCTCTTGCCGTGGATCGGACTGGCCACCATAGCGGGGTTAGTTCTCTTTGTTGGCTTCAAGCATTTCTCAATACTGACTTCTTCGAACGCTTCTTGCTCTTGCTGAAAGGTCTTCAAAATCTCGTCAATGTCCTGATCTTCTTCATCCAAACCTTGTTTCTTTGCTTTCTTTTTATTTTTACCCTCAGCCTTCACCTTGGCCTTCTGGCTCTTTTCGGCAATGCGGGCCTTTTTGGCAGCGGCCTTCTCTTTCTTATCCTTCTTTGCCATTTGGTTCTCTGTAGCGTACCAGTATGGAATGAATTTAACTTAGATGAGCCTGATATCTCTCATAAAGTGAAAAATTGATCCAGAAAAATTGTGAAAAATTAAGCTCTGCGGACATCGCGCTTTTCAATGTTGCATGCACCTACAAGAGAGATTAGAGCTGCCAAACAACAGTGCACCTTTAATTTCATTCGAATCAAAATTTTGGGCTTTGATTCTTTTATCTTAGTAGATACAGAGTATTTTGCAGTGAATAAAGCATTCAAAACTACATATAGTAGCAAAGTATCATAAAGGGCAAATATCACATGACATTTCATACAAAAGTGAACTTCCGAGAGCAGTCGCTCTTGACGAAATTGTTTGGAATTCACAATTGTTAGCCTTCAGACAGGCAACTTCCTGCCGCATTGTATCCCACAACGTTTCAATTGAGCATAATAAAAATAACGAGCAACGAAAGGCACAATAATATCCACTTTCAGATGAGAGAGTGGTCGCCCGAGGAAGAAATAGCTCTTTTCAGAGCCACCTGCCACTTTAAACCGTGCGGCAAGAACAAGGCATTTCACATGATATCCATCCTCAATGCCTTGAGCAATGCCTTCCAGCACAATACCTCAAACGAAGACAAAAAAGCCAAGGGTTTTACTACAATAACGGCCAAAGACGTTAGGGAGAAGCTTGCAACTTTGTACGACTTAGAAAAGCTCGACGAGTTGGAAGACATAACGGACGACAATGATTCCAGCGATGATGAGACGCGGCGTTCGCCGGCGAAGAAAGAAAGATTGACTCTTGTGGATAAAGACGGTGACGAGTATGAAGAATTCGATTTGCAGCCGTACGGGGAGTATCAGGAAGATATCTTGAAGCATGCGGTGGACTCAAATTGCTCGAGTCCATCGAGACTTTCCGATATTGAAGATTTGAGCGAGTTGGAAAATAGCCACGAAAGCAAAAGCAAAAAGGGAAAACATGAAGAGGTTAAAGGGGAAGATAACCATGATCAAGGTGTGAAAAAAGGTAGTGAAGACGAGGAAGGGGGGGATGAAGACAATGAAGAAGAGGAAGAGGACAATGAGGACAGCGAGGAAGAAGAGGAAGAGGAAGAAGAAGAAGAGGAAGAAGAGGAAGAAACCAAGGTGACGAGGAAGAGAGGCAGAAGAAAGTCAAGTGTTATACCCAAAGCTACAACTAAGAAACTGAAAAGTAATACATCCAAACCTACGAGGAGAACGAGATCAAGTGGGGCTGCTGCTGACTTAGAAACTGATACACCAAAGAAAAGCGCTGGCAGAAAGAAGGCTCAGCGATCAGCTACTCGCACTAGTAGCAGAAGAACCGCCCGTCGGAAATAGACTTATGAACTAATCAAAAGCTCTTGTTATCGTTCAATGAGCCGTCCAATAGAATGTGTACAATAGGGTCAATGTATTATAGCATTTTGTTATCTTGTTTTTGGACGTGCAATGTTTACAAATTCCCCCCAAGCATGTCGAATTGTATGAGGCTGCTCCATTAACCAATTCAGGCATTTACCCTTGCTCTTAAGAAGGCCTTGACTTGCCATTGCATCTTACGCACATTGAGAATTTGTATTATCGTTATGCGTAAATTAATTTTTTCAATTTTATATACTGTCTACCATTTTGTGTCATGATTCATTATGTTTATAAGAGCGTCTGAACTACATAAAGTCTATGCTTTCGTATTCTATATGCTACTCTTAGTTTGCATCTGGTTTCTGACCTCTCCAGCTCTTTGACTAAACGCCTTTACCATAATCTCGGTGATTTTGGATGCAAACAATGCACTCACGGAATTATACAATGGATTCGAGAACCTGTAGTCCAAGTGCAACACCATCTTGCTAGCGTTCTTCCTCTGGGGGTCATCGTGAATGTACCACTGCATCTTCAAGTGGTGGAACAAGTCGTCAGATAACGATTCTGCCTCCAATAACTTGGGCTTGTTGGGCTTCTCTTCGCATTTGAGTCTGCAGACAAACTTTTCGTTAAACTCTTGAAACCCCACGGTGAAACCGCCTCTTGCGGGAAGCTTATTAACATCTACTTCTTCCACAAAGGAGCTTGTGCAATATGGGACGAACTTGGAGTAGTCGGCGACATTGGATACTACTTTGAAAAGAATATCTGACGGATGGCTAGAGATTATGTTAGTTTCAAGAAGTTGATGTCAGACCGATTTGAGACAAGTTGGTCCTAATGTGACAAGTTAAGCGCAGAGATATATGTATTTATCAACGTGTTATTCAGAAGCTCGTCCTTATCTCACCACTTACTTTATTTTCTTTTTAATAGTGTACTTCTGGGACTCGAAGCCCGGTAGATTGAATATGTTTCTACGCAGCTGCCAGAGGGGGCTCCCCACTGGTCTCAAGGGCAGAGGCATATAGCCTAACACCACTTTGCAACTGATCATTCCGATGGCTTCTCCGAGGCAGCGGCTGTTCCCTCTTTGTGTTCTGCTGATGTTGAATGTTGAATAGAATTTGCGTGTAATTAGCTTTTAAACGCACCTTTCTTCTCGTGTATGAGATTTTGTCTTTGGCTTTTTTTTTCCTTTTTCCCAAACGCGGATGCGTAGAAAACTGGAAAGCCAGCTCTGCCACAGTAAGTTAAGGTGCTTGCATAGATCTTTCCTTTGGCCCATTACTGACAATAGATAGGCAGCTATTTAATGTGGAATGTCGTTAGAAATCAACTGGGATTTGTTGTCCTCTGATGCGGAGTTGAATAACAAGGTCAAAGACTTTCTCGATGAGCAGCTCCAGAAAATTACTTTACCAGAGTTTATCAAAGACATCAAAGTCACAGAGTTCAACATTGGCAAAACACCGCCCGCTGTCACAATAAGGCACATTGGGGATCCTTTCGATGAGTTTTATGAAAGCGATGAAGATGACGTGGATGATGATAATGTCAGCGAACAACAAGCGGAAATAAAGAATTCCAAAGAGTCACTACCTTCGATCAAGCTGAAACAAAAGAGCACCAAGTCTACTTCAAAAGATTTACAGCTTATAGCGGAAGTAAGTTATAAGGGTGACTTGTATATTGAAATTAGTACCAACTTGCTACTTAACTATCCCTCGACCAGCTTCATAGAGTTGCCTATCAAATTGAAGCTAACAGACTTAATTATTCATTCGTTGGCTATCCTCAGTTATGCTAAGAATTTGGTAAATTTTTCATTCCTATGTGACATAAGTGATGATCATTTGGATAATTTTATTCACAGTAGAACCCAGAGCAGCATCAACGTTAACACTAATACTTCTGCTTTCACTAACAATAACAATACCAATAATTACTCCCAGGCAAGCAACAGCACTGCTATGCCTAGCACTCCTACATCACCTGTATATCAACCTCAAACTTTGAGACATAACAGCAGTTCGGTGATACCCACATTCTCATCTGGAAGCAGCACCTCGAGATATCCGAGTAAAGATAGAATTGACATTATAAAAGATTTAAAGATAGACTCTGAGATAGGAGGAGGAACGTATGGAAATCAGTCAAGTGGGTCAGTATTGAAGAACGTAGGTAAGGTCGAAAAGTTTTTAGTGGAAAAATTAAGAAGCTTGCTCAGAGATGAGCTAGCCTGGCCTGGTTGGATTTCTTTTGACTTTTCTGGTGATTTCGACGAGAGTGAAAGTGATCGGGGAGAGGAGCAGGATGATGATAAATGAAATTTTGACAGGAGTCAATACAATTAATTTCTGTCTTTATTATGGGTCTATTTTGAAAATTTTGTATTATCTATATAAATTATTGACAACAGACGGGCTGTACAGGTATCTCTTCAAGTGGTTATATCTCATAAAATGTGATTATAGCAGCTATGGTTATAAGCAACGCAATGAAAAACATCATATTGAAGCACAGCTGCTTTTTATTTTTTGATATATTCCAAGCGTACCTGTCTGCGTATTATGGATTTGCGCTTCGATGGCAAAGACTAAGGCTCTGACACACCGGGTCTCAAGAATCTGTTTTCTTTGTCAATTTGTTTTGTTATTTTATGTTGTTTCTATTCGTTCGGTCTATCTGTTTTTGAATAACGTTTTTTATAATAAAAGTATTTTTTGGTATGCTATAGTTGACGACGTTTTCATATTTCTATAAATGCGCAAGTGAAACGAGATTATCATAACTATATATGCCGAGAAACAATCTAGAAATGTGGTGTTTTCCAGGACGCATTACACAAAAGTAGCACATGCAGTGGCTCCAAAGGAATGGAGTGTTACAATACTTTCATATTGCTTTTTTGGAAAGAGCCGAGGCTCCCAAAACGTTTTCTGCCGTGGTGCATGCAAATGTGTTTGTGGCCCGTTCAACTAAAGCGTGGCATGACGAATAGCACCGTGCCTGAGAAAGGGCCAATTCCCTTCCTCATTGCTTCTGAGCTTTATGGTAGTACCATTTGATGATTTTGGTTTGGCACTATTGCCATGTTCAGTGTTTTCTTCAGAGGTGGATGCTGGAGATTGGTTTGAGGCCGCCTCAAGTAGGAATTTACCGCTGAATAAAGAAAATGACATTCTATCAGATACTATGCAGCAACGGGCAGAAGATGTACAAAAACCACAACGTCATAATAAGAATATTTGCAAGAAACGATTTACTTTAGAATAACTGAAAATAATAGAGTAAACAGAAAAAAATGTTAAAGTGCTTAGAGATAAGAAAGGAGTGGTCGTAGGCAAAAGGAATTCGAAGAGGAAAAATTCTGATATTAGAAGTACAGAGGTTTCGTCTTTCTTTTCAAGAGAAAAGAAATTCTACTGTGGAATGAAGCATAAATGGTCAAGTTCAAATGCGGCTATCAAGAAAATAAAAGATTGATTCCTTTGCCAAAGTATCTTCAGGATTTAAGTAGCCTGGTTTCAAGCTCACAGGTGATGGGATTGGACATACCTCAGCAGCGGAATACCTTTACATGGATAATTTTCCTACTTTAATGAGTGCCTCAATTAAATATAGCAATAGTGATTTTGATTATGGTTACTATGAAGATATCTATCACGAAGTCCATCATGGTTTGATCACCGTGACCATAGTGATGAACTTGATGGTGACTGTGAGGGCAATGAGAACTACGATAGCCATGAGGATAACTAGAAAAAATGTGTCAAACCTTTGATCAAAGATTTGTAAAAAAAGCTTTGTAAGAGACTTGGCAAGAGGCAAAAGGAAATATTGGCAGTTTGCTCAAACATTACAAAGCGTAAACCATGGTTATATCGAAACTGTTCATGCTTCAGCGAAATGCCTTGGAGAAGTTGAAAGGATCTTTTTGATATTTTTAAAGGGCTTTTGATTGCAATAGACAAACTGGTTGTACTTGATTATATTTCCGGTTAAACTCGCACTTGAATTTTTTATCGAAGTCATTGGTGGAACTATCAGATCTTATGAAAAGAAAAGTGTGAATGCGAATGTTCAAACTTCTCCATTACCAGCCAAAATATTTTATTAATATTATAGCGTGGATCCTATAAAAGCTACTCCATCAACTGACCGAGCATCTACTTGACATTGTAAATTGTTCCATTTTTCTGATGTAACTGTGCCTGTGAAGGAATAGGCCGTTAAATATTAAAGATGGTGTCATTGTTAATACCAGTCAATCGAAAGCAGACTCCGAAGGTGTCTTTTATCAATCTGACCCAACAGCAAATTTTGTCCAGGAGATGCTTCTAAGAATATGGGAGATGATGTTGAAGAAAGTAATGTAACCCAATCATCCATGGATACTTGCCTTAAAAGAGAAGACCTGGCATGGGAGCTCCTATCGCATGACAAGACAGTCTTGAAGCGTTTGTTCCGTAAAACGATGTTGAAATACATAATTCTCCTAAGAAAAAAACTCTAGGGAGGCTATAAGGCAAGGTGTATGTATTCAGTTCCTGGCAAAATGAATGGGGTTTTAATACAGAAGGTTAAGCAGGATAGGATGAGCGAAAATGAATATATCCTGAACAGCAAGTGGATCAGAGACATAGAAGCTCGAGAAAAAGTGCCTGATTAGGACAGGACTAGGGCCCTGATAATTATTATGGTAATTGGGAAGGTCTAAAGGCTCTTACAAGGGTTATTATACTTACAGGGGTGCCCTCAGCTAACTAAGAGACGCAACGTTATATATACAACCTGGCTTGTTATAAGGATGAAAACAAAGTTTGAAAGTTATAGTTAATCTTTTATGTTGTGGTTATATTGTGTTGTTAAGTAATTTTTTGTTTCAAATACTTTTCCTCGCCTTTTGATTGATTATCATTGGGAACATTGCCGTAGCACATAGTAGACAGCTGGTGAAAAAAAGTACTTGTCCAAAAACGTGGCAACCTTTGAGTTTGAGGGACGCATGTTGAAAATAAAAATGACCCAAAATGGAAAGCGCAGAGAAAATCAAGAAAAACCGAGTTTGGCGGAGAGATGAAAAAAGCGGTTTGATATTTACCTGCTTGATACTATCTGGCGGCACCAAGCGCTTCACTCTCGAGTAACAAAACTTACGCAGTCGAACGCTGCCTTTCTACAGAATAATTTCAAAACATCAGACTAATAAAAGATACAAAGCACAGCATGACCGACACTAACACCAACAAGAACAGTAGTGAAACCAAGAAGACGAATCCCCAGGAGGCCCCACCAACATTGACACTGTCGTCCACGTCAACCACCAAGAACACCGTAGATTTCACTACCGGCGCGAGTGCTGCAGACTTCCGGTACTACCCCGATGACCCGAACTCTGTGCTCAACAAGTTAGAGTTTGCATCGAAGCAGCCATCCAAGTTTTACGACCCCTGCGCGGAGACGTCGAGGATGAGCATACGATGCATGGAGATCAACGGACCGGAGAATAAGGCGGTGTGCAACGAGTACTTCCAGGCGTACCGGGACTGCAAAAAGGCGTGGTTGGAGCAGAGAAGAAGAGATAGATTTGAGAACCGTGGATGGTGATGAGTGAGCGAGAGAGGGCGATAGCGAGAAAAAGAGTGGGAGAAATAATGAGGTCTTGTAAATATTTGTTGGTGGGATAATGATGAGCTCAATTTAGAATATAATGGAACGCTTTCTTTAATTATTAGCATAATGCATGTTTATTACTTTTGTTTTATTTCCGATTCTGTTACTAACCAGTTTAGAAGTCGGCCTTTATTACCGGTGGCGCAACAGTAGGCATTTATTCGAACGGTAAGAAATTAATAATACACTTGCTTTACGAAATTTATCAGAAAAATTGTAACTTGTATAATAACGCACAAAGAGAACTAATTAGAAAATAAGAAAACATCAACGTGTAAAAGAGTAATACCAAGAAGCAAGAAACAAATAATGTCTAAGCATGAGTGGGGAGAACGACAAAACAGAAATAAACAAGTATCTAAGAACGGGAAATAAGAAAGGATCTAATTAAAAGGCAACGTTGGTGAATTGAAGAAATAAAAGAAATTAACTAGCAAAAAGCAATTAAGTATTAACAACAGTGGAAAAAAGAATTCTGAACAAGTAATGCCAACACTACTGTCAATTAAGCATTCAGTTTTAGGGAAGACAGAAGGCAATATTTTGGAAACAGCCAGTGCGGGCTATGTTGCTTAATCAGTTCTGATATCAGTGATCTCCAAAGGAAGGTCCCTCTTGACCACAACGTGCCCGCCGCGGCTTCTGGCACAAATATCATACAACCCGTCCTCTGAGTGCGGATGGAAGCCCGCATTCGCGAGCTTGCAATTCTCAATAAGGTTGATACCATAAGGATCACTAAGCCTAAAGATGCCAAAGTTGGGCGTCAGCTTTGGCGCCACGACGATGGCAATGCTTTCCGCGAGCATGCGCTGATACCCGTACTGCGTGTGCAAGTCGACTGAACTGAGGAAGCAGGATTGCGTCGGGTGGGTGTGTATCCAGCCGAGGATGTAAAGACCGTTTTCCTCGACGAAGCGGATGACGTTCTCCTCGTTAATCGTCAGACAGGTGTTCTGCGTTGAGAGCTGGTCCGGGACGATGAGGTCGGTAATGAAGAAAGTACCGTTCGTAAGGGAGCCGCAGAGGACGCCGCAGGTCTCAAGGTTTTTGGCAGTATTTATAGCAGCGATCTTGGTAAAGCGGGTCTGGATCTCGGCGGGAACGTAGACGGTCCGAAGCGGAGTGCCTCCCTCAGTGAAGGAGTTGAAGCCGTGGTTCGGGATGCTGTTCGTATCTGCTGGGATGCTGTCGTTGCTGCTGTGGTGGAGGAGGGCCTGCTTGTTTAGCTGGAACGGTTGCGAGAGCGCTTCTTGGGTTGATAAGACTGCGCCTTTGGAAGAATTGTAATATGAGGTGCCGTTCGGGATGCTGGCACTGGTGCCGTTATTTCGGTGGATAGTTTCTGATTTGAGGTCGTCGTTCGAAGGACGGCTTTCTGAGGAGCTGTGGATGGATCTGATCTGCTCGACGGATCTGATCTTTGGCGGCTTCTGTGGAGAGGAGACGGTGATTGGGGAGTGACTAAATTCATTGTATTCGTCGAAGGGATGCGCGTGAGGTTTTGGGGTCAGTGTGAGTTGGTGGTTGCCTGCGGACACCGTGGACGCATCTGCTGCCGACGCTTGATAAGAAGGCGTCTGCTGCTGGTCCGCGACACCCTCAGAGGCATTACTAGACTTATACATTTTAATCAACGATGGTTCGTCAACGACTTTAGGGTATGCCGGCACTATTATGCTGCTTTCGCCATCGCTGTTGTCAATAAATTCATCCTCAAACTCGTTCTCGCGGTTATTGATGTCGTTGATCATGTCCTGGCTTTTTGGGTCGTTCCCGCTAACGTCAGGCTCGTCCTCATTGTCGGGCTGCACGATGGTGATGTTTCCCGTGTGAGCATGCTGGCCGTTGTAGAGCGGGTTGGCCTGAATCTTCGGGCCCATGATGGTCTCGGTGGTTCCTGGCAGCGCAGATTTGTCGCTGGCGCCGTTCAAGATTGGAATCTGGGCAAAATCAATGTGTGGCGTAGGTTCCGGGGCGGGGGTATGCACAAAACTGTTTAGGCTGATATTGGGGACACTGTTTAGGCTAGAATTGCTCGCTATGCCGCCACAGCCCTTGATGTTGTCCGCACTTTCAGCGGTTTCGATGTCATTGTTTTTAATGGCCGTTGCGAGAGAAAGGCCGGTGTTGGTGGAGAGGTCGGAAAAGTTTCTCTTAAACTGCACGCTGCTTTCCTCCTTGATAATGTTATCAGCGCTGTCTTCGTTGACGACGTTGGCAGCGCTGCCATTTCTGATACCGTCAGCGGCAGCACTCGCGAGACCCTGTGCTCCAGACGACTCGACGTCCTGGCGCAACTTTTCGCGTTGCCGCTGCAACTTTTGCTTCTCTGCGGTCTGCTTCTTTCGCAATACCCGCTTACACTCATATTCCTGGATCTCTTTCTCAATGAGGGGCACGAGGCCGTCGACGCGGGCCGCTACCTTTCGCGCCTTTTCGGTTAAGAGGGTGTAGGATGAGCGGTCAACAAACTTGGGGTGTTGGTGGATGCGCTCGAACATGATGTCGATGAAGCGGAGGTAGTAGACGTATGCCTCGGGGTACTCTTTCTTCTCCTCCATCAGTTTGGCCTAGAGGGATGCGACGGTTAGTAGAGGAGCGTGCTGGAGAAACTTTGGGGGGCTCTAGGGCGCCTGGGCGCCTGAGCCGTTTCCTGCATCCTGTAGAATAAGCTTGGGGGGACGACGTCTCGCTGTACATACAGTCTCGTAGACAGTGTTGGCGGAGCGGAGCCATATCTCGTAGGGCCACTTGTCCAAGAGGACATAGCGCCGGGACTCCTCCGCGAGCTCCCTGATCGGCCTGGGCGGCTTGTAGGCTGCCATTGGTGGTGCTCGTCGTCGCTGTGATCGCTGCTGCGGCGAGGGTGGTTCTTCTGACGGTGGTTGTTGTTTGGATGTTGGGTGTTCAAGCAGTGCAACTCTATATATGGCGGCTGGACTGTTTTAACGTTGTTCTTTAGGGCTGGCAGGCGACGCACGTGACACTAGACGGTGTTTTGAAGGGCGGGCTGGACTGCTTGAACATCGAAGGCCCTAATGCTGTCCATAACAGGGCACGAGCGACGAGCTATCTCTCCATTGGCTGTGCTCTCGGAATACACAGACCCAGACACGCCAGCTGTTAGAGTTCGTCGCCATGGAGCACTATCCCGCAATGTACGTCACCCAGCCGGCGCCCTTGGTGGTCGTCCAGGGCTTGGGAGAGCAGCCCGCCGCCGGCGCTTCCCTCTCGCGCCGCCAGAAGCCAGAGCCGCCGTTACTGCCAGAGAAAGCCAGCACCACGCCAGACGAGAAGAATCGTGCCGTTGGCCAGCAGGAAGAAGCCCTTCCGCCGGCGGTGTCGAGCGCCGTCGAGCGGGTGCTGAGGGTTCTTCCGGAAGCGCGCTCAGATCCCGCAGAGCACTTGGCGTCTCTTCTCAAACGCCACGACGTGAGCGGCGACATCTGGACCAGCCAGTACACCAAGTCAAACTACAGCTCCAGCTCGCTCGTCTACACGTTCAGGTTTGCCGGCAGCAAGTTTGATATACCGAGAAATATCAAGCCTGCGGCACAGGGCGCAGAGCACACGTCTCCCTTGTCGCCTTTCAACCCCAGTGCCGCATTGCATCCTCATGGCCTTCTAGACGAAAAGTGGCTCCTAAAGTACAAGGAGCTCCTCCCCGCGGTGTTCATATCTGTCCACGAGTTGCACACGGAGAACTTCAGGGGCAATGGCGAGCTCACCGAGGACGACGTCGGCGCCAAAGACGTCAGTCTCGCCACAGAGATCACCGCCATCAAAAATCAGGTGCAAGGCGCAGGAATAAGGTTCATTGAGGTTGTAATCTCTGGACAGTCCACTTCTGCCAGCCCCACGCTCACCGACAGGATCAATAGCATCAGAAACATGACAGGCTTGGCCCCAAGAACAGGCTTGCTTTTCCTACCAGCCGGCACTGACAAGGAGTACAACATCTTTGTTGAGGCAGTGTTGCATCTTATCAAGCCTTGGTGTTTTGACTACTACATCAATTTGGAGAAAAAGTTTAGAAGAAAGCGTGTGAGCCCCCCGCCTACTGTCACCAAAACCACCACGTTACAGGCTCAAACAAAGGAGGAGGGGAGGTCGGGAGCCACAATAGCCGAATACAGCTTGGACCAGTGGGACGCCAGGTACTCCACAAAATTGTCGTTGGCAAACCTATTCCACCAAAACAATGAAATGTCCATCAAGCACTTGGAGTCCGCTTACGAGTCCTTGACGGTCCTCGCGAATACAGTTCCCCTACAAGCGTGCCACAGCAACAAAGCGGTGGTCTTTCTATGGCACCAGACGAGGCAATTGTTGGACATATTGACCATTTGCATTGTCAGAGAGTACCTATATCTTGAACTATCTAACAAAGCGTACCGCAGGTTTGACAACCACATACAGAATGTCATCTCCATTTTGAAAAGTAAAGACATAAACCCGGCCTCCTATGCGGTCTCCAACTGGCTCAGCATTCAGTTTGAGTGGCTCGGCGAGTTGTGTGTAATGGCCGACGAATACATTGTTCCCATAGACAAACCATTGCTTAGCGACTTTAATTTTGGCGCCCTTGCTATGCCCCAGCCCGGCTACACCTTCCTCCAGGCTGCAAACTTTGTCAGACGATCTAAGGCAAAGACCGAATTAATAGCCAAGGACACGAATATCAAAGGAGGCGTCAGAGAAAAACTAATTCTCCTGGAAAAAGATGCCGAAGCATTCAGCGGAATCTCGAATATTCAGAACGGCTCTATAGCCAAAGACAGCAAGTCTTTGGAAATTTATGATTACTACTTATCGTTGCCTATTGAGAAACAGATCAATTTCCCGTTCCACCAAAAGACCATCGTGGTGCTACAGAAAGCTTTGGTGTCGTTTATGAAAGCCAAAGAAACAGAGTTTGAGAGATCAATTGCATACATCAACTTCCAACTAGGTGAGGAAAATTATTCCCTCAGAAACTTTGAAAAGGCAGTTGAATACTATGAAGAGTCCTTATCTTACTACAAAAGAGATCACTGGAAAACAATTCTTGTTTTTATTCTTACAAAGTTGATCAATTGCTTTCTTCAGTTGAGAAAGTTTAATGGCGCGGTTTTGTATGGATTGGAATTGGCTATCATTGACGAGACATTTTTTACTCCGCCAGTGTCAAACCTTATATTTCACAACAATAAAAACTCATTCTTAGACCTAATCAAATTCAAATCTGATACAGAAAAGCCTTCCATCAACTTGTATCCAGCTGATGAGACAATAATGCCTCCTCATATATTCATAGGAGTGTTCTTATTTAAAAACCCCATCTTGGCATTATCCCAGCAGTCCCACATGCAATTATCATTGAAAAATCTAGTCAATGGGATACTCTTTCCAAAAGTTGATATAGAGTCCATTGTGATCGAGTTCAATGGTAACTTTTTGCCAGTAATCATTCAAAATGACGAGACAAAGCCAGATAATGCTATTGCAGACCTTGCTGATAGTGATTTCACAAAACAACATGACGATCTGCTCAGCAAACAAGTATTATTGGGCCATGCAAATCTTTGCTTCAAGCCTAAGCAATTTAAAGTTATTCATTTCTCTCAATTGGCTACCAAGATTGAAAGCAACTCAGTGTCATCGATAATATTGAACTTTACTCATGAGAAATTCAAGCTCAAGTATCACCTACCTCTATTGCCATACCTTATGGATGACTCATTTTTAGATTCGCAAAACAATTCCGCACTTGTTGCACCAGATAATATCAATGTCAATACCAACTATTATATCAATAAACTACCAAAAACAAAATACTTTTGGGTTAATGGTGCCACGAAAAAAGGCTTGTCTAAGAATCTTATCAGCTCGTCGAATCCATGCGAGACTATAATTATTCCTAGACGTCCAAAGACTGGCATTTCTGTTGTCAATCCGACTAATGCTTATAGCGGCGAAATCTATGAATTGAAATTAGCAGTCGATAATAAGGACAACGAGGACATTGGAGTGATTTTTAGACCGCTGGTCAAAGTTTACAATAATAGGTTAATATCTTCTCATAATACTCGCCCCAGCTCAAAAGTTTCGTCAAGAGTTACTTCGCCTAGAAACAGCTTGGATTTGAGAAACCCAACTATTGCTGCCTCTCCTGCTCCTGCTGACTCTGATTCTGTCTCTGCTTCTGGTAGGGGAACCAACACTATGGCTCCAGAAAATAAAAACAATGGTAACGGCGGAAATAATGGTGTGCATGTGTTTGATTTGCAATGGAATGGTATTAGCTCCTTGGCTAATCTGGATGAATCTCAGATAGCAATCAAAGGCACAGCAAAACTTGATCTCAAATTAAACAAGGTCCCTGCAAACAGCAAAGAAAACCATTCCCTTTTTATTAAAGTTCCAAATGCTGCTCACAAGTACTTTATTATCAAGATTGAGTGCAGCTTCTTCACAGGCGATAATATTGCCAAGCAACAAGAGTCTGAAGAGCAGAAGAAAACGTTATCTACAAGAGATACATTGAACATCCGTATTCCTATTAATCCAGCATTTACTTACTCCTTTGGAGTGCTTCCTAAGCTTAGGAGTGAGGACTTGCCGAACCCGTTCTTAGTGAGTACACAGAGCCTTCTACAGAGCAATAGCGGGATGGTAACGCACACAAGAAGCTGGTGTGGTAGACCAATAGTGAAGTTTGCTGGTAATGTTCCCGTGGAAGTCTTGAAGACCGAGGTGGAAATTTACACTCCTAACCCAGACGACTTTGTCTGTGACAAGTTAACTAGCACCCCTGATACTTCTGAGTTGGAAAACCTAGCTAACGGAAGACTTATTAGCCACCCGGGAGCAAGCTATTCTAGCGAAGAGCTCTTTATCACCAGCAAGAAGAACCTTCAAACGCATGCTAACATCCCAGTACATGTGAAGATCAGAGTGGTATGGAAAAGACAGGAGACCTCCCTCACCGTCGCCACCAATGTCACTGAAAGTCAAGTTTGGAAACTAGTGTTGCCCTTGTTTGAGCCAAGAGTACTTTTTGAAGTCACCAAGCTCTCCAAAGAAAGTTCCAGCAGTGCCGGTTCCGACTCTGCAGCTAATATAGGTACCCCAAATAACGACGAGAATTCATTTATATTTAAGTACTATATTGAAAACCCAACATCTCGGATGTTTACTTTCTCCACGTTTATCGAGTCCAACGAGAACTTTGAAATCACAGGATACAACAAAGACATCTCCCAGCTTCCAGTATTGCCGTTTACCAGGCAGCAGCTTAAGTTCAAGGCAGTCGCCAAGGTCAGACACGGGGGCAAACTCAAGATTCCGAATTTGAGAGTGTACGATTTGTACTATAAGGTCACGTTGCCAGTGTTGTTGGCTACGAACGAGGTGTTGGCGGACAGATCAGATATATATTTGAGACTCTAAGAGCGGTGCTAGTTTGCATGCATGCTTTATAGATACCAAAGTACATTATATTGAAAATCGAAATAGGAAGCACTTAATTTTCCTTTTGTAGAGAAAGCAGTCTGTTATGTCGAATTCCTAAATGGAAAGCTCTGGCTGCGTCACATGGATAGGCGCAGAATGCTGCATATCCGATCTGTCTATTTAAGAAAAAGAAGCCAAAATCGCGAAGAGCATCCCATTCATCTCATCCATCTAAATACGCAACCGAAGAGCATCTCTGAAACTTTTCAAATATTTCATAACAAGATTGGGCTCCCTGAGTTTTTAAAATTAGAACTATAGGAGAAAAATTATGTTTGTTAGAGTGCCGAGAGTGGCGTTCTGCTCCAAGGTACGGCACATGCAAACCAGCCCAAACTTGTGTAAAAGATTCAACTCATCTTCAACTTTGAAGGATCAAAAAGATAATGCTTCGAAGCATCTGAGCAAAAATGAAAACAAAAGTGAGAGCGACGACAGTGACCATAGTTACATGAAAAGAAGGCTCGAGCAACTAGAGGAAGATGCAGCGCTCTTTGACGTTCTGTTCCCTATGCAGACGGACGCAGATCAGAACGCTGTGGCAAATGGCAGCACCAAGGAGGCGTCCATCATCGACAAGGATGAAAGGATGGCGAAGATCTACTCAAAGCTCGAGCATAGCAAGTACGAAAACCAGTTTGCATCGGAGATATCATACACGAAGATCCCAAGCTACGCTGACAAGCTCTCCAAGGAGCTTGCAATCTCAGCGCCATGGCGGTCCGGCAGCGACGCCTCGGGTGTCGCTACAGGGCTAGCCAATGGTTCCTCAAATGCTACTTCCAAGAGCAAGAAAGCGGATGGCGCGGCTACTGTGTCGGCGCCATTCACTCTCCGGAGGAAGGAATCGGTCTCGGAGAGGCTCATGAAGGCGAGAGAGAAGTCTTTAGATTACAGTTTGTTGAAGCACTCGGAGGACGAGAAGTTTAGAGAAATGTACCGGGAGAAGTTGCTTGGTCCTGAGCAGGTGACGCGCGTGAGCTTTGCGGCAGCCACAGGGTCCATCAAGGGTATGGCTGACGCGAGAATCGATGAGGCGAGAGCAAAAGGCGAGTTTGATAATTTGCCCCGCGGAAAGCCTATCGAGGACGACTACCAGCGAAGCAGCCCGTACCTTGATCGAACAGAATATCATTTGAACAAAATTTTAAAACGGCAGGACATTAAGCTCCCGTGGATTGAGAAGCAGGGGTCCGTGACGGGCCAGGTGGCCAAATTTCGACACGACTTGAAGCAGGAGTGGGTGAACAAGGCGGTACACTTGATCGACGAGATGCATCCGGGGAGACCTGCAGAGGTAAAAATGGAATCAGCCAAATACTATTCCAAAAACTATGCAAACTTGAAGGACCAGAAATGGGAGAATGCGAAAAGAAAGTACTTTGAAGTGTCGCTCCGTCACTTGAATGACTCTATCAGGGGCTACAATCTTCAGGCGCCATTGCCGTCACAGATATTCTACTTGTTGCCGGACAAGGAGCTCCAGCGGTGCTATAAAGATGCCGCGCCAGAGATTGTTTTGGCAATGAAGAGCTTCTTGTACGGAGAGCCGAGCAAAAAGCGGGCAGGAACCATGGCAACGGCCACGAGAACCCTGATATACCAACATAAGAGAGCGTCGTCGCTTGGGAGCCTCTTCCTCGACATGTTCCACAAGAGTAAGTAGGATTATATTTTGTTAATAATATGCATTCTTGCTTCAACTAGCAGTGTCCTGTGTTGCGTTGTGTTGTATTATATTGTATTGTGTTGTCTAGTGATGTGTGTCAATGTTAAATGTTTAATATAGTGCACCATCCCCTTGGTATGTGCCCTGCATGCTTCCGCACAGCTGGTTCCCGGTGTCGTGGTGTGACCTTAAGGAGCGAGAGAGCCCCGCAGGAACGGACGGTCTGAGCTGGCGGCTGTCTGTGGCCGCGCGCGGGAAAAGAAACTTCCGGGAGGAGCGAGAAAAAAGGAGAACAACAAAATAAAACAAAGAAAAAAAAGAGAAAAAGAAAAAGCAAAAAAGAACACAACTTCC
This sequence comes from Saccharomycopsis capsularis, assembly GCA_031125595.1. Classification (NCBI taxonomy): domain Eukaryota; kingdom Fungi; phylum Ascomycota; class Saccharomycetes; order Ascoideales; family Saccharomycopsidaceae; genus Saccharomycopsis; species Saccharomycopsis capsularis. The sequence continues at coordinate 43,345 of JASTUX010000022.1, forward strand.
TTTTGTGACACCTCTGGCTTGCTATACCAGACCTACATCCTCCTCCCTTCAGCAACACAGCGCTTGGTCCAGTCAAGCACCACCGCCAGCATCACGTCCAGAAGCTCTCACCAGTAGGCTGCTCCTCGCGATACATCCTCGTTGGAGCCTCGTACCCGTTTCGTTAGCGACCGCAACGTACAAGAAAGCCCCTCTTCCTGCCATCTCATTTTTGATACCATTGGAGGGATCAGCGGCAACCTACCTTTGCACACACACGCCTACACATATACACACATTTCCCCTTTGTGCTGTGAGTCTGCTATCGCAACCACCGCGTATAGTACCTTCGTTTATTAACATCAATATGGATTTAAGAGTCGGCAGAAAGTACCGTCTTGGACGCAAGATTGGTGCCGGGTCCTTTGGTGACATTTACATGGGCATCAATGTCATTACCAGAGAAGAAGTGGCCATTAAGTTAGAATCAATAAGTGCCAAGCACCCACAGCTCGAGTATGAAGCAAGAGTTTACAGAGCCTTGAGCGGGGGCGTCGGTATTCCATTTGTCAGATACTATGGTACCGACTGCGAGTTCAACTGCATGGTCATTGATTTGCTTGGGCCATCTTTAGAAGACTTGTTTAACTACTGTAATAGAAGATTCTCGTACAAGACTGTCCTCATCTTGGCTGATCAATTGGTCAGTCGTATCGAATATATCCACGCAAGGTCCTTCATCCACAGAGACATTAAGCCAGACAATTTCTTGATGGGTACCGGCAGAAGATCGAACCAGGTTAATGTGATTGATTTTGGTTTGGCTAAAAAATACAGAGACCAAGTCACTTTCTTGCACATCCCATACAGAGAAAACAAAAATTTGACTGGTACCGCTAGATACGCCAGTATCAACACCCACTTGGGTATTGAACAATCCAGAAGAGACGACTTGGAGAGTTTGGGTTATGTGTTTGTTTATTTTTGCAAAGGCTCCTTACCATGGCAAGGGTTGAAGGCTGCTACCAAGAGACAAAAGTATGAGCGTATCATGGAAAAGAAGGTCACAACCCCTGTGGACGTCTTGTGTAAAGACTTGCCTCCAATATTTATGCAATATTTTGACTATGTCAAGAATTTGAGATTCGAAGACAAACCGGACTATGGTTATCTTAGATCTTTGTTTAGAGACTTTTACTTGCAAGAAAGATACAAGTACGACTATATTTATGATTGGACCATAGTAAAATATCAACAAGCAAAACTTGCACAACAAACCAATGCTGAAGAAGAGTCTGAAGACAAGAAAAACAGCAAGAATAACACTTTCAATGTTGGCACTCTCAAGCCCCAAAACGGCGGCACTGCAAAAGCTCCTTTTCTTTTGAATCCTTCTGCCGTTCCAGCTCATCAGGCACATCAGATTGTCTTTTACCAACCAAACCAGCCTTTTGTGCCAAACAAGATGCCACGTCCGCAATCCGAAGAAACTGATCCTAATCAAAGAGCGGAGCTTTTGGCCAGCAACCGTGCAAACCTTGAACTGCGTATCGACAATAAGTTGAATGCAAACCAAAACCAACCTGGAGTTTACCAAAATAACAATGTCAACATCAATGCAGCAGCAGGACACGCCAGTCCTAATCCTAATCCTAATCCTAATCTCAACCAAATCCAGAACCCAAATCCTAATCAGTCTACTTGGTTATGAGTGTTCCTTATTGTCTGTTATTGGCATCATGTTATTGTCATTCTACTTCATTTCATCTTCTCTCTGTTTTTCTATATTCTTGGGATCATTATTTATTTCTTTAGTTTTTAAGTTTTCGCACCTTTCATTGAGTCTTTGGAGTTTGCATCTCAGATTTCAAGAAAACATTTTGGTTTGTTGATTATTTTTTTTCAATAAAGTGTTTTTTATTTTATTTTTTAATTTCTTCTCATTTGCCTTTTTTACTTCTTTTTTTTTCTTTTTATCATCTTCGTTTTTAATTTGTATTTTTCTTCAATTTCGTTTCTTTATTTCTGATAATTTATATCTCACTCAGATTCATATGAACCAGTTTTCAAAGGACGTAAATAACATATAGCATGATGGTGTATAGCATGTAGAATTGAAGATTTACCGTTGAGCTTATATATGAAATTTGCTATGAGCTTTCTCGTAGCTATAGTTAACAAATTATTAAGGTTTACAACCCGTAATTAGACTTAAAGCTAGTTACGATTAGCGTATGAAACATAATAACCAATATTTAATTGAAAAGAATTTGTATAACAGAAAAGAAAAGAAAACTCTAAAAAGAAAGTTAGATTCGTTGAATGAATCTTCTTCCGGTTGCAGTTTTCCTTTCAACTTCTTTCTCCTCCTGGTCTGGTTTAGCTCTATTCAAGATCTTGAGGTACTCCAAGACTCTCTTTCTCATTCTCGAGTGCAAGTAAGCCTTGGATGCCTTGATGTGGTAGTGGAAGTAGGTTCTGAACAACTGAATCTGGGAGATGGTGTTCTCTCTCTTTTGTGGCACCAAATGTCTAGGAAATAGCACGAAAGTGACAAAGCCCTTCTCGTGCTTGGAATTAGCGCCTGACTGGCCGTACTGAAAGTTCTGGAACTCTGGCAAGCTTCTCAACTCTAGTGGCGGCTCGTAAGGGGAGAACAACACCTGCGGAGCGTTCTGTATAGATCTCTTTCTGGCATCAACAAACTCCTGCAAAAACACATTTCCAAAAATCTTGTCCGTCTCATCCTTGAACAAGGCAGTGAAAATGACCGTAACTCTGTCATTGGATGGCTTGATGTAGATGCTTTCGTCATCTCTGTAATTGATGACGGAAATGACTTCATTGCTGTTGGCTTCTTCTGGGGCGTATAAGTCCACATTCTTCTCGGTGGCCTCGACGGCCAATTGATCGTATCTCTGGAACGCTTTATGAAATGGTGCAGCGAGGGCATTTCTCTTGAAAAGACTGAATCTTTCTATCAAAGGGGTTAGTTGCTCTTTAGGCAATCCGGCAGTCTTTTCCAAATCAATGAAGATGGAGAAGTTGTAGCCGGACTCAGGTTGGTCCAAGATTTGGTATATTCCGGTATCGTTGTAGACATTTCTAAGGTACGTATCGACGTCGCCATACTTGACGAGATCATTATAGCATTTTAAGAAGATAGATAACACAACTTTGGTCTTTTCAGCTGGATCAGGGGTGGAAATGTGGAATAACGTGTTATCGAAATCGGACACGATTCTGTCAATCGACACCGCTTTTTCCGCAGTGAACAACTCCGTGAGAGTGGTCTCTAGAGAGAGATTCGAATATTCCAAGTTCAACATATTGTTTGCTGGTGAATAATTGTTCTTGTTATTTGAGTACTTTTCTCGGCTTGCTAAATGACACAAGAGATACGGCACAGCCTTTGCGGGAGCCCAGTTCGCGATATACCAGATGGCATTTTTGAGCTGGCTGCTCGTGGATGGGAAACGGTAGGTCTGTCTTATTTTTCCCTCTGCTGTCACGCACGTGGATGTCACGCTGTCAATAGAACCTTCTGGGAGAAGCCGCAGAGACAGCATAAATGGCCAACCGCCATGGGTGCTTCTTGCCTTCCTTTCCTTTGTTCATCATCAGACGGTACAAAAGAAGAAATTCTGTATTGGCGGTTTGCTCTGTAAAATCATAAAGAATTGCATTTATTGCGGTTAACGCCACACAAGAAACCGAGATCAAGCCATCCGAAGAACGCAAAGTGCCTGACCCAAATGATTGACTACTCGAAATGGGACAAGCTCGAGTTGAGTGACGACAGTGACGTCGAAGTCCACCCAAATGTCGATAAAAAGAGCTTTATCAGAATGAAGCAAAGACAGATACATGAAGAAAGAGTCAAGCGCGATAATGATATTAAATTACTCCGGGTCCAGACTGACATGTACGAGCACTTGAACGAAAGAGTCGACCAGATGTTGGTGAAACTTTCTGACGAAGATTTGCTTAGTGAAGCCAAGAGAAACAGTTTCCTTAAGAAAAACTTTGACCCAAATGAAAAGACCAAAGAGGAAGAGATTCAAGATACCCCAACTTTCAATGAAATGATTGAAGATCTTTTCACCCAGCTCTTTGACGACAACAAGATTGAATCTGGAGCACAATTGAGAAAATTGGTTGTGGGCCACAGAAAGAAGATTGATGATGTTTCGAAGCAAAACAGAGCCAGATTGGATCAATTACTTGAAGAGAAGAGTCATTACATCACTTCTGAAGACATTCACACCGGTTTCGATTCCTTTTATACCAACGCAGAAAAGATAAATAAACAGTCAAAAGCCGCTGAGAAGGAAAAAGAGAATGAAAAGTCAAAGCAGGCTACAAAGCCAAAGGAGCCAATCAAAACTTCGACCGAAAAGGTTACTGAGATTGAAACTCTAAATGTGCCAAAAGCAGAGCCATTATCTTCAGTTAAAAACAGCAATACTCAAATTGTGGAGAAACCTGCATCAACAGTATCGGAAGCAGACGATTTGGATAATCTTAACTTGTACCCAGAAACTGAAGAATTTGGAAAAATCAAAGCCATCAACTACGTGGAAAGTGCCAAGTTTTTGAGAACTAACCCATTTATTCTTTCAAATGGCCAAAAAGATGCTTTGACCATGAAAGCCTTTGACCATCAGCTCAAAGGTGATGCAGTCTCCGCCAAAAATATTGTTCATCAATCATTGATAATCCAGTACATTTCTGACTTGGCAGGAAAGAATGCGCCAGTCTCCCAGCTCGAAAGAGGCATTGGCATTTTCTTCCAAAAAATTATGCAAGATAACACTTTGTTGTTAAAAGAGTCTGAAAGTACATATAACCATATCAAGCAAAGATGTGAAGTGTTAAAAAAAGAGCATGGTGATAATTTCACTTCGTTGGAAGGTGATGCTTCTGAACAAGAAGAGCAAATTCAATTAAAGTCATTGGACCCAAGCAGTCAATTGACCGTCAATATTCCAGATCCAAAAGAAGATGAAGTTAAATACAAGGAATTTTTGAAGCTACCTAGTTCTATGCAAGAAGCCGTTAAGACTGGCTCCTTGGATGAGATTAACAAAGTTTTTGCCTCTATGAAAATCAACGTTGCCGAAGAAGTGCTTGAAATTTTCGAAAACAGTGGAGTGATTGGTATCCAAGCAGTCTTGGAAAATGAAGATGAGTGGGAAAATATGAAGAACAAGGATGCTGGTATGTCTACAATTGAACTCAAATCAACTGACCCTAACGCCGAGTTGGTGGTTATAAAACCAGATGAGACAAATGAGGAAGCTTACGGTGAGTATTTGAAGTTGCCAAAAGAGATGCAGGATGCTATTCAGGCTGAATCCATTGAGCAAGTCAACAAGGTCATTGCTACTTTAGACAATGACAAGGCCGAGGAGGCATTGCATTTGATGGAGGGTGCACAAGTGTTGGCTTTGTATCGCAAAGAGCCAAACCTTGCTGAAGAGGTTGACTGATTTTTGCATATTCTCAATTCATTTGTCTCCTTTTCATCTGTTTAATTCGTTTATGCTAATGTAGAGATTACGTTCATTTATTTCTCGAGCTTTCTACGTATAATAAAAATAACGACATTTTATTAGCTTTTATGTTAGTTGGTTCTCTGTAGACATAATGCTAAGCATAGATATATACAAGTTCTCAATCACAATTATTGCCTACAATGATATACATGTTTTCAGAGAGAAGTTATAATAGAACCATACACTGTTATCAAACAGAGGTTTCGCCCTCAGCCACTCATAATCAAGCTTGATAACCTTTGCACGGCATTAAACGGAGCAAAAATTTATCTCTGGCCACAGCGCAAAAATGTCTGCGCTCACTTTAATGACTAACAAATATAATCATCAAATTGAGAATATGAGAACAATATAAAAAATAGAAACGTAAAAAAATATGCGTAGACCGGGAATCGAACCCGGGGCTCAACGATGGCAACGTTGAATTTTACCACTAAACCATCCACGCTTCACTACGAACAGAACCCTTTGTTTTGTAAGGGAACATATTTTATCGCTATAGCACTTTGCTAAAGGGATCTCAGAATCAAAAGAAAGTGTAGAGGCGTGGATGGTTTAGTGGTAAAATTCAACGTTGCCATCGTTGAGCCCCGGGTTCGATTCCCGGTCTACGCATATTTTTTTACGTTTCTATTTTTTATATTGTTCTCATATTCTCAATTTGATGATTATAGCTTGTATATTTTGTATCTATATTAAATTTTTTCTTCTATTACTTTTGTCTTAGGCCATACCTTAATCAATGTACCAGTGGTTTGTGTCTCTAAACCAAACTTCTTATTGGCCACCAATGCCAGGAGATTCCACCCTTTAACATCAATAAATGCAGTCCTATTAAATTACTGTGAAAGCTTTTTCGGTAACAAGCCATAACTAACTAGATAACTGATCGTTTATTGGTCAGATATGAAACCAAATCTCAAACATCTTACTCAAATTAGAAACCCGGATTACATCCAAATATACACAACAATAATTCGACATGTCCTCTGTTAATTCTTACTGTGCATTATATAGCTAGGAGTTCAACCTCTATTTTTTATTTTGATTTTATCTTTTATTCGAAACCAGTGATTTTAGTCCTGGAATTTTTCCTAATAAACATCCTCCTCGTACTCTAACCCCGAAAGCTCGACTCCAGTTTATGTCTATTACTAGGGATAGTTTGATATAATAAACTCTGGTGTGGGATATCCTGCTAAACAAGTGCTTGGGAGATTTAAGGAGAAATCGCTCAACAATCGATGTTGGGAGGGTTCTGGAAAACCTCTCTCACTATAAAAGGAGAAAACAATTATGGCCAGTCTATTAAACCGAAAAAATACTGTAAATGAACGTAAACTGGCATACCCCTATTCCTTCATATTCAGGTACTTGTAAATGGGGAAAGCCTCTATATATACTATTTAAGTATGGTGTATGAGCTTTATAATCCTAATCGATGAGTCATAATCTAAAGGATGTCTCTGGTAGGTAATATTATAACGATAGGCATGATTGCCTCCTGGTAGCCAAGTTGGTTTAAGGCGCAAGACTGTAATATTAGCATTAATCTTGAGATCGTGCGTTCGACTCGCACCCAGGAGATTTTTTTGCACTCTTTAGTTTTTTTTCGACATACAAGGGAAATTTATATTTATCTCATGTCTAAAAAATCGTAAAAATGTGTTATATAGAGAAAAGTCATCAAAACTTCAAGAAATAATAAGTAATGGAACATAGAAAACTCTAAAATTTTCATTTTTATCCTGAAAATGAAGATACTATGCAGTTCATAGGCGAAGCCTATTATACGGACATTGAGTACTGCAATCCTATTGTTATGCTAACCAGCTAGATAACTGACTGGCTACTAGTTATATATGAAAAAACAAGTCATAAACAGATTACATGAATTGCAAATATGGATTTACATCCATACATATACACCAACAGCTAAATATGTCCCCTGATATTTCTTACGATACAGTATATATAGTCAGAAGTTCAATCTCTATTTTTATTCTGGCTTTATCTTTTGTTCTAACTGAGCATTTTTAGCTCTGAGAATACTTAATAAACATTGCTTTATTCTATATTAAACCTACTTTATACTCGAACTCACACCATAAAGTTAGGCTCTTTTTATTGTACTTAGCCTTATAATAAAATTCCTTATATTTGATTCACATATATACATTCATAAGCCAGAGGAGAAATGCTCCTTAAATGCCATTTTCTTTAGCATGTGACAGCAATATTCTTGTTTTTTCCATCAGTTTATTCTCTCATAATTGCGTAGATATGACATGATAGAGTCCACGGAGGCGACACTTTTATAAAACTTCAAAGAACTTTCTAAATCATAAATTTATAATATTGTATGCTAAAGCACATTGAACCAAAGATTTCGAAGCCCTTAATCTTCTAAATCGTCTAGATCTGGGTATCTAATTTCCGCATTATTCTCGGCCCATTTTACCCATTTTGTTAAAAAGTCATTTCTGCTTCCACTAATAGTTTCCATATCGCCAACTATTACAAGTTGACGTTTTGGCCTTGTAATAGCAACATTGAGTCTTCTTTCATCCTTGAGGAAACCCACCTGTCTGTCAAAGTTGCTACGAACTAGTGAGAGAATGATAACATCCTTTTCACGACCCTGAAAGCCGTCGATAGTGGAGATTTCTATCTCCGGATATTGTTGGTGGATCTTCTGTTTTAACAAACCAATTTGTGAGCTATAAGGAGAGACAACACCGATGTAGGATTGCAGCACCTTTGCATCAAGCAAATCTCGAACATGTTTGAGTACCAATAAGCTTTCGTTTTCATTAAATTTGGAAGATGCTAACAGAAACCTGGCGTTCTCATCACCATCACTATCATCTTTTTCAGGAAACTCCCCACCTTGAGTATCGTACCATATCACTGACACACTAGTCTCATCAGTTTCTAGCACTTTCGGCAAATCAGTAAGACGCCTATCCTTCACACTATCATCAGCCTTCAATTTGCCATTATATAATTGCGACGAGCTAAATTCCATAATTTTAGTATTCATTCTGTATTGCGTGTCTAAAAGCTGTTTCAAATCGTTTTCAGGGTGCAAGTTCACCAACCTATCGAATAAGGTGGTCTCCAACCGGCTTTTGGAAGATTGAATTTTCACGAAATCAGCCTTATTAGTTTTGTTATTTGATGATAAGATATCATGATCATTGAGTTTCACTGTTGGAGGGAGCTGTTTGTTGTCACCAGCCAAAACCAACTTTTTGATGCCTGGGTGTGAAATAATAGGAATCCAACATTGCGGTTCCAAGGACTGAGAGACTTCATCTATAATCAAGCAGTCAAACAAGGGCCTGCCTCCAGCTCCTCCAAGGAGCTCCGAAGCTCCATTTAACTCTCTGCTCCCAGCACCATGTAAAGTTGATACCACAACTTTTGCTCCTACGATAAGCTCTCCGATCACCTTTCTTTCTCGTTGCCTCAAGTCCTTTCTTAAAAACTTATTTTCGTTCCAAATTTCCTTTCTCTCTTGGTAATTTTTGAGCTTTTTGAGAGTTTTCAAATTATCTGCAATTTCTTTCTTGATATCATTGGTCACTTCGGCATTTTCTCCACTTTTAGAGATGTAGTCCAAAGAGTGCTTTTGAATTGAGGACAATAATCTTGCTGGGTGACCTATTCTCAATAGTTTAGTGTACGGTATTACCTTGTCCAATCGTTCCACTATTGTGTCGACAGAAATGTTTGAAGGTCCACAAACAAGAATCCTTTCATGACCGTTGCTCAATAGTTGTTGGATTAACTCAATTAAAGTATATGTCTTACCTGTACCTGGGGGCCCATGAATTATGGATAAAATGGAATTGAGAGCAAAGTTAATGGCATTCTTTTGGGAGCTATTCAATTGCTCATTATTGAATTTCAATTTATTAAAGGATTCATCCAAAGTTTTCTTGCTCGGTGGTATGAACTTGGAAGAGCCTAATAGTAGCTGTATTAACGGAGAGTCCGATTTCAATTCTTTAAGCTTTCTTAATGTAGATTCCATTCTCTTATAAGTTATGGAGTTGGAAACTTTGACTATCCATACTCGCTCGTTATGGAGCGCTAACAAATTATCTTCATTATTATCGTCTACGGCAAGCACAACCATAGTACGCGTAACTTTAGTCACCACCGCCTCCACGCTAGAAAGCAGAAACTTATTCTCATTGTTGCTGGTCTTCAGGTCTTTTGACTTTCTGGCAGCGGATTTCTTGGAGGAGCTATTCGCCGCCATCTTTCTCTTAGAAGCAGTCGCAGATGGCACTTTCTCCATCTTAATAATATCGCCAACGCGAATCTCACCATTCTCAATCTCTTCGCTACTCGTAACAGCAGGGTCATTTGAGATCTCAACTAGCGTTCGGCCTCCAAGCCCTGTTCGTATGTTGGATATGTTCAAGTTCTGTATAGCCAAACCTTGTTGCACGAGTTTCTTGGTGGAAAGTCTCGCCAAAAGGTCGTTGACAAGATCAATGTCTGATACCCTCTCGAGCGAAACAGCCTCCAAAAACTTGTCCGCAAACTCTTCCTTGCTTAATGCCATTATCCAAACGCAGAAATGGTTTGTCGATACTTGTTCATTGAAATTGCTTTTCGAGGGTTCTTGTTTAAAGCTGTGCACCGCTATAGCAAACGCGTCCTGTTTTCTTGACTCGGTGGAGCCGTTGCGATCCGCGCTGCTGGTTCCCGCATAGGAAACTGAACATGAAACCAGATAACAAATACCGACTAAAAGGCCACAATCACAGCTTAATGAGCCGTTGCAAAGCATATAGAAGATTTCATAAAACTGTTGTCATTAATTCATATTATTTTACATAGTTATACAAAGCGGACCAGGTGTCAGATATAGTGTATGTTTGCAACAATGCCGAACTATAACTGAAATACCAAGTGCTCGAGCTGCTTTTTCCTTTTAACCAGCATTATTGCCACCACCGTTACCATTATTATTATTGAGATTCCCAAGGTTGATACCATTGAGATTCATTCCTAACTGATTCATATTCAACTGGTTACTTAGTTGGTCCAACTGTTGTGTGTTTAAACTACCAAGTCCTCCCATCATCAAGTTGCTGCCTCTTCTCATATTGTTATTATTGTCATTGCCAGCTCCAGCACTGTTGTTAGCAACGTTGGAATTGTTGATAACATTACTATTATTGTTGCCGTTGTTACTATTGGTAGGGTTGGAAACCATGTTCATGTTATTAGCGTTCCCCTGGTTCATATTATTTCTCATATGGAGCTGCTGTAGCACCCGCAATTGTTGGATCTGTTGAGGTGTCATGTTATTCACATTTAGGTTCCTCATATTTGCGAGATTGTTCAAACCTCCATTGCCAATATTGTTCATCATAATGTTGGTGGCAAAGTTTTTTAGGTTGTTATTCGTGGCGTTGTTATTGGTGTTATTGTTATTGTTCATGTTGTTTCCCATGTTGAGATTCATGTTATTGTTACTATTCAAATTTCCCATTTGACCATTCATAAAGTTGAAATTGCCATTTTGTGTATGCTGCTGCTGTTGCTGCTGTTGCTGCTGTCTTTGTTGCTGCTGTTGCAAAGCATTGATCATCTGTTGCCTTTGGCTAAGATTTTGCATCATATTTTGCATATTGTTATTATTTGCCATATTTCCCATGTTTCCTGAAGCTGCCATTTGCATTAAGCTTTGCATGTTATTGGAATTATTCAAATTTCCCAAATTATCTAGCATATTTATATTGTTCAAATTCATATTGGCCCCATTGCCTTGTTGTTGTTGTTGCTGCTGCTGTTGTTGCTGTTGCTGTCTGAAATTTTGCATACTTCTTAATTTGTTAATGTTATTCATCATGATGCTTTTGTTCATCATATTAATATTAGCATTATTATTGTTTCCCATATTTCCCGATAAATCCAAGTTATTATTTCCACTTGCGTTGAGCTCCTCAAGTAGGCTGTTGTTAACTCCGCCGGAACTGTTTTGTTTATTGAGATGATTCATTAACTGTAACTGTTGGGCCATGCTAGGATTATTAGCAAGCTGCTGCTGAAACTTTTGTTTCGCGGCCATATCTTGCATGTTTATCATGTTTTGCATTGGGCTACCAGCATTCGCTACGTTGACGTTTGCTGAATGGCTCAATTGCGGGCTAAAATTGCTGAAACTGGTTTCGCTGGCAACAGGGGTACTGACACGAGACTGCTGAAGTACTGGAGAGGAGGCGTTCATACTATTAACATGAGAAAAGCCAGCAGTAACAGTCTGCCCTTGAGCTTGTTGTTGCTGTTGCTGTTGCTGTTGCACAAGCTGTTCTCTCTTCTTCTTAGATGTATAAGATCTCTTGCGGGGCTGCGCTTTCGACATGCTTGGTGAATTGGAAGCACTATTTTGTCCAGAGATCTGGTCCAGAGAAAAATTGGGAAGGGCTGCACTCCCTGGTTGTGAGCTAGCATCATTTGGCTCGTTGGTTTGTGTGCTGGGATTGTTCGCATTGTTGTTAAATTGACCAGGCAAAGTTTTACCGGCAGTAAATTTTCTTTGTGGATTAACTGTCTGTCCATTTGTTCCACCAACTTTCTTAGGGTTCTTAGTTGTTGATCCGGGTCGTGGCAGCGCTTGTTGACCAAAAGCGGTTCCGTCAGCAGATTTGGTAGCATTCAAAGAAGAAGCTGCGGACAAAGGTGCCGCGCTCGAGGCTGCCAACTTACTGGCAGTCTGATTCAAATTGAGACTATTTCCCATCATTTGCTGAAGTTGACTGTTTTGCGAGTTTGCTCCCTGCAACTTGGCCGACATTACCTGCAGTTTGTTTCTGCCAAGTCGCTTTCTGAATTGCTCCACAAAACGTAATCTAGAAAATTTATTCATGTTGTTGTTTGCAGAACCATTGGCCACATCCTTGTTAGAAAGCAACAACATAAACTCTTCATACTCGCTTCCATGAGTGCTGCTAAGATTATCGTGGAGATCAATTCTTTTAATTTCGCTTATATCATCCTTTCTGTGCAAATGTTCAACTTCCAATTCTCCCTTTTGAGAGTTTTGTTTGATTCTGGGATAATCCAAATCAAGCTTTATGTAACTTGGGCAAGTTTTGTCAAATGGATTCAATGGCACAGTAAGCTCTAGCTTGGGCTTTATAATTGGCAAGAATTTAGCTTCCATTTCCAAAAGGAGTTCATCGAGGTTTGCTAGCGGAAGTCTGTCCAGAATATATAACAAATCATGATACAATGATAATGGCGTGGGCTTCAAAACTGCTCTATATGTTCTCGGCTCAGCTTTTTGCTCAATTTTGTCATCATCCACAGGCTCTTGCTCTGCTTGATTTTTTATACTAGCCTTATTATCGTCTCCATCTGTATTTCTTGTATCAGTATCCTTATTTGCAAAACTGGCGGTTTTCTCATTTTTGTCATCTACTTCTTTGCTTTCAAGCTGTCTGCTTTCTGGAAGCCTCTGATATCTATGGTCATTAATTTTCACAATTACACAACCCTCATAGAGTTTAATACCACCATCATACAAAATCTCGATCATTTCAGGTGGTATTTCCTCTCTTGCAACATGAGCCAAGAAGTCCTTCACCGAAGGATCGTTTTTATCAATGACACCGTCCTGATTTCCAAACCGAAAATGGTTTTGAAAGATATTGAATTCGATTGACGGCGGAAAATTTTGGTATTTTTTAAGTATTTCATCGGTATTCCACGTAAAGTTCAAGCGGCCAAGTAGTTCTTCTCGCATGGACGAGTCCATAAGTGTACGATACTTTGAAATCACATTAACCATATCATATTGCCAGGGCTGGTAGTCTCCTCTCCCGGAATGACCCTTTTGCTGCTGCTGCGAGCGCTGTTGAGTTTGTTGCTGAAGCTGCTGCTGGTGTTGTTGCTGTTGAGCCAGAAGATGGGTGCTATTTTTATTATTACCATCTGCGGAATTACTGTTGCCAGCGTTGGGAGCATGTCCTGCTCCGCTGGCTGCCGTTGGAGTGAATGGAATCCCGGCTGATCCCACGCTGGATGCAACGGATACTGTTGGAGACTGGTTCATGTGGTTGCAATGTGTGTGTTTGAAGAATGAGTATGTAGTACGCGTCACCAGGGCCTGCTTTTTGTGCTCTGGCTTTACATGTCGAGCTTCTGTTTCTGCAGCATTTGGATATTTCTGTTTACAGCTGAGGGAAAATTCACCAAGGAATAAAAAGATCACGTGAGCGCGCATATGACCACGCACCCACTATTTATATATAAAGCTTTACTTGAAACTATGATTATTACAATGATTGTCGCGAAAGCATTTAGCCACAAAACTGTCAAATAATGAGCTAATATATTTATTAAGCAGCTTGTTTATATAGGTACAGGACAGAATATGTAGCGTCATACTCGCGAATCTGGCAAGAAAGAGCCATGGTAAACAATCAAAATTCAACGTAAAGCGTTGCGTTGAAATATGGTCCAATCTAGTAGTTACTTGGAACATCTAATCCAACCTTCTGGGCAGTTTTTCTCACTTTGTCTTCTTGCGTCATGGTCATTCCTGGGTTATATCTCTCCAATAACACTTGGTACTGTCTCTGAGATCTCAAAAAATTCTCTACCACGTAAACCACGTTAGCCTTATGGAGCAACTTCTCGCCCTCAACCCCATCCACAGGCGCCTGGTTTCCTGCAGCAGCTGGCTCTAAGAGCTCCTTCAAATCAGCGGTTATTCCGAGCGAATTCAAGAGTTTTTTCTTTTGATCCTGCTGGCGCTGTTGCTCCGACAACTGTTCTTTCCTGGCCTTGATTATGTCTTCGGCTTCTATAGCACTCTTTCCGCTCTTCAACAAGTTTATCTTCTGGTACTTGAGGATAGCCTCCTGTTTTTTCAGCTGGTCTTTGGCGTGCATCTCATAAAGTCTTTTGTTTTGCTCGAGAAGCTCCCTGTAGAGTTTTCGGTAATTAGTTCTGAGAAGTTGTTGAGCAGATTTGGCAGTAGACATTCTTATTTCTATTTCCAATTTGAGAAAAAAGACCTGGATTTTGTATTTAGTCTTTCGAGTGTGATATTTTCGTGAAAAAGACAAGGTTTATGGTATTTTAAGAAGGAGATGTCGAGAGCGTTTCTTATTGATGCCGCACTTTTATCCCGATCTTCAAAATGCTTTGCATTTTTTCCATCGCTGAGATTTTTGGTATTCTGCTTACGTAAGCGTCGCTCTATAAACTGACATCAATAAACTGCTGCCGACGATAACCGCATTGAGAGTTACATTTATAATCAAAATTGAAGAGCTCTACCCACATACAAAGAATAATGCGTTTTTTATTACTACTTGAATACTAAGGAAGTCTCTTTTGACAACGCAGATATGCAAAACTCGTAAATTTCTAACTAAAAACCATGAAAAAACCCATAATATTGAAAACATCACTAAATCATATTGAAAGCTAGACAACTATGCGGATATTGGTGCAAAATCTAAAATCTCAATCCATGCCTCGTTATTTTTCTGCACTGCAGCAACACATGTGCGATCATTGAACTTTACCTGCCAAACGCTTGTCGTATCATCGAGTAGTTCCCTCACCAACTTACCGGTGTTGATGTCCCACATTAAAAGTGAAGTAGAGCCTGAAATGACTCTCTTGTCGTTATGCTGTATACAAGTAATAGCGCCCGGGTGTCCCTGAAGCTCGTACCGTTGCTTACCGGTTTCAGGATCCCAGACACGAACAGTGGCGTCTGCGGCGGCAGTGACAAGATTTTTTGGTGAGAGCTGAATAAGACCGACAAGAGAAGTGTGGTCAGTGAGAGTATGAAGTAACGACCCAGTACTCAAGTCCCAAATGTTAACTGTACAGTCTAATGAACCAGAAAGCACGCGATTGCGCTCATGGTCAATGGCAGTGGTGTAAACCTTGGAAGTATGGGTTGCAAAAACATATTGACATGTTCTAGTTTCGGCATTCCAAACACGGACATTGGAATCATAGGATCCTGAAACGATGATTTTACCGTAAACTGACAAGGTTCTCACTGAAGACGAATGGCCACGCAAACATGCGAGAAAGTACTTACTGCGTGGATTAAGTTCCTTTGGTTGATCTAATACCTGATGCTCATTTTCTTGTGCATCTTCTCTCAATTCTTCCTCGGCATACTCAATGTTATACATTTCATTCAACAACTCATCATCTTTGACCATGGACAAGTCCCACATGTTTAAATTGTTGTCACGGGAACCGGAAACAAGTATTGGGCGCTTTGGATAGATTATGTCTTTACCATGGTCGTCTTTACCGATAACAACTGGCTCAATAATGTCCAAACATCTAACTGTGGAGTTGTGACCTCTGAGAATATGCGTGCACTTGCCGGTTTTCAAGTTCCAGATCCTTAATGACTTGTCAGTGGATGCCGTCACCAAAGTGTTGCCAATATACTTTAAACCCCAAACACCACCCTCATGGCCCTCTAACACTTTCAATTTTTTACCAGTATTAGTATCAAAAACATTGATAATTTTGTCATCAGCACCAGTAACTATTTTGTCAGCGTCAAATTGGAGACAGGTTATAACATGTTCACCGTGGGCTTTGAGGGAGATTTTGTGTGGCTGGAAATTGATATTATTCCAGTTTTTATCCATCATGTAATATTTTTTGTAAATAAGTTTGTAGACGTTTGGTTGGAAGCACGAAGAAGTAAAGTTGTCCACCATCTGAACATCCTTTTGCGAATAAAACGATTCATCAATGGTATGATACTTTTCAATTAAAGCATCTTTGTCTTCTAGTTCGCGCTCCATGCTATCTGAATCACTAATAAGGTTATCGTTAAGCAACTTGTCCTTCCAAAGCATTTCACTCTTGTTGGCTAAAATAGCCCAGTTCTTGCACACCTTGGACACACTAATCAATGATTTAAAATCCACATGTGATAGAATCTTTATGGATAGCTCCACTGGGAGATTGGATAGGATATCGAATTTAAGAAACTTCACAATGTGGTTCACTAGTGTAGATAGCACAGAACGGTCAGAGTGTTCAAGTAGCTTGTATAATAGTATATTCTTAGATCCATCTGGTAAGCTTTTGGAAATATTATTAATGAGTGGGATGTTATTTTGAGGATTTTTGAGAAATTGTTCTAGTACGCCAGCATCCTGTTTGTATTCCTTGAATAAAATCTCGTTGAGGCTCATGCCCTTGTCGTTATTTTTACCACTTTCGGAACTTTTATTAGTGCGGTCATGTTGCACAAGTAAGGAGCTACCCCCACTGTCACTTGGTTCCTGATTAGAATCAAAAGAGTCTGGAGGCGATAGACCCAAGTCTTGGACTATCGAATGGGTAGGGGATGCAGATGGTGATGGCAAGGGTAGCAGTGTATAGGTCTCTTCATGATCAACGCTATTGTTGTTGTTGTTATTGTTGTTGCTGTTGTTATTATTACCGTCGCCTGCGTTGGTGTAATCTATCTCATTTCTATCATCATAATTTTCGTTATTGGTGTCACGAGCATCTATCATCTCGTTTCTATCGCCGTTTCGATTACCGTTAACAAGTCTTCTTTTTATGCCTTGTTCGTTAGGATTTCTTGGTGTTAAGTTACCAGTTTCAGAGTGTATCATATTATTATCGTTGTTGCAACTCTTGTCACATGCATCCCTCTGTGAGTCGGTTCTCTTCTTTGACGTTTGTTTATCCCTATTGTTGATAATGGTAGAGCTTGAAGTTATATCCAAGGGGGTGGAAAGAGGATGTATGGCCAAAGATAAACTCGATAAATTTGCCTGGTTTGCAGATAAACTATCTTCAGAAAAATAAGTCTGTGTACCAACACTTTGATGGCCGCGGGAATGGTCCAGCGGACAAGAGGTTGTATTAGTAGTAGTGGTCTTGGAGGAAGGTGCGGAAATAATGCCAGTAGATTGGCGGGTATTGCCACCGCCCGCAAAGCCGGTGTTGTTCAGTTGCTTGCTCTGGTCGTCTGCCAGCAAGGCTGTGAGGCTGTTGCTAGAGCCGCCAAAAATGTAGGGGATGGGCTTGTTTACAAGCGGATATTGGGGCGGCCTAGCGTTCTTCAAGAGCTCATCCACAGACATAGCCAGATGTTATTGAGGATAAGATGAAGGGCTATAGAGGACAGACAATAGTAGCAGCGTGACTCTTTGAAAACAGGGAAAGAATATGATGTGATTTTTCTTCTATGGAATGACAGCGAATCGGGCTTGGGCAAAGGGCGGAAGCTGCCAATAAAACTCGGCGATGAGATTTGAAAAGCAACCTTTTCTTGTATTTTGACCGAGCTGGGTTTTTCTGGCTGACTGGCACGTGAGACTACGCGCGAGTATGTATAGAAATGTACCATACTGCTTTTGGTTCGTGGCTTGATTGACGCTCGCCGCAGGTGACATAAATAACAACGCTGTGAGCTCCGCCTTGCGCCTCAGCTCAGCATACAGCAGCCACAAGGCACTTATGGCTATCTGTTTGAATTTTTGCAAACCTTTTCCCGTTGTGCCCTGAACACAGAATTGCTCTCTAACGGTCACGAGAAATCATCTTTTTGTCATCTATTGGCCAAATTTCTTCTGTTATTCGTATCTGTGACGCTTCTGACAGCGTATTCAACACGTATTACCTTTCATTGGTTCGCTTATACTCCGAACAAACGCATTCAATTGTTCCATTATCTGCATGAAGTCGAACCAACATCATTTCTTCCTTTGTAGGATCCCAACGTTCCCGATTTAGGATTTTAGTAGGCTGCTCTTATCGAGTGAAAAGTATTACAGTTTTTCAGTATACCTTCTAATATTCACGCCGAAAAAGGTTTGCCAGTTCGAAGAGGATAGGAAGAATCAAAGGAAAATTCGAACTCTCCGCTTGTAAATCCATTCAGATCCGTACACAGTTTACTTCAATTTTTAAAAGGTCTTTCAATCTTTCAAGCAGAAAAATGGTATTTATTTACAGCCGCTCTAGCCACGGAGCACCAACTATCCTTCTTAACTATTTTGTTTTACAAAAACCACGCAGCCAAAAAATTCTTCAATATTTGCAACATCATATATGTTCTTTGAAGTAGTTACCGCGCTTGTGAGGCCAAGTCTCTTCAGAAATTTTGGGCTTTCAGCTGTTGAACCGATTTATGGCTGGATTCTAACTCGCTATCTGACTCCGGGGATGTGGTTATCACCTGAGTCGTTTACATGGCGAAACTTGGCTGAGCAGGCACCAATATATATACTCTTCACCCCAGTTATCACCTACTGTAGTCACTGTTCATCCAGATTCATTATCTAGCGAAGAGAGAGTACAGAATCCTCGACACCAGCACACGCTTATCCATTGCACTCTTCTGGATTCATCAGATTAAGCAGCAAAGTCCTATTAAAGCCCAAGCCTTCCATTATGCATCCGCGCAGGATTCTTTTTGAGACAAGTCTATGTATGATTATAATCCTGTCTTAGGGCAACTGCGTCCCAACGTGTTGCGGCAAGTTCCTTTACGAGGCTGTTTCTTACGACTAACCTACCAGCCACAGCTGTGTTCCCCTAGCACTCTGAAATTTCACTTAGGCCTTGATGGCTACTGGCGGAGAACGCTACATACTGTGGATCGGTCTACACTGCTGGAGTACCAGTACGACCACCTATCAGGACTGGAGGACATGTTTAGTCTGACAGAGAACACACGCAAAGTTCTCAGACAAAATCAGTAAAATTGGTCTGCAACCACAAAGGAAGCACTGTGATGGGAGCGTCGCGTTGGCTTTTAATGAGCTTCCAGAAGCGAAAAAACAACCCGTCCGCTTAGCTAATCCATTATGAGTCTATAATGTGCGCGTAGCATAATTCGCTGGGCGAACAAAAAGTACAGCGCACTTGTCTGGCAGGATGCTGGAAGGCGCTGCGTCTGTCTCTGCTTTCCTCTGTTTTTTCTTCTTTTTTGCCGCGAACTTCAATAAATTAGCCAGTCCGATTTCAAATCGCTTGTCATATTTACGCCGTATTCTCTGGTTATTCTGTCTCCACTCTAACCATCAAATACCCCATTGGTTCAATCGATCGGTATACCCCATTGTGCCGTTTTTTCTTCTGCTCTTTATTATAAGACCCATATCTAGTTCACAACACCATCGCAGCAATGGAAATCTCGCCAGCCTTTTTGGAATTCAAACGTTAGTATCTTTTGTCTTTATCGCGCAAATGGTAGCAGGGGGTTGCCTCAGCAAGGCTAGTTGCTATCCCTTCTCGGCTTCTTTCATTCAGCTGAATTGAATTACCAGGACGTGCAAAAATGGGGATCCCGGCTTTGGCAATATTGTGGACGTCAAATTCAAATGCCCGTTCATCACAACATAAACGGGAGGCACTAAATACCGTGTTCTACACGATAACCAATATGAGCGTCTAGCTCAAAGGCCATGAATGCGCATTTTTTGCTTGTTGTCCCTTCCGAGATGTCATATTGGGACGCGAAAATTCAAAACTGGAAGAATCTGTCTAGCGCTTAATTATTCTTATTCTCCACACACCCTGTTACCATTGAGCTACACCGTCCTGTTTATTCGTTCGTCAATACTAACCCTAGTTCTAGCTCCATTCACCAAAACCTCCACCGAAGTCATTACTTTGACTAATACCACTGATCGTATTCTTGCGTTTAAGGTCAAGACCACTGCTCCAAAATTGTAAGTCTTGATTGTTTCTTAGTTTCAAATCATACCTTTAAGCTCGTTGTTGCTTGCTTGCGTCAAGGTGATTTGCCATCCGCATTTATTTTTTTCCACAGCACTATACTAACAAACTTTTTTTTCACAGATACTGTGTGAGACCAAATGCCTCTACCGTTGCACCAGGCCAAAAATTGGATGTTCAAATTATTTTACAAGGTTTAAAACAAGAGCCAGACGCAAGCTACAAATGCAGAGATAAATTTTTAGTGGTCTCTTTGCCATGTCCATATGAATTGAACGAGACCTCCTTGACCGTTGCACAATTATGGGCTACTTTGGAAAAGCAGTTTAAAGGGGAATCCTCATCCAAGAAAATACGTGTTATCTTTAAAACCCAAGGCAGTAATACCACCGCGGCACCTGCCGCTGGTGCTGTAGGTACTGCTGACACCGCTGGTGCCACCAAAGCTAAGAAGACAGACAATGCCACACCTATAACTAATAAACAATCCTTCAACGGCCTTTCCGTCCCGGATGACACTGTCAATGACAGTATTTACTCCTCAACCTCTTCCCCAATATCTAAGAAGCATACCGGAGGCGTTGACAAAGACTTGACAGAGTCCCAGAAAAAGATTGATGAAATTAATAAGAAATTGAACACTAACGCTACACAAGATGTTCCAGGTACCGACGGTACCATCTCCAAGGAAAGTGCACCTGCGCCATCTACCACTGTATCTGCTGCTCAATCAAACATCCCGGTCCAAGTCGCCATAATCGGCGCTCTTCTTGCTTTTATCCTCGCTTGGCTCTTTTTTTAAACAAAACTATGAAATCCGCAATTTCAAGCTCAACTCCAAAATATTTAAAGCCGGATATAAAGAACATTAATAGCCGAAGAAAGTAGATTTTTTGTTGTTCAAAAAGCAATTTATCCTCTCTATCGTTTTGTGTTCCCAAGTCTTTCTGTCTTTTAGCCCACTTTCATCTCCTCTTTTCTATAATTATTATCATAGTATTTAGTATCCTGATAGTTATGCTCTTGTTCAGTAATTAAACAAGGTGCGTAAATTACTTTAGTGTGTATCTTCCTCTTTTTCCTTTTTTTCCCTTTTTCGTCTGTTTATTCTCAAGTTTTATTTTACGAGATTTCAATGTAACATTAAATCATCTCATTTCATCTCATCCCATTAAGTTGGTCGGTAATGTTCAAGTGTTGTTTCTTCTTTTTGTTTTATGAATTTGTCCAGTGGAGCGCATCGTATGCATTTTGCCCTCAAAAGGAGCTTAGCCAGAATATAAAACTAATACTACTCTTTGCATGGCGGAAACAAATAAAAGACTGACCGAGATCATCTGCTAGCTCGCTTGACTCCTCTCAGCTCCCCGCATCCTACGTCCAGACTATATATCACTGTTTTCGAATTTGTCGCTTTCTAGCACTAAAGGAGGTCAGCACAGTATCAAAGCTGGCGGCTAATGTGGTACGCCCTTGTTTTAACAGTAAATTTCCTTCGTACAAGCTGCTATGACTTCATTGTATTATTCTGAAAACTCTCAGTATAAAAGAGCAGGTCGAGTCTCCTGTCGTCACATTTAGGGGCGCAGCCACTCTTGAATACCTCGACATACATTATAGATGGTTACAGGGCCTATGTTTACCATTAAAGAGTGCACTCTTTAAACTTACGAAACCAACAAAGTTATCTTAATTTACTCAAAACGCCTCATGTATTTGGTTTCTGTTATTTTAAATTTTAGCTTTTTTTATCAAAACCTTGGGCAAAGCTTTTTAAGGGTACATTCGGACTTTGGTAGCATTCTCCGAGCAAGTAAATAATCTCTCGAAAGTTAAAGCCGCTGACAAAGTTCACAGATCAATTTACATGGAAAACACCCCAAGTTCAACATACTTAAAAGAACTTTATTGCACGAATTATGGTAAATAACTAACAAATTTATTCTCAACATAACGGTTTTCGAAAAACTGATATCGAGCTTTACACTGATCTTAAATTTAACGCGATTCAATATATTGCTTGTACAGTAAGGTATACTTTCCAGCAATATATAATGCAGTTCTTAGGGACAATATCTCGCCTTCATGACTCTATGGTGCCATATCTATGCAACTATGATATAATAGGTAGATAAAAGAAATAAGAAAGTTGCTATCATATGCTAAAGAAAATAGTATTTAAGGAGAATTTATCCTCCGATTTATGAATGCATATATGTGAATCAAATATAAGGAGTTTAGTTACAATATCTAGAAAAAATTTTCTTCTTGAACAGTTCGTGAAAATGGACCTTCTCTTGACCTGCTAATTTGCAACCTGCGTGGCTTCTAGCATACCACAAACAGCTCATGTAAAACGGAACGATATGAGATACCTAAAGAAGCTTCAAATACGTTTTTGCTCAACTTAACCTGATGAAAACAACATACTTTTCTATTTTTAAGCTACAGTAATAAATAACTAAATTTATGTGTTAATGGAAATCTGGGATTGCAGTACCAGAAGGAATTCTTGGCTGAAAAGGGTGCAAACGACCCATTTTAATTAAAAAAACACTTAAAATTTACACTAATTTCTGGAACAAAATTTGTAAATCCGATATAGTGTAACGGCTAGCACGGTTCGCTTTCACCGAGCAAACCCGGGTTCGACTCCCGGTATCGGAATATTTTTTAACTTTTTTTTGGCTTTTACCTATGATCCATATTTTGGAACTCTCTTCCTGTTTCTTAGATACTGATCAATATTCCGCACGTCGCAAGATAAAAAATATTTTTATTCGCTTGGTGGAAAGCAAAAAACTATATAAGGGTATATACAAATGAAGCTAACAGAATTCAAAGGAGTGTGATGCATTTGTCGTAGACCGAGAGCACGAAACTTTTTCTATGATGGAAGTATACTCTTCCATAAAATGCGATATAATTGCATTGCTGCTAAAGTGCTTGTACTTGGAAACATTGATTTCGTTAGTGTGCTTGTTCAAAACCACCAACAATTTCACTTTTCCTAATTGTGAGATAAAATAGTCTTTTGTAAAGTTTCCTGTTTTGCACAAGTTGTTGAAGTCAAACTTCTGATCCGCAGCGAACTCTGAGTTATGGAAAAACATGGAATCTGAAAAGTACTTGTCTTCGTCGAAATTCGGGATTTTGTTTCTTTCAGTATTGTAATTCGCTAGTTTGTCGTCAATGTCAATCAAAGACCATTCCATGAGAGCAAAATTTTCCTGGATCTGTTTCAAACAGTTGTTGCACCCAACGACAGCGAGGAACTGAGAAAAGGCTTTAATGTTGTCAAATGGAGGGAGCTCGCTCCACTTTTGGAGTTTTCGTTCTTGGACAAGCGAGTCCCGATACTGGTCGTGCGTTATATTGTCATTGAATAGATTCTGAATAAGATCATTGTAATTTTCATTCTTTGGGCACACATGCACCGACTGATTGTTCACAAAATTGTCATGGGAAAAACAGCTAAAATCACACGTTCCGGTTTTAGGAAAGCTGTTGCTAACCAATGCGAGATCTTCGAAATTGAGTATCTTTATATTAAACCTTAGCATATTAGGCTGGGTAAAACGTGAGGCATCAGAGTCGAGCATTTTAAGGAGTTCTGTGGTTTTCACGAATGCCCACTGCTTGTTATGCTGTAACTCTTCGACAAAGTTAAAGTTGTTGAATAGCCAAAATTTATAGAATTCAAGGCTTGAAAACATTTTACCTTGAAGAAATTTGGCAGACAAATCCTGTCCACCCTCAATAGCAAACAGTATATTGAGTTGTTGAATAAACTTTTGCAAATCTTTTTTGTCGGAGCTATTATGTAATGGATAGAGAAAATCAAAAATTATTGATAAGCCCACATCGTTCAATAGCTTTTCGCAGTTTGCCTTGAACTTAAAGCCATGCGATAAAGTTGTTGTCAACTGCCTTGTGCGGGTGAAGTTGTAAATGTTGTTCATACCATTCACTGGATTAAAAGGGGACATGGCCTTGAAAAAAGCGCTTGGATGCTCTATCCTATTGGTGGCCAAAGACTGCACTGCCTCATCAAAATACTTGGAAACCTTCTCTCTATGTCGACTGAACATAATGTAAGTCGGAAGATTCATGCGAGTTTGGCAATACTTTTTGTGAACGTCATCGTACAAATCTAAGATCCCAAGATCAGTCTGGGAGGCATATTTTATTCTGTTTCTGAAAAGAATTTTTTTCTTTATATTTCTGGTGACATGTGCCTTATCTTCAGGGTCTATCTGGCTCTCATCGGCTTTACGTTTACGAGAAAATCTCACAAGCTTATATCCGGCGTCTTGCCCAATCACATAAGAGTGTCTATTCCTCGTTCTTCTTTCACTTTCCAGAAGATTGGCACTGTTCAGTTCAGCGGCAACGGGCTCATCCAATGTGCTATTGCTTTCATTCAAATCATGTTCCACATTGTCCCAATCTCTGACTGTATAGTTTTTGCACTGGTCTTCTATCTGTTTTCGCAACAATGATCTTTCAATTTTCTTATCAAAGATATCGAGAGCAGCTTTCAAATGAAACAACAAATGCATGTCAAGGTCTAACCCTTTAATTTTATTTGTCTGGGCTTCTAGGTCTCGCACGAGAGACCTGGAGACTTCCAGATCAACGACAGACTGACTTGCTACGGCATAGTCCATTTCTGAGTTCAAACAGTCGATTTCTCTCTCCGCAACCTTCTTGCTGGCAACGCAGTACTGTAGCTTTTCAAAACAGGCTTCTCTTAAATCTGTATGATGGCGATATAGGTCTTCTATGTGGACCGACTTTTCGCTGTCAACTGAATTCACAAAAACTCTTTGAGCGGTTGTGCCATAGACTCGACCTGAAGGCGTTGGAATTGGTTCTGATTCCACGCTGTTTTGATGCTGAAGTCTGCGGCGGCGACGGCGCCCTAGAGGGTGAAGAATATCAAGAAACGACTCCATGAATTTTAAATGCTGATCAGCAACGCTATAAAGCTGCGCGTTGTTGAAGAGAGTAGGTAGATTGGGAAAAAAAGCCTAGCAGAAAGATGAGGCCATCGCGAAAGGATGTGATTTTATGCCTTAGGGCGATGCTCTCTGGCGGTCGTCAGGAGCCCTGCCCCAAAACAATGCAAAAGCATTTTGGCGCCGGAAGCGCGATGCGATGAGAAGCGAGAACCAGCAGCACTGCTACAAGACCCAACAACGCCCACCAGAAACTATCAGCAGGGATATCGCATATCACAGTTATGTCGAGGTTCGTTTCAGAAGGCGGCCTCTCCAAAGAAGAGTTCCAGAAGGTGCAAGAACAGGAGGCCAAGGAATCCCAGGAGTACAAGGAAATAAAGGAAAGAGAGGAGACAAAGACACTCTATGAGCAGTTGAAAGAAAATAAGTGTGCGTATCCAAGTAATCTACTAGTTGATAAATAAATTCTCTGGTGCATTAATTACTAACAAAAGCTAATAATAGCTCGTGTGGACCAACAAAAATACTTGCAGTATCGGAAGAAATACTTAGCCCACCACATAGACGAAGATACCAAGAATTACTATGAAAAAGTGAAGCAAAATGAGTTAGAAAACGAGAAAAGTATTAAAAAGGACCTCGAAGAAGGCATAAAGGAGTTTCAGAGGTATGTAAGCTGTTTCTAACTAAAAGTTTCCCAGCCGCTTTTGATTCTCATTTTGCATTTTTAAATTTTAATGGTATACTAACCAACGCTTCCAGGTTTCAAAGCAAGGCTTCTGCAAAGCCTGTAGCAGCGTTAAAGGGCGACAGTATAAAAATTGCAAAGATAAGTCCGAGGGTGATAAAGAAACTCTCGAAACGTGTTAAGCGACAGGATAAATCCAAAAGTAGCACGCCTTCTCCAGCAGTCCAGAAAAGCTCGCTTGTAAGTAACTATACGTCTTCAGATTCTGAAAATGAATGAACGATATTTAACGAATGCATCTAAAGTAACAATATTGCTTCTTCCTTCTATCTTGATGTCCTCGTAGATGTAGAAAGAATGCTTGCCGACAAACTGTCTATGTTGGCATCCCGCAGTGCGGTGTGCGGGCGCGATGTGGAACAGGTCTGGGGTACGGATGTGGTCTGTTGTGGGCGAAGAGAGAATCAAAGGAGCTCTGCTTCCTCTTCTTCTGCTGCCGGCGCTTAGCTGTTAAAGACACATGGAAAGATGGCACCACAGGCACCACAATGGCATTCCTGCAGGATGTTAACTATATCATAAACAAGCTTCGTGACAACTTCTTGCTGGCGAACGACAATGACATGTCCAAGCGTATCATGAAGCCTTACCTCAAGCAGTCCCAGTACTACAAGGTGTTCTACTCGAATCCAGAAGTCGTAGAGCACGAGTCTGACAAGTTTGAGTCCATGAATTTGAAGATATTAACGGAAAACAAGCGCTGTATTGAAAAATTGCACTCAGAAGCACATTCTCCAGTTATACAGTCTAATTTTTTCGAGAACATAAGGAACAGATCAAAGAAATATGACATAGACTATGACAGTGATGACGATGACGAGGAGAAGGAGAGAGAAGAGGAGGGGAAAAAAGAGGAAGAGAGAGAGGAATCAAACGATGAAGACGATACCAATAGCGTAATTACAAAGGACCTGACGAGTCAGCCAGAAAAAAATACTCTCACGTTGAACAATGGGAAAGGAAATGCCTTTCGCACACAGTCAAACGCTAGTGACTTTGATGACGATACGTCGTCTTCTGTGAGGCGCAATAGCAGGGAATCTCTAAGGTCAACCGATAAACAGAGGAAGCCGGAGTTATCTCACAGAATTTCAAATATCAAGGAAGAAAATGAGGACGATGAAAATGACAATTCAGTTTCTGAAAGTTTAACTAGCTTAAATCTTGCAAAGAATAGCACCAAGTTTCAAAACTTCCGAAAAAATACATACCGTTCTTCAATTGGCAAATTCTTCACAAAATCGGCAAGTCAAAAATCCAAAGACGCTAACGAAGATAGTGATAGTAGTGATGATGAAGATCAAATATCCGGCTCTGTCACAAGCGAAAGTCTACGAAACAATCATCCTTATGATGCAGATGGCGTCAATAACGACGAATTAATTGTTGACGATAAAGAAGATTCTCAATTCTCAAACGAAGACGATGATTTGATTAACATTGACCATGATGACGAGCAACGCTTTAGTAGCTTCGACTCTTTGTCTGATGATGACTCTCTAACTGGCGGCTCTTTAACGGATGATGATGGTGGTGATAGCATCACAAGCATTGCTTTTGAGAATGCTGTTCGTGCCTGGAAGTTGCAAAATGATTCATCGGCAAAAATAACTGGCTCTATGAATCAGGATACTGATGCGAGTTTAGGGGCATCAATTAACTCCGAGGCTCTTGACACTTCCGACAACAGCGTTCAATCAAATATCGCCACAAACATTAAAAATTACTCTAAAACCGCAATCTCTCTGAAACTAAGAAGCAACAGCGAATCACAGGAGAGCAAACCTGCATTAGCAAAGCCCAGATATCCGAAGCTGAACAGAAGCGTTCCGAACTCCGCGGTTAAATTCAACCGAGGGGGGATAAGCTCTAAGGAACCGATCAGATTATCTTTCAAGAAAGTTGAAGTTAATACTAATAGTAAACAGCCCGAGAAATCTTCAAAATTATCCTCGCTCTTGAACGAGAAAAAGAAAAAGGAATCTGGATCGCCATTAGAAGCTTTTGAGCCAATTTCAGCTGACAGCCTTGCGAATCGGGTGGCGACAAACATTAATGTTTACATCTCATCTTCCGCCAAATTTAGTACAAAACCTTTGACAATAAAGGTAAAAAAAGACTGTAAAGTCATAGACTTGTTAGGTTATATTCTTTTAAAGTATACACAATCAGAAAAAGAGGAAACGCTGGACTCAAGTGTATACTTTAACTTAAACAAATGGAAATTGCAATTATCTGATGAAGGCGAAGTCTTTGACGAAGGGTTTGGTATCTTGGATAGAACAAAAACTATTGATATCTATCAACCAGATGAAGTTTCTTTGATTCAGGTAGATGATAGCACAGCAAAGGCTTATGAGTCCTTGACCCCTCTTCCATTTACTTTAAAAAGCGAGGAGGAAAGCAGCCAGCAAGCACATCCAATGGAAGAATCAGTTGCCAATACTCTTACATTAAAGAATCTTAGCAATAGCCCTTTGACCCAGTCAAATAATTTAAACAACAGTTCCAGTCTACTAACAAGGCGACTTTCCGAATACAACATCTCGGACGCAAGCTTGCTGTCTGAGAAATCAGTACAAATTCGAATTTTTTTGTATCCTGAAACAGACAAATATGACAAGATTTGGTTTAAAGCAAATGAAGCCATTAAGGATATAATTCTTCGTTATTGTCGTTTGAAGCATTTGAACCCTAAACTTTACTGCATTCAAACGCTTAATGGCACATCTTTGCTCAATGAAGATGAACTCATCTTAATCCTTGGGGAAAGCCCAGATATTCAGATATTATCCAAGCAAGTTGCTCAGCTGTTAGGAAAAAAGACAGCACCTCTAAGAAAACCAGAATCCATCATTTCAAAAGTCCCAAAGAAGGTGGTCGCGCCAACAAATGGCTTCAAGCCTCCTCTGCAAACAAATCCAGGCATGCTAAGTTCCTCGTCCCTTGGCAATTTCTTCCCACCAAAGCCAGTTCACTCACCAATTGCGGCCAGAAAATCTTCCGGTTTGTTACCTTCTTCGCTTACAAGAACCAAAAATAAGCTCAAGCATGGCGGTAAGACGGTCACGTATGACTTAGGGCCTGAACCTCTCTCTGGTATGAAGCTCAAGCGATACACTGTTTGGAGAAGACAACAGATGAATTTTATGAGCAGACACGAAAAAATATTCACTATTGATGACGAGTATGTCTACATATTACCATCAGAAGCGGATACTAGTTATCACTCTTCCAAAACCTCTTCATTCCACATTTCTCAAATGATTCGTGCTAAGCAATCTAGAAAGTACTCCACGAACTTTAAAATTATCATCAAAAGAAAAAATTCCAGCGACTATAAACGGTATGATTTTGAAGCTCAGTCTTCAGAAGTCTGTGCCGAAATTGTGCGCAACTTGATCAACCTTAAAGAAACTTACAAGATGAACAACAAGTACTAAAAATACTTCATAAAATTTGAAAAATTGTTGATATTTGCTTTTGGGAACATTATAATACATAAAGCTAAATAGCTATTAAATGGCGTGTCTTTCGTGAGCACTTTATTTGCACGTAGAAAGCATATTGGCAATCACACTAAGAAGTTGTCCATTCTCGCAAGCGGCGCTTATTCTTTCTTTATCATTTAGCTGCTTGTTGACTTGATTTTCAGACTGATGGGAGCCTTCTTTCAAAAGAATTATTATTCTAAATCTTGGAGGCAAACATCTCTCAAGTCTCACTCTGATTCCGAGACCAATCAAAGTGGCTAAAGAACAGTGATTTATCGTGGGCGTAATTTTCACTACTACTTCCGCAATGCCTTGCTTGCTTTCATCATGATAACTTATACTGATATCGGCCAAGTTCACCACACCTAAGGCTGCCAAAGATAACGGATGTTCTGGATCAGAAATGTTTGCGATCAAATCGTACACTTCAAGCGCATCAATCTCCTCTTCTTTTTCATAATCTTCGAAATCGCTTTCTTCGTCAGACTCAGAATCCGTCAAGCGAAGCGACTCCTGCTCATCAGAGGAGTTAGGCATCCTGTCGACAGACATGAGAGAACTTGATTTCGAAGCAGTGGTGCCCTTTCCCGGCTGGCTACTTAATGATAAGCTGTATAACGATAGGTCTTCATCGTTAAGAAGAAAGCCGTGTGTTGGTTTTGGTTGTCTCGTTGGTAAGAGACTAACGTCGTAGACGGTTGGATTGGCATTTAAGACATCCCCCATTTTCCGAATTTTTTTAAGGTAAATTTAACAAAAGGTTTGAAGAGTAATTTGGATTATGGGATTTAAAAGGATACATGAAGTTCTCTCCGATTATGTGCGGGATTCATTACAAATTGCTCTTCTCGTTCTGC
This sequence comes from Saccharomycopsis capsularis, assembly GCA_031125595.1. Taxonomy (NCBI): domain Eukaryota; kingdom Fungi; phylum Ascomycota; class Saccharomycetes; order Ascoideales; family Saccharomycopsidaceae; genus Saccharomycopsis; species Saccharomycopsis capsularis. The sequence continues at coordinate 73,669 of JASTUX010000022.1, forward strand.
TTTGTCACTTCTAGGAGTGCATTACGGGATCATTATGTAAGCGATGAGCCCGAAATTTTTTTTGCTATTTTAGTTTCTTTTTAAGAGTGTGACAATACTTTTGTGTAGCAGTTTACCAAGGTAATTTATAACTTTGGTGGATTATAGAAGTCTACATCTTGGTTTACTGAGTAATTTCTTTATCTAGTTATACAATGGAAAGGGCTATCATCGAGGAGCAGAGCTCTAGTTTACAAAACAACCCAGAAGTTCAAAATGTTGAGGAGCTGAATCAACATTCGGAAATAGCACAGGCGAATGTAAATTATGGGAATAATGCTGAAAAGGAGCTAGAATTGAGCTCGGGTACAATCCCAGCTGACACAGATCCAGGTGAGGTAGATATAGCTGCTCTCAAAGCTGAGCATACGATTATTTCAATAGGGAAAGCATTAGAGTTTGATGCAATGGTGGTTCCAGGAGTCAATCAGCCAGAGGAAATTTCTCAACCAGTGAAAGCCCAACCAATGAAAGCTGAAAGCTCTCAAACACCACAAATTGGGGAAGACTATTTTGAGGGTTCTGTGCCCCCAAATTTGGTGAAAAAGTCAACGGGACTTGAAGAAGTCAAGCAGGAATGCGAAACGGAAATTGAAAATCAGAAAGATGCCGAGACAGAGATCGAAGATAAGAAAGAAGTTGAAATTTCTGTATTTGAAAATATTCAAAAAAATTCAGAACAACCCAGTAAAGAATTGAAGGCTGAAATAGCAGAACCAGAATCTGAGAAAGTTACCAATGCCATTGCAGAAAATCTCGAGAAAGATATCAGTTTAGCCAAAGAACAAGCAGATGAAATAATGGTTAAAGTGTTCTCAAGCACCATTAACGATACTGCTAAAATAGAAGATCAGAAAAAGGCTAGATCCAAGGAGATTGATTACATTATGAATGGTCAAGAGGGGAAAGACACAGAAGCCGCCTCTTATTCTTCGGATGAAATTAATATTAATAGTGATGATATACTGAGCGGTAGCGACAACGATGGTAATGACGACAGCAGCGACAGTAGTAGCAGCGGAAGTGACAGCGAAGATGAGGATTTCGACGGTGGAAGTGAAGAAGAGAGCAATGACATCACTGACATGAATGATGTTGCAGATTATGATGAAGACGATAATTTTGACGGACCTATTCAGTCTAAGAATGAAGTTCCTGAAGAAGCTGCCCCTACATTGCCTGAGGATTACAAAATTGACGAAAAGACACCAATTGATTTAATTGGTGAAGTTTATACTTTTGCTGAGAACAACTTGATCATTAAGGGCGTCAGCTCTGCCGAATATCGTGTTTTGAAAGAGAATTCAATTCTTTGTCTTGGCGACAGAAAACCAATTGGGGTCATTTTTGAGATTTTTGGTCCTTTGAAAAGTCCATTTTACAGAGTTAAGTTCAACAACACCAGCACCAAGGATTGCGAATTTTATAAATCTTCTAAAGGCACAAAGGTATATTATGTGGTAACTAGTGCTGAATTTGAGCTTACAGAGAAAATAAGGGCATTGAAAGGTTGTGATGCCAGTAACGGAAATGATGAAGAACTTCCAGAAAATGAATTAGACTTTAGTGATGATGCAGCCGAAGCAGAATTCAAAAAGTCAAAGAAAAAGAAGAGAAAGAGAAAGCAAGACAACAGCAAAGCAGGAATCAGCAATGACGATGCTGCAGCAGCAGCTGCTAAGAGAAAAGCAGTCAGTAGCACACACGTCTCTCAATATGTGCCACTCAGCCAAAAGCCTCATGCGAAGCCTTATCTGAGTATGGTAGCCGGTCAGGCCAGCAACATTCAGAGTGATCAGAGTGGTTCTGCTTCAATCACTTCTGGTACTTTACCAAACTTTGGGCTTCCTCCAATTCCATTATTCAGTAATCAACGTTCCCAGAATCATGATAAAAGTAACGACAATGTCAATAATAATATTGCTTACAGCAATAACGGTAATCAAAATGGTCAAAATTTTGGCGCATTTGAGTCACTCATCATTCATGGAGCTAGAAAAGCTAATGGTAACAACAATAGCAACGGAGGTTACAACAACAGCAACGGAGGTTACAACAACAGCAACGGAGGTTACAACAACAATCATAATAATAATAATCATAGACAAAGTAATCATAAGGCTGGCTACATATCAAACAACCGCTTTAGCAACAGCAACGATAACGACCAATATTCTCAGCCATTTGTTAATCAAAATCAACCATATGGCCGTAGTGTTCACAGTTATGGTGGCGGAAATTACAATAACAGCTCTAGTGCTAACATTCAATTCCCTTACAGCAACAATACAGTTTATCAGAATAATGCAAATACTTATGGTCAATACCAGCCAAACGCTTACGGCGCCCAGCAGCCTTTTGCCAATAGCCAACAAGCTCTGCAGCCAGTTAGCAACAATAACAACAATAATTTGCTGGCTCAGGTGCAGTTGATTAATGCTTTGACAAGTAATCCACAGATTGCTCAAGTTGTTCAGTTAGCGTTACAAAATAACCAATTGCAGAATAATAACATCAACGCGGACCAGCTGAATAATTATAATAACAATAATAACTACAGCAGAAATAACTATAATAATACCAACAATAACAGTAATGGTTACCATAATGCTGCTTATAATAGCGGTCACAAAGGTGGTCAGTACAACAATAACTACAATAACCAGTATGATGAAGAGTATGATCCTAATGCACCTGTTGCCAAGGGTAATCTCTCAGGATATGAAAACAACAATAACAATAAAAATAACAACAACTACAATGGATATAATCAGTGAAAACCAATTTTTCGTCTCCAAAGCAGCAACTATTAGAATCTGCTTGTTTGTATAATAATGCATGTTAGATAAACAGTCTATGAATGAATATTTCACTTAAAATTGTTTTCATTTTTAAAAAATAATTTATACTGTTTTTCGTAATGTTCGGAGGCAGTATTTACGCTTCTCATTTTCTTGTCGTGCTCCAATACTTTGATTGCTGTCTCGGCATTGTCGACCACTACTGTTGGTATACCTGCCAATTTTGCAATTACTGTAGCATGTGAATTCTGACTTATGCCGGGCACCAATTTATGGTTGAAAAACCTAGAGTTGAAAATGTTACTAGTTATAAGATTATCCCGTCTTTTTGCAAGATAATTGTTTAGCATTCTGCTCATCAAACTAGTGTGATAGTATGAGACTTTGTCATTCAAATTTTCTTCGGTACTGCACTCATCATTGATGACAATCAACCTGTGTAGTTCAGGAGCATAGTGCGTTGCAAACAAAAAGCGGCACTTGATACTGTTTATGATATACTTTAAAATTCCAAAAGCCATCGCGATGCCTTCGTTATTAGAAGTACCTCTGCCTATCTCATCGAATATGAGAAGGGATCTATCTGTTGCTTGAAGTAATCCAGTAGACGTTTCGCTCATTTCCGTCATGAATGTACTGCTGTTATTGGAAATATCGTCTGCGGATCCAATTCGAGTAAAGATTTTGTCAACTATACCTATCGTTGCGCTGGTAGCAGGCACAAAACAGCCTATTTGTGCCAATATCACAATAATTGCGTTTTGCCTCAAGTATGTGCTTTTGCCTCCCATGTTCGGCCCAGATATAATGTATCCCGGTTTATCACTTGTTGACAAAAAGCAATCGTTAGCTTTGAACTCCGCAGCTGCCGTCAGCAAGTTATGCTCAACGGTCAAATGTCTTCCTTTGACGATATCCAACGTATTGGAATCCGTCAACGTTGGGCAAACCAAGTTAAGCTCCGAAGAAGCATTGGCAAAGGCCACTAAGACGTCAAGATAGTCAATAGCAGCCGATGTATTTTTGATCATGGTGAACTGGTCAAGAACATCTTTCCTCAACAAATTCAATACACATAACTCTTCGTACTTAATCATTTTGATTTTCTTCAAAATTGAGTATCCTAGTTGAGACCATTCTTTGTCTATAAATGTTCTTGAAGTCTTGGATTGCTTCAAGGTATTTGTTATACCAAAAATCTCATTAATTTTTGTCCCTGTAAGTTTTGCTTTGACAGGGAATTGGATGTAAACACAAGGAGTGTCACCGTCAATTCTCAACTCACAATTTTTAATCGAATGCTCTTCACAAAGTTTTTGGAGTGACTTCTGCAAAGAGTCTCTTTTTTTTAAAAGACAGTCAAGTTCTTCATGAAGCTTTATCAATTTTGAGGTTTCTTTTGCTCCTTCAATAGTGTTAATTATCCACGTCATGTCTGGAAAAAAGACCTTTTTTCTTGCGGATTTGTTTACACTAGCAGAATCAGACGAAACTGAGCTAGTATCATCCAAGCTGTCTTCTTCCTCTTCTCGTAAAGACTCGTAAACAGAGTCTAAGTTCTCTTTGTTGATAAGCTTATCAATCCTCTCAACCAAGTTCATTGGTACATTTAATGTTAATATATAGTCTTCTAAGAGCTCCTTGTGGCCTGCTGAATCCAGTAGTTCTTGGTGATATTCCTGCAAGAGTTCTTTAATGCCACCAAAGTTGCGTAAAATTTTCAACAAACTGAAATAGTTCGTGGCATGGCGCACGTTAGTTTTGTCGTTTGTGATGGTGTTGCTGCTCAATAAGCTAGAGTTGAAACTAATTGTAAATAACAATCTTAGAGTATCATAGTTTGCAATTTGTTTCAAAGCTAAGATGACACGAAGTTTATGCATGTTGAACTCGGGGCTGGAGAATAGTTGGACAAACTGTAACCTTTTTCTCGACTCTTCCAAATCATATGGTGGCGAGTCTAGCCAATTTCTCAACATGCGCGCTCCCGAAGGAGTAGCCGTTAATTTGATGATCGAAAATAAGGTGTTTTTAGTGCTTCTGTGTTTCATAGTTTCGGTAATCTCCAACGCTTCACGAGCTGAACGGTCTATGAGCATTAAGTTCTCACTTTCTTTTCTAACTGGAAGAGAAAAGTTAAAGGAGCTCGGGTTTATATCATTGATCTCTATAACTTCATCACCCTCATTGTGACCCGGTAGGTGATCTTCGTCAATCTCAAATTGTTGACGTATATAATCAAGTAAAAAGAAAATGGAGTGTCTTTCACTGTGCGCCAAAGCATTGAGGTAACCTTCTACTTTGGCCTCGTCTTTTTCGCTAAACATTCCAGAGTATTTTCTTGACCGTATACGCTCTTTGACTAATGAATTTTGCCAGGTGACGTTGAAATCCCTCAAGTCAAGCTCCATCTTTTTCACTAGTAGATCTTCAAAGGACTGGTTTATTATTATTTCCGAAGGCTTGATCCTATTCAAATCATTGAGCAAGTCTATCAACTTGGTTTTTTGAACAAAGAACTCTGTAGTGGAGATATCGCACCAAGCTAAACCAGCCTCAATATTAGAGATCTGCCCTGATGTTAAAGAGTTTGGAAGATGCACAGATAGCAAAAAGTTGTTTTTCTCATGGTTCAACATATCTTGCTCCACAATAGTTCCCGGGGTAATTATTCTATATACCTTTCTGTAAAACTTTTTCACATTAGTGTTATGATTCAAGGGGTCCTGCAAGTACTGTTTCACTATGACGACGCTCACGTTGTGGACGTTCACTAGCTGATCAACGTACTTAACGCACGCTTGGGAAGGGAATCCAGCCATTGACACTTGGCCTGATGCATAGTGCTTTTGTGCTACTCGTAGGTTTAGCTTGGGACCATACTCGTCAGCATTCTCAAAGTACAACTCGTAAAACTTTCCGAGCTCTGTCAAGACAACTTTCCCTGGGTATTTGTTCATATACATCCTCACCTCTCTGAGAGCTGGCGGGCAGCCGTCGATACTCATTTGGTGTGCTTGTAGCTTGGTGGTCCCAACATTGGCCCCGCCATCATCGTACGCTTCCTCCTCGAGCTCGCCGTCTTCTTGTGGCCGCATCTCCTCGCTTTCTAAAATGGATTTATTCATCAAGTCTTTGGAGGTGACTTTGAGTGATGGGAGCTTAGAAAGCAGTATACTTTCTTCAGAATAGCTTTTGTCAGATATAGCTTTATCATTCTCAGAATCAAATTTCTTCTTTCGCAGCGTCCTTTTTGTTTTTGATAATGATTTTGTTGTAGCAAGATCTTTTGGTGTCTGATCTGTATTAGATTCTGTGCTATCCTGTTCAAAGACAGCACTTTTCTTCGCAGAAGCATTTTCTCGGGCCCCTATTATTCTCTTGAGTGATGATTGCAACTTTTGGTTTTCTGTTTTACTGGAACCGTGCCTCACATGTCCTACTGATGCTCGTTGCAAATGTCTTGATGAAACCTGCACTCTTCTACCAATGAGCGACCACATTTCAAACCGGACGCGCTTGGCTGCGCAAAGACAGCACTCTGAGAAATTAGAAAGACAAGCTTTGAATGCTCGGAGTTTATTAGGCCAACTAGAACTAGCGTTCTTATGGCACATAAATGTTTGTTTGCTTAAGAGTATTAAAGATGGATGCATAAAGCAGCTCAGCTGAAAATTCAAACTGCGAAGATTTTGTTTGAAGACCCCTAAGATTGGTACATCTTCAAAATATGGGAGCAGTGAGCTATACTCAGAAGGCATGGTTCTGTATTCTACAACCCGAAAAGATTGCTACTGTGATTGCTATGCTTTAATTTATTAAAAATGCAAAATGTGAACATATCTCTATATAATACAACGGATCATCAAACCGGTCCTCAACCGCTCACTGCTCGTCTTTGCCCTCGTCTTCATCCTCGCTGTCTATTATGTACTCGTCCAATACTGCTTTATCACTCTGAGAAACAGTTTCATTCAATGGCCACACGAAATCCAGTCCCGAGGTAGCAAAAGATAAAATGCAACCGTAACAGGCATTCACAGGCAATCGTCCGTTTGATTGGAGCTGCGCTAACTGTTTGATAGTATCTTCGTCGTCCCTGACAGCATCGTCACAGGAACTGTTAACTGTGATATTGCTGAGCCATTCGGTGGCATTGGATAGAGTTTTGAACTTGCATACTGGACATCCGACGAGCTCGCCTTTAGGTAGCGTCAATCTTGCGCCGGTGGATACAACCGTTGACACGATAGTAGAGTACCCGTTCTTTTCCAAATCGTTGAAGTAATCATTCACTAATTGATTCAAAGTTGCCATTTTGACGTTGACAATCTTATTATTCAATCCTGTATCTTGGTGATTGATCTTCTCGTACGCTTCCTGCGCATCTGCAGGTAAGAAACTCGTGAGGTTTAGCAAATCAATGTAATGCACGACTTCTTTGTTGAAGACATCTTTCAATGGATATAATGCTTTTAAAGTGACCATCTTTCTACCTTCCACGATCAACTGTTGCTCCTCGTCTAGTATCTGGCAAATTTCAATGCCCTTGCCTTTGACGATGTTGGATAAAATCTTAGTTGCGACGTTGTTCGCAGAGTTACCGTACAACACAACCGAAAAATTGTGCAAGTAGGCAAAAATCTTAATCAAGTTCCAGTACATGTTGAATAAAAGGTCTTCCTTGGTAGAAGTGTCATTGATAGTATTAATGTACTGGTTAAAGGAGGTAAACTGACCTGAAGCTGGTGCCACAAATGCAGTGTTCTTGTCGACATTTATATTATACAACTGTTGGTTTTCGCGGATGAACGAAATGAGATCCAAAATCTTCATATCGATGTTACTGTATTCATAATAGGTTTTCACATTTTTAAAAAAGGCTCTCACATTTGCAACTGTCTCGTTTGACGAATTATCAACGAGAAATAGTATCGTGATCTTGAAGTGACTCTTGTAGAGATCCTTGGCATAGTTTATGAGAATATCGAGGAGCGTTATTGAATTGCTAAAATTTACGTAACTAGTATTAGAAAGATCGTAATTTATCGGTAAAAGGACATCAATCACTGTATTATTGTTGTTATTGAGAGTCTGCATCATCTTTCTCTGCTTGCCACGAATAAACTTTATGAAGCAGTCCTTGCAGAATTTTTGATTTCTGGACTCTAACACAGATGACTCACCGCACCTCTGGCATTCTGACATCTTTAACGAATTTAAGTGCCTATCTAAGTAATAAAGGATATTTAGTTGATAAATTTCTCGATTTGTCAGTATCCCATGAAGCCTATCTCATGTTAAATATTTTCTTAAAAATTTTTTTTCCTTTATTTTCCCACTCCATTGGTATATGTAGTGCGTCTGTCAAAATACAGGTGCTGCGACAGTCAAGGAAATCCGAAGCGTTAGAATTGTTATCACGATGATACTATTGTACAACATGAACAGGTCCATCTGATCTGAGGCAATTATACATCCAAAGCCGTCTGGTTTCATATAAAACCGTCTTGCTATGAATGCAGTTCACCTAAAATACGTTCCCAGTCATCCAACATTGGTGTACGTCACCAGGTTACTACATTTTGCCGGCTACGGTTCAGTGATAGGTTACTTGGTGGCATTGTTTCTTATAAAGCCATTGCTTCAAAACAAAGCCAACCTTCTACAAAATTTCTATAACTTCAACTTGAGATCTCTCAGCTCACTATACTCATCGCTAATGAAGAAGTATACAGTTGTGCCAGACGTTCTCGTCACATATAGTGGCAAGCAGTACACGGATGCCACGACAGATACCGACGACTTGAACAACCATAGAGACATACTTAAGTACCAATATAACCTCTCTGCGCAGAGTAAAAACAAAAATTATGACCCAAACTTTGCCAAGTCGACGTTCGTTACCACTTGCTTGAAGTCGATAGAGAAAGTAGAAGACTTGCAAGACAAGTTACAACTCTTCAACGACAGATTAACCAAATCGAACCAAAATAACTACATTGGCGACGTAAGCTACTCGCTACATGAGTTCAACGGCAACTTGACCTCTGACAGAGTGGACCGCAATGCCTTTGACAAAGATGACCTTGCTACCGAAATAAGCACCAAAATAAGAAAAATGAAAGGTACAATTCTTACAATGTGATGCCCGCATAATTTAAATACCAATAATGAATACTGACGTTCAAACTGACTGGCTATTAGCAGTCATAAGTAGCACCCGAATTCTATACTAAAGGCCAAACTTTGAAATGTCGAAGGTTTCAAAGGAGTCAATCAATTCACCGTGGCCGTTGAGGATTTCGTGTTCTTTACCGTTGAGAACTTTCAAAGCTCTGCGGTCCGCGATCCAGATAACGTAACTTCCAGCATTGATACCACTGTAGACACCCGGAACACCATCCTCAAAAACTAAACATTCTTCAATCTTAATTTCGCTGTCAGTTCCAGCAAGACCTAACTTCTCGTTGAGTTTCTTTAAGGTAAGGAAGTAGATATCAGGTTGCGGTTTGCCTCTTCCTTTTGGGATCTCGCTGTGATCACCGGTGATAACTACGTCGAACAAATCGAACCCACCCTTTTGCAAGTGACCAGTCTTCAAGTCGTAGGTTTCCTTGATTGAAGAGGTTGCGACTGCCATTGGGACTTTTTCAGTTTTGAGGCGTTGCAACAATTTTGGTACACCAGGCAAGAACTTGCAAGTTGGAAACTTGGCCTGTTGCAATCTGACAGTCTCTTTGAAAAAGTCCTCCGGAGTAACGCGGTCAGAGATCCCGTAGTGCTCAAGAGTAAGCTGGGTAGATACCAAGCCAGGTCTGCCCTGAAGGTTGACCTTAAGGTCCCAGGTCAAAGGACCCACGCCGTACTCTGCGAGAGCCTCCGAGATGGTTTCAGTGTAGATATCCTCGGAATTGATTAAGGTGCCGTCCATATCTAAATCATAACACCATTATTGTTAGTTTTTCTTCTTATTCAACATCTCTAGTTTCACTATCAAAGCTCAAACATACCAAAAAGGCAGGCACGAATATTTCTAAAAATAGAGCGTTAGCACGGAAAAACTCTGGAATAAACTCAATAAAACCCGGAAAGGCGAAACTCAAAAAGAGAAACACACATACGTTGGATAGGTTGGTTTGGTCATGGCTAGCGGAGTGTACTTTGGCCTGATTCTATGTGGTCCGTTGATTTTGTGGGCCTCAGCAGAGACTCTCACTCCCCAAGGGAGTAAGTAGATATGTAGGAAGGAACAACGTTTTTGTCCCGTTTCATGCTGAGTCGTCGTAGACAGACAATTGTTCAACGCCCCGCACAGCTGGCGTGTCAGACACTTCTAGAGAAGATGTTACCCGGACTTAAAGATATGATCTGAGGCGGGTATTCTTTTTAGTTTTCCGAAGAAGTTGATAAGCGCAAGCTTATTTGTACCACATAAAGTTTTTTTCTTCTTATATAGCATCGATGCTCCTTTGTTGTTCTCTTTAGGCTTACAAACTGTCTCCTGTCTGTTTTGTCTATTTTGTGGACATGTTGAGAGTCTGCATGTTCCCGCTGTATACCTTTTTGGTGGTTCTTTTCAGCGCCTGCGGATCCTGGAACAAAGGCGCGGAGCGTCCAGCGCTATAAACACGTAGCGTCCCAAAGGCTGTCTCACCACATAATCAGCATCACAGCACCACTTCTTTCCTCTGAGAAATCCACTATTCTTGCCCCAGCTCATAGAATAGCGTTGCATGTCTCACAAGCAACATTAAATAGTTCCAGATCACCAGGAACAGAGCCAAAATGGACAAAGTACTCCAAGCCGCCCAAGGCCACAAAAAGCCCGAAGAGGTCAAGAGGTACCAATATGGCACTGCTGGTTTCCGTATGAAAGCCGGAATCTTAGACCCTGTGATGTTCACAACCGGTATCCTTGCCGCCTTGAGATCCAAATACCTCGGAGGAAAGTTCATTGGTATTATGATCACTGCCTCTCACAACCCGCCTGAAGACAATGGTGTAAAGCTAGTTGATCCAAAGGGCGAGATGTTGGAACAGCACTGGGAATCATATGCCACAAAGCTCGCAAACGCTGCATCCCCGGAGGCTCTTGTGAAGGAAGTCAGAGAGCTCATTGAAAACTTGAAGATCGACCTGAAGGTCCCTGCCAATGTCGTTATTGCCAGAGACTCCAGAGAGTCTGGTCCTGCATTGGAAAAAGCCACTTTGGATGGTTTAAACTCATTGAAAGCCAATGTTAAGGAATTTGGCATGTTGACTACTCCGCAATTGCATTTCTTAGTCAGCAATTTTAACAGCGGCAAGTCTAAAGTTGAGACAAGCTACTATGAGAAACTCTCCAATGCTTTTCACGAGATTTTCAAGCTCAATAAGGGCGAAGACGCCAAGAGCACAATCGATATTGTTATAGATGCTGCCAACGGTATCGGCGGTCCAAAAGTTGAAACTTTATTTGATGACTACTTGAAGGACAAGATCCGTTCATACAAGGTCTTGAACAATAACTACAAGCATCCTAATACTTTGAATTTCAACTGCGGTGCCGACTTTGTCAAGACCAACCAGAAATTGCCAAATGGTGTTGCCGATGAAGCCGTTCCAAACAAGTTGTACGCCTCCTTTGATGGTGACGCTGACCGTGTCGTCTTTTATTATCTCAACTCCGACAAGCAATTCCGGCTATTAGATGGTGACAAGATCTCTACTTTGTGGGCCAGATACTTCATTGACTTAGTTGCCGAAACCGGGTTGAAATTATCCGTAGGTGTGGTCCAAACTGCTTACGCTAACGGTTCATCCACCAATTACTTGTTGCAAAAATTAAAAGTTCCGGTTGAATGCACCCCAACAGGCGTAAAGCATTTGCACCATGTTGCCCAAAAGTTTGACATTGGCATCTACTTTGAGGCCAACGGTCATGGCACAGTTTTATTTTCTGAGAACCTCTTGGAGCAAGTGAACGCATCCAGCAACAAGCTAGCCATTAAAAAGTTATTCTACTTTACCCAGTTAATCAATCAGTCTGTCGGTGACGCCATCTCTGACTTGCTTGCAGTATTAATCATCACCAACGGCTTGGACTGGACTCCAGCTGATTGGAACAAAGCCTACATTGACTTGCCAAACAAGTTGGCAAAGGTCATTGTCAATGACAGAAATGCCTTTAAGACCACCAATGCCGAGAGAACCTTGATTGAGCCAAAGGGTCTCCAGGCCAAGATTGACGAGGAGGTGAAAAGGTACGATTTGGCAAGATCTTTCGTCCGAGCCAGCGGCACCGAGGATGCAGTGAGAATCTATGCTGAAGCCAAGAACCAAGAGGACGTTGTCAAGTTATCTCAGTCTGTGTCTGAGCTTGTCAAGCAATTTTCTTAAGCACTGGTCACTCTTCACTTCAGTTACGGTCATTACAATATTATATAGGTGATAGAAATAATATAAAATTTCATGTTGCGTTAATTTTTTAGTTGCTTTTTGTTGTTTCTTGAGAAAAGGTCTTGATCTTTTAAGGTCAAGAGTGAGTTTATATAGGAACCAGTAAGACAATGATGAAAACTGAAACAAAAGGGGATGAGAAAGGAAAGGAAAAAACAAAAAACTCAAGGCAGATAGAAAAACGTGAAAAGAGAAATAATGAGACAAAGCCACAAAGAACTGCGTTGATAAGAAAAGGAAAAACATGCGGAAAAATTGGTGAATACTAATGACTAACATGAAGAAATGAATTTGAAATTCTGTGGCGATAAACCTGCGAAGCAAAGCAGGTTACCTTTCGTCAATGACTAAATGATAGGGACGACACAGCTTGACTATTCATTGTAGTGGTAGACCAAGTAGTTTGGTAAACCAAACACTTCGTAGCCCAATCTTTTGGCCATCTTGGCAAAACCTTCAGTTTCAATCAAGTGGTAAAATGGGAATGGTGGGAACATGGCACCGTCTCTGTGAACATCTGCCTTCACCATCACAGCACCGCCGCCGACACCGTCCAATTGCATTTCAGTGTTAATGTCGCCATTCTTGTCGTAAAAGTGGGCCATCAAAGGTCTATAGGTAGCAATTTCGCTGTATCCTTCGACGATAATTTCGTCGTCTCTCATGTTTTCGGCAATTTTGAGCCCTTCTTGAGACTCCACCCAGTTGTTAAAGTCATATGGACGAATGTCTGGTTGGCCGTTGTCACTGACATATCTCTGGTAGACATTGGCAGAGAGAACAGGTTTGTCGTGGCTAATCAAGTCCTGAATCAAAGTTGGAGGGCTCTCGACAATATCGGCATCAAGCCAGAGGACCCACGAGGTGTATGGAGAAATGGCAGTAAACACCAACGAGTTTCTCGCAACCGCCATGCTTCCTCTGCGCTCCTTTTGCACAGCCAATGCGTGTCTGTCCTTCTCCGATTGTGATTTCAAACCATCGTTGTCTTGTCTCAAAATGGTGATTTTGGCAAAACGATCCTCCTTTGGCCCAGTTTGCACAATCTTGATGGCCTTTTCCAACTTCTTCAAAGCGTTGTCACCTTCACTGGTTCTTGGAAGTATAAAGCCCAATTCAATGGCGTCTCTTGGGTAAGTCAATTTCAATAAGTTGGCCCAGTACTCATTGTAAAATCTGGAGATTGGTGACAAGATCAACACTCTTTCCTTATTGTAGGCGCCCTGGGGAGTAGACTTCAACTTGTTCAAGTCATAGTGCGAAATGTGGTTACCTGGCAAGTTTCTCTGATAGTTCTTTGGTTTGGACCCAAAGAAGCCACGCCCCTTTGGCTGGTACGAGTATTTAGTCTTTTGGCTGCTGAGAGGACTAAGTGAAGGGACAGGAGATGAAGGAGAAAAAATCAAGTATGCCAAAAGCACTAGTATGGTTAAGGGACCCACAAAGTGCAAAGGCCTTCTTCGTATTTGACGAAGCAAAGGGCTTCTTATCACTGCCATGGTTATTGTGTGTAGCGTTTTGATGAGTTGTAGTTAGCGAGAGCTGATGATTGCAAAATGTGCTGATCCAGTGAAGAATAAAAATGGATAATGCAACGTAAGCCGATAGAAAAAGCGACGATGGGAATGCAGCTGGTCTGGATGGACAAGGAATAGACTGTTAAATATCTCGAGCCCTATAATTCCTTGGAGATACTTTTTGTAATACTTGAACGTCTATGATTCAAGAGGGCTTGATATTTGAAGCAAAATATTAAATCAGCGCTTGATCAAGCTTTCTGGCTTGCGAGTCAGTGAAAGAACAAACAACACAAAGATCAAATAGAGCGAGCACAGCTATTAATATAACTCAACCAAAAAAAAAGAAAGAGGTATATGTCAAAATGACTCCCTTTTGTTTCCTTTGGATAACAGTCAAAGAAGAGGTAAACAGGTAAAAGCCCAAGGCAAAATAACGCTAGAATCGTGGTAACTTTATGCGCTATCGTGCTGTTTCTACAACATTTAATTTCAGTCTCGATTAGCGACAAAAACACCCGTCCTCCCGCACCTTTTTCCTTCGCGCGCTTCTCCCCCTACCATTTGCTTTTTTTTCTTTTTTTTCTTTTTTCCTCTCTACTCAATGCTTCCGACGCACGCGGCCCCGGAGATGGGGTCACCCTCTTCTTTAAGGAGCGTGCGAAAAAAATATCAAAAAAAAATATAAAAATAGACGCAAAGATTTGGAAGTTTTTTTCGTACACGTTTGTCCACAGCTTCTTCTTCAAATTTAAACCTTTTTTCCATGTTATGTTGAATTAAAGGGCTTGCAGAAATTTATTGGGCTGGGCTTTTGCCCTTGGGGCTTAATTGTGATTGTGGGAATTGTTTTTAACAAAGTGCTGTACAAGATCAATAGTCTTTTGAAGGCTCAACATTCTCACGCTTTTCTTGAGCCTTGCACGGATCATTTATTATTATAACGTATGTTTTATTTCAAATGTGATGGCTGTTTAGCTCACAGGTGAAGCGAAGTGTCTGGTAATATATTGTTCTAAATGATGAGAAATTTTTTTATACAGTTATCCCTGTCTTAATAAATCATGTCGAGGATATTAGGTTTTTCTGATTACAGGTTACCAAGCATTGAGCTTTTCATAGTTTGTGGTTGTAGCTCAGTGTGAACAAGTTGTGATTCGCAAGTGAGTTTTGTGCTATGAGAGAAATCACTAACATTGTTATTTAGTATTTTCCGACTATTTGGTATCACACGGTATTTTATAAGTGATTATAGTTTAGAATAAATGATTTGATGCTCAGCTGAGTTTTAATTTGTAAACTACAAACATGTAAAAATTGAAACGTATATTGTGTATGTTTATAGGCACCCAATGTTTGGGTCAGAATAAATACCACAGGATATAATATCCTGTGGTACTTACGAAAGACACAGCCAGCTAAACTATAAATACAAAATTATCAATGAGTTCGGCTTTCAACTGTGTGATTTCAAAGTCTTAATGAAAACTTATCAATTTTTCTTGATTTTTTTCTTTTTTTCGCCTGCAAAATCAAGCAATAACGTGGAAGTGAGATCTACCCTTGTTGATTCCGTCAAGGACAATCTTGGAGATCTCTTCTGGGTCCTTGGTGATCTGAGTCAAGTTTTCGTATCCATCCTTGGTGACCAAGACGTCGTCTTCGATTCTTACACCGCCGATTTTCCAGTATTTTTCCAAAGCGTCTTCGTTAACAAACTTGGACTTTTCTGGGTCTTTCAACCCGTCTTCAATCAAAAATGGAGAAAAGTAGACGCCAGGCTCATCAGTAATCACCATTCCTGCCTTCAATGGACGACGCAATCTCAAGTAGCGGAGCAATGGGTTCTTGTCTTCGTAGTTTGGGTAGCCACCGACATCGTGGGTATCCATACCTAATAAATGGCCCAAACCATGAGGGAAAAAGGCTCCAGAGACACCGCTCTTGTAGATTTCCTCAGCGGTACCATTGGCAAAGATGCCCAATTCCAAAAATCTTTCAATCAAAATCTTGTGGGCCAACAAGTGCAAATCTTCCCAAGACTGGCCCGGCTTGACCTGCTTGAGGGTCTCCTCCTGCATCTTCAAGACAAGCTTGTAGATGTCCAAATGTTCTTCGGACCACTTGCCAGTAACTGGCCAGCATCTGGTGACGTCGGAGGCATAATTTTCCCACTCGGCGCCAGCATCGATCAAGATGCTCTCTCTGTCCAGGATATCGTCGTTGTTCTTCACGTAGTGCAAAGTGCCGCAGTTTGGACCAGAGCAGCAGATTGGATCGTACGATTGGTTCTTGGAGCCCTGGCGCATAGAGTGGTAGACAAACTCGGCGTGAATGTGGCCCTCGTTCTGCTCAATAGGCACGGCAGACATCACCGCCAAATGGGACTTGTCGGTGATCTGGGCGGCGTGCCTCATGAGTGCCAACTCATAGTCGTCTTTGATGAGTCTGGCCTCGTCCAAAGCGTAGAAAAAGTCTGGATTTTCGGAAATTAAATACTGGGTGTAGCGATTATTGGTGCTGCCCAATCCGGTGGTCAAGATGGTGTTGTTCTGCATGGTGGCAAGGTTGTGCAAGATTTCAGGCAACTCCTTGCTGTACTTGACGTCGTCGACATCGTACTTTTCCTTGGCCTCCTCAATGCTGATAGGCTTGCCGCTCCACATAATATCCTCCTCGTCAACATCCGGCAAGAACAAGGTGCTCTTCTCCTCCTTGAGGTTGAATAAGATGTGGGCGCTCGGGATGTTGACGCCGGACAAATAGTAGAAGTACCTGTTCTGTCTGAAAGGCGGGGACTGGTCGCTATATGGGTACAAGGTCAAATTCTCGCCGCTGACAAAGAAGTAGGTCTCGTTGGGGTTCACATCGGGCGAGCGGCTGAGAAAGTGTTTCTTGACGTTCAACGCATGCTGCTTGGCTGGGTACTTCTGGCCCTCGATGGTCTTGAGCCAGTTGGTGTTAGCCGCCATGGTGGATCGGTGAAAGTGGCGTGTTGTGGAGACCGGGGCGAAGATGGGCATTGCGTGTTTGACTCTGAGGGTTCTCGTGGCGGCTCTCGTGGCGGTTCTGCTACCGAGGGAGGCTGCTGGAAGACGGACAAATGTTATTCTGGAAAAACATTTGAACATGGTTGCTTCCGGTGCTGGTGCTGGTCGTGCTGATCGTGCTGATCGTGCTGGTGAGGAGTCTGTCTGGCGCCGCAGACGTTACCCGAATAGTGCTCGCTAGTGGGACATCCTCTATCTAAGGAACTGCGCCCTCCTTGCAGCGCTACCATCCCGGATAAGAGCAATTATTTATACGCTGAGCGATTGTGCCCGCAGAGCAACCATAGCTGCCTAGAGACTCCCGGTATAATACTGGCCGCCCATCACGTCTGGCCTATCGTCGCGATGGAAATTGTGCTGGGCTGCCTTCGCTGCTTCATCTCTGTTTACACGCTTCGCTGCCCCCATTCCCTATGACTGCTCCCGGCGCTCTTAAGATCACCGCTGGCCCCTCCTACCCGGGGCCTGGCTCCCCACCGGCGCAGGTGGTGCCTGTCAACTCTCCCGAGGTCTTGAGCTTTTCCTCGCCCATCGCGGACACCCGGGTGTCCGTGTCCATTGCCAACTTCAAGGGGTCCCAGGAACACCTGGAGAACAGCTTTCACGACTCCAAGCGCGCCGACAAGCTCTCGGTGATCATCCAGTTCCGTCCAAAGCAGGACATTCCCGGCCACCGCCTCCTCTTCGGCAACGACTTTGGCTATCCGATAAAGTCGTTTCTCCCCTACGGGACAACCACTGGTCTACGCATCTTTAAATACATGGTAGATCCCAGTGTCGATGGCGACTTGTATGCCGATAGGCCGTGGCTCTATGGGAGAGCGTTGTCGAGCTTCAATCTTGTCAATGTCTCAGAGACCGACAATTTTCCGGATTTAGCCGCTGACTCCCTAGGCCTTGAGGAGAACACCGATTTACTCTCAAACGTCGCACCCGACAAGCCAATTCCATCAGAGAGTCCTCAAAGAAAAGCGCATTTCACCAATCTTGAAAACTTGAAGAACGTCGTTCTCAAAAAGGACTTGTACTATCTATTTGCGTTCCACACGAACATCCTCTCTCTCGAAGACAACAACTTTAAAATAGCGCTTCCAGGAGGCTTCCAGCTCGACCTACAAAATTACTTGGGAAACAAGCTTAAGGGCACAGACTCCAGCGTCAGATGGGTGCTTAAGCTTGCCGATAATGACGAGCAGAGCACAGAAAACAAGCTGGGTGTCGACACTGGGACTCCGATATTGGTGATCACCTTTCAAGTTGTCGAAGAGTAACTGTAAAGTAAGCTTCTTTTTCCTATAATCCGTATTACACGTTGTTTTGATGCAATAAATGTTCTATATTAGTGTTTTTGTCCTTAGCTAGTAGCAGTACACCATGCAGACTGTGGGGTACACGGCACTAATGGTGTCATTATACCTATAGTGAAAAACCGCCATTCCCCCAGGACGTCAAGGTTTATCCTTGGCAAAGTAAGCTCCTCATCCCCCTCTCTCAAACTGTCAAAATAAAACATGCCAAAAAGCATACAATATGTGCAGAGACATTTTTGTTATGACGTAGCCATCCTCCGCTTCCATTCCTCCATAAACTTTGTAATCTTTTTTAGAAAAGCAAGCTTATCGTGCAGAACCTTGGGGTAACGAGAGAAACGCGAGAAGCAGGTTTTCCTAAATCAGCGGATTTTGAAACCAACCAGTCAGCTGGTAAACAAAAGCAGCATTTCAAACCTTCTTTTTTCCACATGAAAATAGCCATTCTATTTTTTATCCTTTGTCTTTTTCAGATGCTCTCATGTTTCGGCTTCCAAAATAAGGGAGAAAAATTGCAAAAATATATGGCGTTACAGACAGGATTCGAACCTGCGCAGGTAAAACCCAATGCCTAACAGCTAAGCCTTGAAACTATAGCAGGGCATCGCCTTAACCACTCGGCCACTGTAACCACATAGGTTGCCAGATTAATTCACAAACAGACCTTATCCGCATAGCCTCAAAAAGGAGATTCAGTGTTATGAGTTCGGAATCCATTTTACAATCTTTGCTGCGGGTCGCTTAGTCAAATTAGTTCTAATATGAAATAGTGTTATTGTAATATAATATATTTAATGGAAAATTCTTCCAGAACCAAAATCGTTGGTTTAGAATAAAAAGCAAAATAGGAATAAAAAATAGGAATTGAAGTCGTCTACTGGGAATTTATGGTAAGTAGAAGATTGATTTAATATAGAATAAATCAATGTTTATTAGGAAAATTCTAAGGACCAAAATTTCTAATTTAAAAAGGTAAAATAAAACTAAAGAATAAAGGTTGAGCTCCTAGCTATATATAACACGCAATGAAAATCAACAAGAGGCATGTTGAAATGTTGTTTAATATGTTCGTATGTAATCTGGATTTCTAATTTGAATAAGATGGTTATGACCTGGTTTCATATCTGACCAATAACTGATCAGCTATTTTGTCGTTTATTGTCTGGTTCTGTACTATTTTTTCCAAATATCCAATAAGATTATATTTGTTGGTGCTGAGACAGAAGATTCCGCCATTTGTATTGCATGGAATCTTCTGACATTTCCGGGCAACTGATAGTTTGGTTCAGAGACCCAAAGAGTTAGCGCATTGATCAGAGCACGACATAAGACAATAATGGTCAATAGATGGCATGCTGATTTATGTAATGTATTTGCATTTCTATCAGCTGGACTGCATGAAATGTATCTGGCGTCCATGTGTAATGCGGAGTTTTCAGATATTCAAAATCCTCAGTACTCAAACTAATTCCGCAAGTTCGACCTGGTGAAAAAATCTTTATTCTAACAAAAGATTTTTCGCATCTGGCAGCACATAACTTCAGTCTACTCGACTCAAACCACTATTGCAACTTCAAACAGTTTCCACGATGGAAGGCTACTCTAAGATCAAAGCCCTACTAGATATGAGAGCCCTTACTCATTGAAAGGCATCAAAGAAGCTGTTAACCTATTAACCAAAGACAGAGCAAATAGATACTTTCGTCAATTGCCTGCTTTAATAAGCAAAAAGGAGCTATTCCATATCGCAAACTTTGTTAATTTCCCTCAGCTAAAAACAGAAAGCTAGATTGCTCAATCAGCAGCTCTGATAAAGCTTCTGGAGCTACTCATGAAGAATGGACCGAGAAAGACAGCATTTTCGTTTACGACGTCTTAAACTTAGCCCTTTCCGGCCAGTATGAATACTTGGTTACTATATTCTTAAATGGTTGTGAAAACCTTTACACGGTTATGAAGCATCAGGCTATGTTAAGGCCAAACAACAAATCCGAAAATTGCTCGTCATGCTAAAATACGATGGTCTGACACCTTTGGAAAGTTTCCAAAACCACATAACTATAATCCGAGGAGTTGTCGCAAGATGCGACTACCGATTGGAGAGGAGGAATTGTGTGAAGCAATAGTAAATGTGCTTAAAAAGCCCATGAAAAAAAGTCGCGAATGATATCATGAACAACAAAGTGATCAGGCTCGACACATTCTTCGAGTACATTGAACATAAAAGGAAACCGGATGAAAACAAATCTCTAAAAGCTGAAATAGTTGAAACAATTAAAGAGATTTTAGGTAATAATAATCCAATGTTTGAAGCTTCATATGATAAGATTTCACCAACTAATGTTGTTTTAAATTATGATGACTATCTTCATTTAGCTTCAGAATTATTTGATTGTTTTAAAATTTTCAATACACAATGGCGTTATTATATAAAAAACCTGAATTCCTCTTATGCGGACATGATACTAAAGGCTCAACAATTTTCCAAACCTAATAGTTTTCCCACTCTAATAACTACGGCTATCGAAATGTTGATTTTTTTCTAGTTAGCATGGCTGAAACTGCATATCCAAAAGTTTTCGATGAATATTTTAATTGCTTGGGATTATCTATTGATTATGCAGGTCACAAGGTATGCTCAATAATTTCACCAGCTGTATCTTTTAGGCCAGCAAATTTATTAAAAATGTTAAAATCAGTAAATATTAAAATTGAAGATAACATTGAAAATATTAATGGCTTTGAATCTATAAAGAAAACTATAACTGAAGAAAATCCTGATTATGAAGACATGTTTAATGGCATCACTTTAGATGACTGTAATATTTGGAAAAAACAACCATATACATCAAACTTCAATGAAAAGAAGAATAATAATGCTTATGATATTTATTTTAGCGATTAAATTATTAAAAGGATTCGGATTTTCTTGAATACTATTAAAGATGAGGCTGAGCTTGTTAAACTTCCTCAATTACTAAGAACAAGCGGCGTGAGTACTAGTAAAAAAGCATAGAAAATTGAAGTTATTCAGGATACCAATACTTCTTATACACTGCAAAATTCTACTGTGTTCTCAGGCCCTGATATAGCTTATGCATTAGTATTTAAGTTTATAACACCTAAGATTACTGCTTTCAAAGAATTTCCTTTACTTTCAGGAAATTATGAAAATTTAATACACTTAAAAGAAATTGACTGCAATGTCAAAAATATTATTCATAAATTATGTGAAACGAACTTTAAATCATATATACATATAAATTAAATCCAAAAGTAATATAAAATATAAAATTAGAAAATATCACTTTTCGTAGCATTATAAAAATGCGTTTCTACTAAAAGGAAGAGAAGCCAAAACATAAATCCAAGAAACATGTTGGTAACATTCAATTTGATGACTCCAGTTCCAATCCCAGCGATAAGAGGGAAAATGCGAGGCCTAACTTCAACAATCGTTGACCCCGGCAAGTATGAAACACACATCGAGGACACCGAATACATTCACTGGCACGAGAACCATCAAGAATTTTTTTTGACATCCGTAAGAAACCCCTTCGCCCAAACACAGAGTATCTTCAAAAGATAATCCGGCAACACCTTATCAAAACAAAAGAGTTAGTCTCAAGAAAGAAGTGCATTACCTGCAATAATAGCAAAATGGTAACAAAGTCTGTCTTTGCAAACCCTAAAGAAGCATACTTGCCAAAAAAATATTAGGTTCTCGAAGAGACCGGCCAACCCTCTAGCAGAGCAACTATGCCAAAGAGGTTGTTGCAAAGTCCCTTATCAAAGATTCAAAAAGGAACGCCTTCCCATCTGCATATTATATCAGTGGACCATACAACACCAAAAATGAGAAAGATCACGAAACGAGGGCGAACACTATCGGAAAAATCATTGGTTCCCTCTTATATTTTTCTATTACCTCCAAAAAATCAAACAGCGAATATTTTCACCGAACCATTAGCCAAAACACTATTTTTGCATCTCATTCAACAGTTGGAAAAAATAGTACAGAACCAGACAATAAACGACAAAATAGCTGATCAGTTATTGGTCAGATATGAAACCAGGTCATAACCATCTTATTCAAATTAGAAATCCAGATTACATACGAACATATTAAACAACATTTCAACATGCCTCTTGTTGATTTTCATTGCGTGTTATATATAGCTAGGAGCTCAACCTTTATTCTTTAGTTTTATTTTACCTTTTTAAATTAGAAATTTTGGTCCTTAGAATTTTCCTAATAAACATTGATTTATTCTATATTAAATCAACCCTCCCCTCGTCTTCAAATCCCAAAAGTTCGACTACCTCTCCCCTGATTTATGAAAGTATATACGTGAATAAAATACAAGGAATTTAGTTAAAATATCTAAAATGTTAATTTCCTTCTATAACTGCAATCTAGCCAATACCCAGCGCCACTAATAATAAAGGTTATAAGGTTTTGCGAATAAGGTTTGACTGTGAATCTAAATAGTAGCTCACGTGGTTACAGTGGCCGAGTGGTTAAGGCGATGCCCTGCTATAGTTTCAAGGCTTAGCTGTTAGGCATTGGGTTTTACCTGCGCAGGTTCGAATCCTGTCTGTAACGCCATTTATTTTTGCAAATTTTATATTGACTTTTAGCTTCAACCGGGATAACACGTTATATTGAGTCGACCTTGCTGAGTTAGTGTACTAGAAAGTAATGTTGATATAATACAACAGTATATTTATTAGGAGGATCTCCCGTGACTAAAATCATTGGTTTAGAATAGTGTTGTCCGGATGACTCTATGGTGTCATATCTGCGAAACTATGAGAATAACCTAATAGAAGAAACAAGAAGGTTGTTATCATATGTTAAAGAAAATGGTATCTAAGGAGCATTTCCTTGATTTATGAAAGTATATATGTAAATCAAATACAAGGGATTTTATTAAAAAGTTGTACACAATAAAAAGGCAAAATAAGAATAAAAAATAGAGGTTGAACTCCTAGCTATATAATGCACAGTAAGAATTAACAGAGGACATGTCGAATTATTGTTGTGTATATTTGGATGTAAGCTGAATTTCTAACTTGAATAAGACGTTTGAGACTTGGTTTCATATCTGACCAATAATTAATCAGTTACCTAGTTAGTTATGGCCTGCTACCGAAACGGCTTTCTTAATAGTCCAATAAGACTGCATTTCTTGATGTTAAAGGATGGAATCTCACCAGCTGGGCTGCTTAGATATGATACCATAGAATTATGAGGAGGACAAAACTTCGACATGCATCTGATTTTGAAAAGAAGCTATGTAGGCTATATTAATGCTGTTTCGAGTGAGGGCAGAAACGAAGCAGGATCACCAAAGTCAGTTTTTGCTGAATTAAATTCAAGTGTGTGTAATTATATAAACTCTAGTATATTCGTTATGACTTTGACAAAGGTGGTGAGAAGTGGTTGTAAAAGTAAGAACTTTAAGAGATGACAGTGTTTAGGGTACGAACTCTAATTACGTGTATAACTGATAAGTGTTGAAATGAGTAGAGGAATTGTTACTGATGAGCATGGAAGGAATAAACTTTTTGAGAAAAGCCTTTACTGAAGAACAACTTATGTGCTCATCGGTTTAAATTCTCATCCTATTGAGGAACCACAAAAGGTATTAAAAACTTTGGATGAGACACGCTATTGACATGTACGACTGAGCTGTCTACAAAGTGTATTTGCGACTTGCATACTGCTCTAGCGCCAAATAGAATATACTGAAATTGTTTCCTTTTTCACTTTACTTTCTCGAGTAGCAAACACAAAGTAGTTTGGATGCCCATTTTCGTGTATCATCAATAATGACTTAACACAAACAGAAACTTTCTAGGCCCATAAAGATGAGGTACACATTGAGATTTTATTGGCAGACCATGGCATAATACTGCCTACCTTCAAGTGTTGAAACATTTTCGTACGAAAGTTTGGGAAAAAAACAGGTATTCGATGAATAAGTTGCTCCTTTACTTGAACTCGATAAACTTAAGCAAAAGATGTTAAGCATTCAGTGAGTATCCTTACAGCAAAACTCTGTAGGAAAGCCGAGGCATTTGCGAGGCAATTACTCCTACGGTCAGTACAAAGCTACACTGTGTGGTAAAGGAGTGGAAGGAGCTGTTGTCTTTAAAACATCAAGTTCTTTCGTGAAAAGGCGTTATAGTTCGAGTTTCCGAAAAAAAGAGGCTCGTACGTCCACACCTTCCAAAGGAAGGAAAAAATGGACGAGTTGGGAATTGAACCCAAGACCTCTCCCATGCTAAGGGAGCGCGCTACCAACTGCGCCACACGCCCAGTTGTTGAGTGTTTATGGAGAGAGTTAGAAAAAACCCTTCTCACTATAGAAGAGGAAAACAATTATGGCCAGTCTATTAAAACCGAACAAATACTGTAAATGAACGTAAACTGGCCTATCCTATTCCTCCATATTCAGGTACTTGTAAATGGGGAAAGCCTCTATATATACTATTTAAGTATGGTGTATGAGCTTTATAGTCCTAATCGATGGGTCATGCTCGATGGGTTCTAATCTATGGATCATAATCTAAAGGATGTCTTTGGGAGGTAATATTACAACAAGATTTGTTGAGAGAGGCACATTATATATCCTATATATTATGTACGACGACACAATAATTCAGACAAGTGGACCCCTCAAAGGGCCAACATCTTACTCCACAGGGGGTCAATAATGGCGTTCTATCCATCTTATCGGCCTTATCAGGAAGTGGATACCAACCTGAAGGTGATATTGCAACAAGATTTTTGGACCTTGAACATTATAGATAAATAAATCAAGGATGCGGCCGAGAAACCGGAAACCGGAAACCATATCTCCCGGAATTCACCAATCCGGCACCTCCTGATTTCCGTTAATATATGAATTTATTTTTTTTTATTACCGGAAACCATGAACATTGCACTTGCTGAGCTTTCCTAATCCGTGGCCTACTTTTACTTCTAGAATACGTGAAGCATACAAACATCCATGATTAGTATGAAAAGGAGATTCTGCCAAACGGAAAGAGCTATTATATTATTATAAGAGTATTTGTTTTTAGGTACAATATTAGGAGTAATAAAAATCCGGAATTTCGAGAGTGGTGTCATACTACAAGTCGGCTGCCTAAATCATGATGTGCACAGTCTGCAAATACCAAACTGTAGCGCCTGCTACAAACGCAAAAATTCGGTCCTTGACAAAAGACTCGAATAGAGATATCAGATTTAGAAAAGCTAAGTGCCTTACTGGTGTCCTTTCTCAAATAACTAGAGAGTCCTTATTTACAAGACACAGTGTTGTGCAAATAGGGGAGAAAAAAATGGGACAAGGATGCAAACCGAGGGCTTCCGGAGCGTGCCGGCCGCATGTAGAAAAAGAAACGACTGGCAGTCGGGGCAAAAAGAAACTTCGGCAGAAGAACAGAAGCTTGGGAGCCGCAGCGAGGCTAAATGAAGTTGTTCTGGCTGTACTCCGCCAGCCACAATTCCCTCAGGGGCACACAAAAGCCTGTAGTAAGAAGTGTGTCGAGTGCTCCGAGAGTCTCAATAAAGTGACCCATCGTCTATCCTAAGATCTTGTCCTGACAGCTTACTGTATAGTCCTCGGCATAGACATTTCAGCAAGGGTGACGGAACGGAACACCGAGAGTTCTCCAAGCGGAAAGCAGAGTGGAAACGTAAAAAAAAGAGACAGTGGGGTTGCAGACAGACAAAATAAAAGAAAACTAGATAAAATCCCCTCCTCCTCCCGCGGTTTACAAACTACTACACCAAACCATACCACACTACACTGCACTCCCGCAACAACCACCCACGGGAGGTTCTCAGACAATTGTTCAGGATGGCTCTGGTAATCAAGGTGCTCAAGCTTCTCTTCGTGGCCGTGTGCAGGTTGTACACTTCCGGCGTCAATAACCACCGGAATGTGTTCTTCTTGGTCCTCGACTTTTGCGTTAACTTCTCGCCCATATTTATCTGGTTGTTCATCTTCAAGAACGCCGGTGTGATCCCCCACGAGTGGAGACCCACCATCCACGTCAAATTGGTCTACTACGCCGATCTCTATTACTATGCCTTCAACCTCATCGGCGTCGTGTGCGGCGTGCTCACAATGGGCCTTGGATACTTGTTGTACGCCGGTTTCTTCAAGGTCAAGACCCCCGTCACCAATGACCCCGAGTTCGCTCCTATACCCGCCTTTGAGATTGCCAACGAAAACAACCAGGAAGCCGGCCACCGTTTGACGACTTCCGCAGGCCTCTATGCTGACAACAGCGACAACTTTGAAATCGACAGTAATCCCGACAACGAGGACCACTACCAGCTCCAGAACTTCGCAGGTTCCGCCCACAAGAACGAGCTGGACTTTGCCAATGTCGCAGCCACCAAAGTCAAGGGTGCCCGCAGCGAGACCAGCAGTAGTACCACCAGCAGCAGCAACAACGAGAACGATTTTGTTCTCGATCCCGTTATCGATGGCAACTACACCAGCTTGGCCAAGAAAAAGTTTAACTACAGCTACCCGCAAGGCTACTCACCCGTCTTGATCGCGTTGCTCTTTGCTCTCTCATGGCCCATCCTCAACTTGGACTTTTTCTTTGCTCAGGCCGAGTATATCACCAAGTCAAAGGATATCTTTGCGTGGGTTTTGTACGTCTTGTGCCACTTGATTGTCCCGATCGTTACCGCCGTCTACTTATACGTCTTCCATGCCCCCGGCGCTCTCAAGTACTTTTCGTTCATTTTGGGTTGCCAGAACATTACCGGCGTCTTGACGCACTTGTTGTTCCCGAACGCTCCACCATGGTTTATCCACTTGAACGGCACCGACATTGTGCCGACCTACGAGATGCCCGGCTTTGCTGCTGGCTTAACCAGAGTCGACGTTGCTATGGGCACCCACTTGAACTCCAAGGGCTTCCATAAGTCGCCCATAGTTTTCGGCGCCTTTCCGTCCTTGCACTCCGCCATGGCCGTCCAAGTATTTCTCCATTTGAACCACTACAGCAGCTGGTGGGTCGTCAAGTTTGCCGGCTTGGCCTTTGTCGTTATCCAGTGGTGGGCCACCATCTACTTGGACCATCACTTTAGACTCGACTTGTTCGCCGGTATGTGCTATGCCTACTTTTACTACATTGTGTTCCAGGGCGCCTTGTTCAGAAACCAGAGAAACTTTTTTAACAATTACTTTTTCAACAAGAACATTATGGGCACCAACATGGGAATGAGGGTTTTCAAGGGCACGCCTTTGGAATGGTTCTTTGATCCCTATAAATGATTCTACAGAATAATCTGAATTTCGACTCCCGGTTCTTCTTTTACTTGTTCTTATTTTCAAACAGCTTGACACATTTGCTTTAGTCTTTGGTTTTCTCTTACACGAATAGATTGGCATTGATTGTCCCATAGATACTTTTAGTATCTGATTACTTTTGGTACGTTTTTAAAATTTTTATTTTTTGTATTTCATTTTTTATTTTCTTTAGCTCTTCTGGAATTTTCTTGCATGGTTCATAGTGCGGTTCTGATATGGTCCAAACAATGAAATTTTACTAAAACTGATTTATTCTTTTGCTCGCTTAAAAATCTGTTCATTATTATTTTGCTATCCAATTTACAGTCGGGCGTTCTGCTTGATTATTTCAAAGCTTGAATATAGTCATTAGTGTAAATATTACTTTTTGCGTCACAGAAAATTGTTAATGTTTTTCTCCATAGAGTGGACCAGCTTATCCTTATTCACCCACTCGCTTTCTAACCACTTGTCAATCTTTTTGCTTCTTGTTGGTATCCTCGACAGAGTCTTCGACTTTACATGAACCCTCACCACTGTCTTTGATGGATAGTCTGCGAAAAACTGTAGCAGTGAAGGCGAGTCAAACTTTTGCAAGATATCTTTATTCTTCTCATTCTGATAGTATAATATCGTAAAGCTGTATAGTTTGGAGATATTCACGCCTGAGTTGCCAATGTTCTTGACTGCGTTCGCAAAGATTGAGAACCGCGGATATAAAACATTGTTCAGCACCGGCAATAGGTACTTTTCACTTTGTTTTTTTTGTAAAAAGGACTCGGCTTTGCTAAAGATGTTGACTTCGGGGAACATGACGAGCCATTCGGGGTAATTGTTCACTTCAAACTCACTCTGCTCAGGATCATTCTTTGCCTTTTTCTTGCTATCGTAGTAATTGTTGAGCTTTAGTAGCTTGTACTTCATATCCGTACTATCAATCTCCCAGTTCTCGTCATAGCTTATAATGTTGAACAAAAGCCTCAAAGTTGGAACTCTCCAGATTGTTGCCCAAGTAAAAAAATTTAACCGCGGAAGCATAAATTGTCCGTCGAGATTTTCATTTTCGGCAATCATTCTCGCAAGATACGCAATGATAAAGAAATCATTGAGGGATCTGTGGTTCGCTGCCGGCCATATAAAGTCAGCATGTTTCCTTAATATCAAAGCCAAAAGCGAAAAGAGAGTAATAACTTACATATAACAATCGCCGACTCTCCAAAGCTAATCTCGTCTCCTGTCAAGACCACTTCTATGTTATTTTGCTCCTATTTTATCATTCGCTATTAGTACTAAATCACGAATTGCATTCAAAAACATTGTAAGGTGTCTTGACTTACCAAAAAGTAGAGGCACACTCTCCAGAATCCCGAAGCTGCTCGTCGCTTGATAAGCAAGAATATTGAAGGAAACAAAATACTGCCAAACGTGCATCCAATAGAAATAAAATGATAAAGGATCCAGTACTCCGCAATAATTACCATTATTACTAGGGTTCTCACTGCTTTGACAGAGTTAAAGCCTTCTGGTAATGGTGATATTCCTATGTGGTTCAGTATTCTCATTGTCTTCCACACGCTAGCTTATTTCTGGTGAAGTAGTTCTCAGTTTCTAGTTTCTGGTCTTGAATCAGCTTCATTCACACTTGGCGCTCCAAATATATTCCCTGTATTGCCTTCACATGCGTTTTACAATCTATAAAGCCAAAAGTATGGGTATCCAATACTTCAGCAGTATGTTTCTTCTTTTACTCTTTTTTATCTCATTTGTGTCTATCTCCTGAAGATACGCCACAACAACATGCATGTTGGGCACCCTCGTAAAAATATAGTAGTGTGATATGTCACATGAGATGCCATAGATGATAGCAGATGTGTGAAAAACCGAGGGCGACCGGAAAAAGAACCATGCGAATGGTATGGCGCGTCTACCTCAAAAAGAAAAGAAAAATACTAAGCACGGATTAGTAAATAATAATAGTAAGGCTTACAGACGCGTCGGTGGCTGAACATCGAAGACTGTTCAAAGACAATACCGCACCCTTTTTTTGCCGCACTAAGCCGAAAAAAAATATCAAATAATAGGCTTTCTCTGAATGACCTCGATCCCACCATGTCTCTTGAGGATAAGGAGAGTAATACATCATTGCTAAAACGGGCCAGAGTCAAAGAGTACTCGGTGCTCTTCACGAAGCAAAAAACCCAGAAGAATAAAACATGGCACGACGGCATACTAAAGTTCTATCTGTTTAATAAGAAGGTCCAACTTGTGGATGAGGAGACCAAGATGGTGCTTGCCGAGGAGTTTATTAAAAGTGAGAGCGTGCTAGCCGAAGGCAGCCAGTTTTGCGTGACATTTTATATGATTGAAGTCTCGGACCTCATCAACGAGTACGAAAGGGACTTGTCTGGCGCATTTAGCAAGAGCTCCAGGCAGCGAGACGATAAAGGGCAGAACATCATTACCGACTCAAATATGAGAAACACAGAAGGAATCAGTAGTGTGCAACGAGGCGATAGCTCGTTGAAGGAGATTGTTAATGGGCCCGTCAGTGCGAAACTGCTCGGCTTACAAAAACGAAAATCATTGACCCCAGCACAGCCTAGCAAGTTTTCCACTCCGTTGAAGAAGGTACCACTAAGCTTTTATGGTACTTTCATAAAAACCCCCACATCTTTGGCGAAATCTAGAGGGCTTTACAGGACTCCTGTGAAAGTCGAGACTTCAAATATCAACACTCCCCAAATCCCGGTAGTTGTAAACTTATCAGATGATACAAACACTGGCGATGTTAGCGCTGCTAATACCAGTGAGCCTACGAGTGTCAAATATTCCCTCAGGACTCCTGGTCGGTCCAGGTTGTACTCATCCAGGAGAAACTCGGTGCTCCCTAATATAGGCTTACCAACACCTAAGTCCAAGCAGCGACAGGACAACAGCAACCACCCAGCGTCCAGTGATACACCACTGAAACCAAGGAAACGCCAAAAGGTAAATCAGCAAGAAAGTAGCAGCAGGGTCAACAGCAGTAGTCCAGAAATAGAGCAAGCGGATACTATTACAACTAGTACAGAACGCAAAAAGCAACTAAAGAAGAAAAAGTCAACTACGAGGGTAATGAAACTCCATGGCCCGCCGCGCCCAATTGAGATCCCGAAAAAGTTATTGGAGAAGTTTGAAGTGATGGCGGCCGCTTCTAAAAGCTCAGAGTACAGTGACTATACGTCTTATAGTACAGGAATTAGCAGTAGTAATAGCAGCAGCAGTAGCCATGGATTTAATGAGCACAATGATGAAGCGAGCATTACTGGGGAACAGCAAGGTGTGAAACAGGAGGAATCAGGGCAGTTTATAATATCCATTAGTGCGAATCGGGGTTCTGCAAATAATATCGAAAATGCAAGCGTGCCACAACATCAGACATCTTCACCGGCCCCTCTGGGTTCTCTCCCAAGAAACACTCTTACAAAAAGCATTACAAGTCAACCAAACATTGCAAACTCAAAGCACAGGAGCACAACTCAAGTGGCGACCCATAGTAATCAGCCTATTAACCACTCAAGAAAGCCTCTATCTCAAGATGCGCCCAAAGGCAAAATATTAGCGCCAAATTTGATATCACCCACAATAACCAAAAAACCGTCACAAACCCCCAACCACAAAATAATTCCGCCTCCAACAACACCTCGCAGGCAGCCAAAACTACAGTTACACTTACAACAAATATCGCAACCGCCAGACATAGGTCTGGAAACTCCGGCAAACACGCATCCTCAAATGGAGAGCGCCGATTCTGCCAAGCAGAGAAAGAAACTTAAGTCGCACATCGAAGTCTACGCGTCCGACTCGTCACAGATATCTGAAAACGAGTTCAGCGATCTCGAAGACTTTAATTTTGGGCCTTCCACTACTACAAGCAGTGTCTATAATCACCGCAACGGCAGTACTCCATTAAACCAGAACAGGGATACCGTCAATACGCCAAACAAAGCTCTGACAACGATAAACGATTTGAAGAATAAGGTTGATATGTTCAATGGTGCAATGTTCACGAATGGGTCGTGCTCAACCCAGACCAAGACGTACGATTTCCCTTCTTACGCGCGCCATCAGCATCTGCACCCTCATAATGAGAGCATTAATGCCAACAACACTAGTATGGGCCCCGCCGAAGCCAACAACCAAGGGAGTTCCGACAACGACCAGGAGAACAGATCTTCCCAAGGAAGAAAAGGCACTGTCAAGTCTAATAGAAAGCTAGGGTTGTCTTTGTCAAGACGAATCCTTGTTGAGAGTGGGTCTCTCCGTAGTAACAAGCTCAGCATCAAGGAAGACGACCTCTAAAAGAACAAGCTTGATAATCAGCGAGAATATACGCGTGTTTGGGACTATGTAATGAAATGTGTGCAGAAGTTAATAGGCCTTACAGCTTACATGCAATGTTAGCAGTTTCTCTTGTGTAGGCTATTTGTAAGACGCTGTGAACGCTAAACGCTACGATTCATTAATAACGATAAAGAGATGAGATAAATAATTTAAAAACCAGATGGTACGTAGAGTAGATAAATCAACAAAGATGAAAGAACGTGTAAACGGAAACAATAATAAAGAAGAAGGTAAAAAATCAAACGGTTAGACAGAATTAATATTTTTCTGTTTTTTAAAAGTTCACAGATGCTTTTAGTAATTTATAAATAAAATTATTCTCAATGAAAATCGACTGCTATTTGAGATACTTGAAAGCATCAAAGATAGAAAAAGTAGTAACATAATCAATAAGCAAACAAAAAGAGAGAGATTAAAAACCCAACCTGCAATAGCTAAATATAAAAATGACCAAAAGTATGGAATGTAAAAGATGATTAGGTAAAAAAAGAACTAAGTATGAGAACAAAAAAAGAATTGAAATGTCTTATAAGATCTAGCAAGAGTTGAATGAAGAAAACACAGAAACCGGTATGTAAAAAAAAAGCAAAGCATTTCTAGGTAACTTTCAATAAAAACCAAGTCTAGCAATATGAGCAAAAATAAAACAAGATAATAATAATGAGCACAGTAAAAAGAGCAAACAAAAAATATAACAGAGAATTATGAATAAAAACATGCACGATATACTTAATCAAATGCTGGTCACATTTTACTTGACAGAGGTTGCAGCGTCATTATTATTAGTGCCGATAATTGCACTTGATCCTCTCCGTCTTTTCAACATTGCGGAATTGTTCAAGTTTAAGCTAAAGTTGTTGAGCGAATTTTCAATATTATTACTCATTTGACCGTCAAAGCTCATTTTGGAAATATTTGATTTATTGGTTAACTGAGAATGTGTTTCGTTGCCTGAGCTACCAGAACGATAGGAGTTGTTGGGCTTGGAATCCGATGTTTTGAGCAACTTTTTCAATTTGGAGCTCTTACTATGTCCATCAAGTACGTATTCATCTTCGCTGCTTGGATCCTCATTGTCAAATTCGTCGTCATCTTGGTCAGCGACGTTCTCATCTTGCAGGCTTTCCTCCTCAGCATCGGAAACTGTCTCAAACTTCAAGTCCACAGGGCACGGCGTTCTCGGCAAGGTATTTTTTCTCTTGACAAAGGAGACTGCCGATAAGCTATCTGTCAAGCTAGAGATTGCAGTGTTATGAGTAATGACACTGCCCTTGCGGCCCGGGTCAATATCAATCACCATATTCAGCGACGTGCTGCCATTAGCCAACCCTGATTTAGAACTGCCATGGTTGATGGAAGCACCACTGTTGCAGGATTTCAACCAAAAGCTGCTTGTTTGTGATGAGCTTTTAGTTGATAAGTCGTTATTATTCTTGATTAATATTGGCACAGGCTTTTTTCTGCCTTCTTGCTTGATGTTCGATAAGGTGATTGTGCTGCTATTTTTAGATATATTACTACCTGATTTGCTCACATCGTTACCTTTTTTCAAAATAACATTTTTCATTTTGTATTTTGCTGAAGAGCCAGGCGTCGAAGTTTGCGATTCAATTGGACTGGAGGCAACCGATGAGCTGTGATCGTCCTCTTCATTTAATCTTTCAAGATGTAATGGTAACCCAGGGGAAAGACTGCTTTCACTGTGGGGAAACTTGAAGCCGCTCTCATTGTGAAAAGGTTTGTTCGCAGTAAGTAAGTCAGAGTTTTCTCTTTCAAATTCCATATTTCTATTAAAAATGCTCTTGTATTTTCTTTCCTTTTGCATGAGCTTTTCGTCTCCTTTACCGGTAATTCTGTTCGGCGTCGTCACTGGCGACGCTCTATTGGAGTTGTTTGTACTGCTACTCGGCGAGATTTCTTCAACAATCAAACTTTGGTAATTTGGGAAATAGTCCACATTGGAAGTTTCATTGTAGTGGCGTGGTTGTGTTTGTCTGCTTTTCAAGGCTTTGAGGTCAATTCCTTTGGTTATCCACGAATCCGTCAATAATTGGTCAATATTGTATCTCATTAGAGGATTCACATTCAACAAATTTTGGACCAAACGCTTGGCGTCTATGCTTATCTCGTCCCACCAAGGGCTGAGAAATTCGTATTCGCCTTTCAAATTTTTGTCTAATAATTTGGCCTGGTCATTACTATCGTCGTAAAATGGAGGAAAACCGCATAGTAAAGTATAAAGCACACAACCAATGGCCCACAAGTCGACCGACTTGCTGTATTTTTCCACCTTCACAATTTCTGGAGCAGTATAGCCAGCGGTGCCGCACGGAGTTTGGGTGGTAGTGTTCCACAAGACTTTGGAAAGGCCAAAATCTGCCAACTTAACAACGCCTATACCGCCGCCACCAGTACCTTTGGTAAAGTATCCCTCGTCAATTTTCTCATTGCCATCGGACTGTCTCTTTGATTTGGCAAACTCTTCGGTAGGGCGCGGTTTGTATTCACATGGCACAAATAGTAAGTTTTCCGGCTTGATATCTCGATGGGCCACGCCAATCTCTTCATGCAAATATTTGATGGCACTTGCCACCTGAATGATAATGTGCCTGGATAGCTCCTCGCTAAAGTAAGTGAAGTTGATAATCTGCTTGAAGATTTCTCCGCCAGCACAAAACTCCAATATAAGAAAAAAGTTTTTTGGTGACTCTATGGCATTGTAGAGTTTGACAATATTCTTGTGGTTGAGCTTCTTCATAATGTTGATTTCCTTGATAATGCTGTTGGTTTGGGCCTTGTTAATATTTTTTTTGCTAATGATTTTGATGGCAACATGTCTATTATGGTTCAAAAGATCTATACCTTTGTGGACTGTAGAAAAGGCACCCTCGCCGATCTGCTCTTCGAGTATATACTTGCCTTCGAGTTCCGGAAAACGGTTGTTTGCGGCGGTAGCAGCAGCAACAGCAGCGTCGGCACTCTTGTCTGAAGACTTGTTATGTGGTTTAGTGCCATGGGAGGCTTGTTTGTTCTTGTTGGCGGTTAAGCTGCTTTGGTTGGACGGCGACGACGAGCTGCCACTAGCGTTGCGGTTCAAAGAGGAATGGGCGTTATTGAGCGAGGACTCCTGGGAAGACGGGATGGACTCTGAATGTATCACGTCGTGCTTGTGGTGCTCGCCGGTGGTGGCAGCAGCACCTTTTTTCTGCTTCTTGTTGGATGCATTTTGCTTATTGGACGATTTTTTGATCAAGTTTTTGAAATTCTAAAGAGGACAGGTTAGTAACTGGATCTGTAGAAATGTGTTCAGCGCGAAACTGGACATGGACAGGCTGTTTGACGAAAACAAAAGACATACCTGAAAGATCATTGTAGACTCATTGTACGGTGAAGAAACAACGGTAAATAATCGGCGCCATAGAATCCGGTTATTTAAAAACAGTAGGGAACAAAAAGCCAAAGTGAGGAAAATGAAAGACAGGGGGAAGTGAGAGAAAGCTGTAGTTGAGAATCTTGACAAGAACGAGTGCAAATAAAAAAAGAAGTGTAGACGAGGGCGCTGTTGTGTTTTGGAAAAGATGAGCCAGGGAAAAGTAGGATGAGAAAAGTCTGCTTTTTCTGGGATGGGACAGCCAGTGCAATAAATATGATGCTATTTTTTATCTGCAAATTTGTAAGCACTGAGGGTAAGGTACGTACGCTTTGTTTTCCGTTTTATTTTTATTTTTGTATTTTTTTTCTTCTGTCTTGTGTTTCCTGCGTTCGTAGTTCTGTCTGCTGCGCTTTTCTTCTTTGCCTCCTCGATGCTGCTCCAACACAATAGAACCTTGTGATTGTGAGACGATGGTTGTAGGACTATTGGGACCATCTGGGACCATCTGGGGCATGTGAGCAAGCGGCTGCAGCGTGACAATTGTGCCCACGCACCCACAATGTACTATCTCCTGGCGGCCCAGGGCCCGCTAGCCAACCAGCAGCGTCGCTGCCCTCGCGACCCGTCGAGAAAAACTTTTACGCTATGATTTCACATTACGTAGCCTCCGCAGGTTCAGCATGTACACACAGAATACTGCCTAGGGATGCATTTTACGGCAGAGTCCCAACCGCTTTCGGGTCGTTTTTTAGATGGCAGGTATGTCTGGGCAGTGGTCCGCAAACGCTCCAGAAATATCACCTTAGAGCAGCATGTCTTTCGCAAGAGACTTAAACGGCTAAGCCAAAAAAGAAAGACAGTAAAAGTTGTTGTTGTTTGATTAGACTACATAGCGCCCTCCAGATGACGCATGAAAACGTTCAGACATATGCTCTAACTTGGAAGTCCTCGCAAGCGTGCCAGCCAAAAAAAAAAAACAAAATAAAGCGACGTAATAGAGCACAAACAAGGCAGGGCGTCCCAGGAAAGGAAAAGCACCGTTCTGAAAATGATCGTAATTTATAGGGGCGACGGTGACGCTCACGATAATAGTTTTGTAGAAACAGAAGCAGTCTGTTTGACACAGCGAATAATACATAGGTTTTGATGGACAAATGTGATGAAATGTTTTTAACAAAAACTGATCTAACGCTCTGGAAAAGGCCAATTGGCAACAGTATCATGGAAACCGGTACTTCATTTTGTGCGGCTTTGTAATCTTAATAGACGCCATCTTTGCCACGACCGCAAAACCGTCGCGATTCTTCCTCAGTCGCTAGTCCTTCTCCATCCTGAAGCATCCTTCACCCAGTGATCTCCCTCAAAGTTGCTGTCTCGAATCAATTAACTTAATTGTTACTCGCTTTGTAAAGCAGCTGCTATTAATACAGCGCTTTAATTTTTAATAAGCAACATTACACGTAATGCAACAACACAAGCGAACTAACCTTAGCATGACAAAATTGTTAAGAGCACTACCATGCTGTACAATTATTAAAAGAGGAAGAAGAATAGATGACGCGGTTGTGTAGCGCTGGCGCATAGGCGTTTTAAATTTTTTATTTTTTTCCCTTTCTGTTGGCGTTGTTTTTGTTATGGTAGATGGTTATGATGATGATGGAGATGATGGATGGTGCTTGGTTGATGTGTCTTGATCGACGACATCCTAAATAATTTTCACCAAGAAAAGCTAAAGAACACCAAGTAGTACAGCGTGGCATAGCCATTTTCATTTCAAGCGTTGCTTTATCAGTTGCAATACGGTTGTAGTTACCGAGTGTTATAAATCTCATTTACCACATAATTAATTTCACGAGATCAGTCTGCGTCTGCTCCAGAGACTATCACATACTATTAATAGCCTAACAACTCGCAGCCCTTGAGAGACAACAATATAGTACTATATTACATACTCTTCCGCAAGCACCACAGATACACGCTTCCCACTACCCGACAGACCACATTAGACTATATCATATAATATTCTTTCTCCTTCCAAGATGGACGAAATAGACCGCTCCCAGGTCACAGACACTGAACACCAGCTCCTCCTCCAGTACCACCTTATTCTCACGCAGCTACGCACCATCAACATCAAGATCGAGCGTCTCGACCGCGCACCCACGAATCAACTCGTGGAATCGCTCCGGTTCCTCGAGAACAAGGTATCATTGTTGTCGTTGCTTGTAAAGAGCTCCGCATTCAGTTTTATAGTGAAGCATCAGAAGGATATCGTGTATGTGGATCCTCAGCGAAGCAGGAACAAGAGATCAAGGGAGGAACATGGAGAGGAAAAAGAAGGAGAGAAAAGAGAATAGGAAGAGAAGAAGGATCGGAATATAGTGCAAGGAAAGCACAGGAAGCAAAAGAAAGGCAGAAATGAAAGAGATGGTTTGGGGATATAGTTTGTTTTGTTGCTACTGGATAGCTAGAATATAATGTTGCAATGTTTCAGTTTTTATGGAAAATGATGGCTGTTCTGTCGTGTTGTTACTAGTGGTGTATGTAGAAAGAACATGCAGATCTATCAATACAATTGTCTCATTGTAAATAATATTTCTTTTTATTTTTTACAATAATTATATATGCTGGGTACTTTAAAAACCAAATGTTACAGCAAGATTTTTTAACAAAATGTCTCTTTTTTGGAATATTAAGAACGACTAGTGTTTTGCAAAAGCCTTCCAATTGTTTGTTTGACTTTGAAAAGCGCACCAATAGTAACAGTAACAGCAATAAGAAGAAAAGAAGGCAAATAGAAAAACAAAAAGCAGTTATTAGAAATGTACAGTATTAAAGGACCAACCAGACAAGCTGTTCAAATTGCTCAGGTTTTTTTTTCTTTTTCTTTTTTTCTCTTTTTGATCTCTAGAAATGAATAAAAAAGGGGTAGCTTGGGCGAACGGTCAAGGAAAATCAAGCATGGATAAGAAAAAATCTAATTAGGTAGTCTGAAAATTAGGTTGATGCAAGGTATAAGAAGTGAAACAAACAAAAAAAGGGAGACCAAAACAGACAAAACAAACAAGAACAAAAATTAAATACAGCAGAAGCGCTAAAAGTCAAATTGTTCATTCAGCTTAAGCTTTTTGCTTTTTTTCAAATGCCTCTTTGGCCAAAGTAACCAATGAGTCGAGCTCTCCAGAGTTGCTGCACATGCTGTAGAAAATGGTGCCTTTGTTGGAGATCAAGGTGTATGGCGCGTCATACTCGACAACCTTACCAGCGTCCATGACCAAGATCTTGTCGTAATCGATAATTGATCTTAATCTGTGGGCAATGGTCAAGATGGTGCTGCCGCTAAACTCGCTTCTGATAGTTTGCTGGATCT
The DNA here is from genome assembly GCA_031125595.1 of Saccharomycopsis capsularis. Classification (NCBI taxonomy): domain Eukaryota; kingdom Fungi; phylum Ascomycota; class Saccharomycetes; order Ascoideales; family Saccharomycopsidaceae; genus Saccharomycopsis; species Saccharomycopsis capsularis. Next base: position 112,279 of record JASTUX010000022.1, read on the forward strand.
TGGCGTCAGAATTGTAGTCAATGGAAGCGGTGGCTTCGTCCAACAAAATAACCTTTGGTGCTCTAAGCAAGGATCTGGCCAAGCACATAAGTTGTCTTTGACCTTGCGACAAGTTCTTGCCACCTTCTTCTACAGCGCTGTCCAAATCCAAAAATTTGTTCTTATTTTCCTGAACGGAAGACGAACCAGAAACAGAAGATTGAGCAATAGTGTGCAAAGCGTTGAACTCGTCCACGCTTATCAAGTTGACTCTTCTCAAGGCTTCGTAAACCTCAGCATCGCTTTTCTCTTCGAATGGGTCAAGGTTGGATCTAATGGTACCACTGAACAAAGTAGGGTCTTGAGGGATGATCGTGATAGCCTGACGCAAAGTGTCTAAACCAATGGAAGTAATGTCGACGCCATCAATCTTGATGTAGCCGGTTTCTGGATCTAAGAATCTGAACAAGGCAGTGATGATGGTGGACTTACCAGCACCAGTTCTACCAACAATACCAACCTTAGAAGCGGATTTAACGTCAAACGAGACATTCTTGATAACTTGTGGTAATTCTGGAGCATAACGCAAGGACAAGTCCTTGACTTCAATGGTACCCTTGTCTGGCCATGAGGCAGGAGGCAAGCTCTCTGGAATAGATTGAGGTGGTTCCTGTTCGATACTCAAGTACTCTTGTAATCTTTCAACCGAGTTCATGGTCATTTCCACTTCAGCGTAAAGTCTGACAATCCACAAGGCGCTCTCGGTGAAAGAAATGGCATAAGACAAGGACAAACCGGCCAAACCAGCGTCAAGGTAGTTGACACTCAAAATGACGAATGCACCAGCAAAGAAACTAACAAAAGAACCAGCGGTATCGACCCTCAAATGCAACCATCTGTTGGCAACCCACAAGTAGAAGAATGGTCGATTATTGTTATCAATCTTTTCCAAGTTTTGGCGCATGAAACGGTGCTCGTCACCATAAGCTCTGATGGTGGTGACACCAATCAAAGTTTCGGAAAAGTGCTGGTGGATTGGAGATCTGCTGATGGACTCATAACGTTTCAATTCTCTGGACAAGGTCAAGTAGAAGACAGCAATCACGTAGAACATGCCCATGATAAATATTGCAAAGAGGAAGAAGGCTGGAGTAATGGAGATAATCAAAACAAGGGTGGAAGCGGTGACGATTAAAGAAATGAAGGAACCTTGAGCCATTGGCGCCAATTGCTGGTCAATAGATTCAATGTCTCTGGAGAAACGGTTCATGATACGGCCAATCGGAGTAGAGTCAAAAAATCTCAACTTGGCTCTGAAGACCTTGTCTAACAATTCAACAAAAATGCTGTTGGAAGCCTTGATGCCTTGGACAAACACCATGTAATCACGAATACAACAAACAAAGGCAAAAATGAAACCAATGATAGTGTATACAGCCATGTAGAACCAGGTGTCATGGACCGCTTTTTCACCCAAAACTTGAGCCATTGGCGAGTTCCACAATCTCTCGTTACTAATAAAGTTAGCGCCCAAAGAACCGTGTTCAAAAGTCTTGGAAACACCAAAAGCACTAAAGGAAATGTGTCCAGTTTCAGAGTCGTAAGCCCATCTTCTCAACCACCAAGATTGACCAATGTTGACAACTTGAGAACCAACAAAGAGAACCAATAAGATGATCCACGGCAAATAGCCACCATATCTTTTAGCATAAAACAAGTAGACTTCCTTACCAACAACACCTTCAGCCTTGGCTTCTTCCTTAATCAAGTTATGCTGTGGCTCAGGGTTACCACCTGGAGCGCCGTTACCGCCACCGACGGTACTGACTTTAGAAACAACTCTTTCCAAACGGAGCTCGTTTTCTTCATTATCAAGATCAAAGGCCAAAGTAGACATTTTGCGACCAAGGGTACCAACAGAACGGGAAGGTCTTCTGGAAGAAACTACATTGATGGAGACACCAAGTTGTTCATTGTTTTCAGTGTCTGATTGTTCGACTTCTTGGTTCAAGATGGATGCTTTGATTAACTCGTCATCACCTAGGTAACCTTGTTCCAATAATTCAGCAGGGGTACCTTGAGCCTTGACACGACCATTGTCCAAGAGAACAATCAATTTAGCATTCTTAACGGTCAAGGCAACATTGTGGGAGACTAAAATACAAGTTCTGCCCTTCATCAAAGGACCTGTAATACAGTTTTCGTAAATCCATAAGGCAGTATGAGAATCAACGGCGCTTAAACAGTCATCCAACAAAATGTTCTTGGAAGAAGAGTACAACGCTCTGGCTAAGGAGACTCTCTGTTTTTGGCCACCAGACAAGGTAATACCTTTTTCACCAACTTCGGTTTGGTCGCCGTATTCCAAAATTTCAAAATCTCTGGCCAAGCCACAAGCGTCAACAACAGCATTGTAACGTCTGGCATTGTATGGGGAAGCAAAGAGGATATTGTTTCTAATGGTATCATTCAATAACCAAGCAGCTTGAGCGCAATAAGCAACAGAGTCCGTTAAACCGGTTTGCGTGTCTGGAACCAATCTGCTTCTTGGTGCAGTACCACGCAAAAAGACCTTGCCTTTGAGCTTTTCCATTTCACCCAAAAGTGCCAACAACAAAGAGGTCTTACCAGCACCGGTAGCACCAATAACAACGTTCAATTGACCTTCTTTGAAGGCAATGTCTAAGTCCCTCAACTTAAAGTCAGATTCGGAGTTTACATCCCAGGCAAAAGAAGCATTTTGGAAACCAATATCTGGAGAGTTTGGGTCTCTTTCTTCGGACAATTGCTCGTACTTGGTGGTTTCTGGTTCATCCAAAAAGTCATTGACTCTGTCTAAGGAGACTTTGGACTGGATAACAAAGGAAAGCATGTAGGCCAAGTCGTCCAATGGGATTCTAAGCAAGTTAAACAAGGATAAAGAAGTGAAGGCGACAGGAGTGGTCAAAACATTACCTTGGATGAAAATGTAACAACCAAAGGACAAGATTGTAACAAAAGTTGGGATCAAAAAGGACAAAAAGTTACCAGCGACAGAGACAAGACATCTAGTTCTCAAAGCGCTCAATTCATCTGTTCTGACATTCAAGATTTGTTCGTAAAACTTGCTTTCCCAGGTGAAGAACTTGATGATTCTGATGGATTGCAAAGACTCGTTCAACTTTTGGATTCTCTTATCGGTGATGGCTAAAATCTTCTTTTGCAAGTCACCAACCTTGAGGGAAATTTTGTAGTTGACAGGCAACAAGGAAACAATGGCAATGGAACCTACTAAGGCACTCCAGCCCAATAATTGGTAAAGGAAAATGATGGAAATGCAGGAGGACAAGGCACCACTGACAAAGTAGTGCAAGTAAGCACAAATTTCCGAGACCTTGAAGGCATCGACGGACATCAAGTTAATGATGCCACCCAAGTCTCTGATTTTCTCATCATCTTCGCTACCCTTTTTGGACTTTTCACCGTCCTCATTGGTGGAAGCTTCATCGGAGCTGATGGAACCAGACTCGACCTTTTTAGAATTAACAGCCATCTTTCTTCTGAGACCCTTGGAGTAGATTTCACCAATGATGATAGCCTTCATTCTAATACAGATTCTTCTGCCGGCAAACAAGGCAACACCAAAAGCCAAAGTGTTGACCAATCTCAAGAAAAACATGAGGAACAAGTAGAACCAGGCCAAGTTGGTTGGGGTGTCCTCTGGAGCCTGCACGTACTCCAAAAGCTTTTTCAAAAAGTAGGTAGGGGCAAACATCAAGAAGGACTCCAAAATGGTGAGGATTGCTTGGATTGCAAATAAGCCTTTAAAAAACTTGAACAATTTCCAGGCAAATCTCGAGCTGGTCTTGTAATCTTCGAATTTACGCAAGATGACGTACGCATAGTCGTCGTCTCTCAAACTCCAAATGTCTTTCATCTTGATGCCGCTTTTGTAGGCCTTCATGATCATTGGGTCGATCCAGTCGTAAAAAGCAAAGCTGAACAAGGAGATGTTTCTTTCAGGAGAAGGGACCAACTCGTTGACCTTGTACAACTTGATTGGCTTGTCACCAACCTTGGCAGTCCAGGTCAAAAAGAATAAGACCACGACAATGACAGATTGAGAATAGTAGTAGTTTTGGGTGTAGATGCTGTCAAAGTCGTGGATGACGATGGAACGGGTCAAAATGACATATGGGACAAAGAGAAAAGTGTAGACAATGGTGGAGTTAGCCCACAAGTTTGGAAAGTACTTGTGGTAAAACCTCCAGCTGTTGTTGATGTTGAAAAGACGCAACACCCCAATGACTAGCAAATAGGTCCAAAGAATGAATCTGATGGCGACTGAACCACGGGCATCGGCGGAAGACCATTCTTTGGAGAAGCGTGGCACGACCAAGAGAGCAAAGTGGATGATGAACTGCACGACAAGCAAGAGCACCTCCAAGGCAACCTTCAAGCGCTCATTGAGGTTTCTGTGCACAACAATGGATCTGCCGTGAGGGGAGCCGTTCTCGTTGGTGAACTTGAGGCTGTGGATGTCAAAGTGCTGCTTTTTGAGGATCTCGCCAATACTGGCCGGGGCGTCTTTGGCGTTGGTGGCGCCATAGTTGGTTTCGATGAGCACGGAATCTTCGAGGGCGTCTTCGTCGTCATCGTCGTAGTACTCGGTCTCCTGAATGGCGGTGCTAGCGGTAGTGGTGGTGGCATTGCTGCCGAGCAAGGGCCGGGACTCTCCGGAGGTACGAGATGATTTGAGTGGGAAGACGGCGCTCTTAAAGTGGGAGGCATTAGAGAGGTAAAAGTAAGAGAGGTGGATTACGGAAAGGGCCACAAGGAGCAAGGGCAAGCCGGTGTCAAACACTTTGTGTCTACCGTAGGGAGTAAGGTCGAACGCGACAGGGTCCCAGATAGGGCTGCTGAGAGCAGCGGCCTCGAGAGCGGACATTGCGGGAAGAATGGATGGAGGAAGAAGCAAAGGAAGGAGGAGCAGAACAAGCGCCAGAGAAAGAAGAAGGGTGTGAAAATCTGGCAGCGCTTGCAAATTTATAATAGGCGTCTGTCTTTTCTGCCTCTTTTTTTTCTGTTCTGGCTTCCCTGTCTGGGAAGCTCGCTGTGAGCCGCGCGGGGACGCATTGGCATGCATCACCTGGCGCTCGCGGCTGGTGGCTTTTTAGTGGGCTTCTGGGGGCAAACCCTTTGCCAGACGTCACTCTGTTCCCGGAAGAGTGAAGTTGTAACAATGTGGTGTGGTAAAGAGCGTTGATTGTGCTGTTTACTCTCTTTCTGCTGGAGCACATGGTGGGCGGCCGGGCGTGGACGCAGATTTGATATTGCGGGAAAATATTCTTTCTTCTTTTAGCGGCTCCCGCGTCCACTCAACCAGCGCTGCGATAAGCTATAGGCCCCGGGCTCGCAACACAATACTGGTTTTGCTTCGCTTAGTGCTTTCGACTTGGACGTGCTTTCCCTAACTCCGACCTGGAGCCGTCAGTGCCTTCTGAGGCTCATGTGCAAAGTTTCCCTACAACAAGCGTTTTGTCCGCTGCTCAAGAGGCGCTTTTCCGCGAGATAGTGGACGGCGTGCACAGAAAGAGCAGCGCTGAGAAACCCTAGAAATAAACAAAGACACAACCCGGTGTCTGTTTCTGTCTGTTGTCTCGCCGAAGACCTTTCGGTAGCAGCTGGATGCGTTGCGAGCACTGTCTGGATGGCCGCTTGCCACCGCTACTCTCGTAATCGCAAGATAGGCATTCCACAACCTACACACGACGGGCATTTCCCATGGTGTTTGCTGCTACGATAAACACCGTACCCTATAAACATTTGTTCCCCGCGGATCGGCACTGCTACAAAAAGCACGCCAGGTGCGTAGTATGGCGAAAATCAATAGCCGTGGGAAATAATCAACGGCGCTGATTGCGCAGAGTGTATTACTTTACTCAAGCGACGCCTCTCGTTTAGACAGGAGGCATCTTGTCTTCTTTTGGCACACGTTTTGCAAAATTTTTCTCTTCCTCCATGCAGGGCCCAGGTAAGATATTATAGATGTTTACCTAAAGTTTGTCTTAAAAAAGTCTTTTTTAGGACGATTAGAATGGCGCCTTGAGAACGTTCGCTGGCAGCTTTCTGTGCTGCGCACACTTCACTAATTCCATTCAGGCGTATACCAAACAACTGGGGCCCGGCGTCTGGCGGCCCGCGTCCTTGCAAGCGAGCACACTCAGGCACCATGTTTCCGTTTCTTTCCTTGTCTTTCCTTGAGAAGTTTCTCGTTCATCGTGTATCGTAGCAGAGCTTAGCACCGAAGTGTAACGGCAGAACAAATCCTGCTCGGTTGCATAACCCTGGAGCCTTGGTGGTGCCAAGCGTTGCCTTTCGTTGACAGACCTCGTATATTCTCTGCTGCAAGCCGAAGAAATCTTGTCACAATCGGCAAGGCACTAGCGCTAGCTATGTAGGCTTATTTTCTTTTCTTTACTATTTTATCTTATCTGCAGTGCCGAGGGCCTAGGGCTTTGCCTATACATATTAAAAAGAGAGATATGAGGTTTTTCCAGTGGATGGTACTAGGGGGTCCTTGAGGAATTGCATAAGTGGGCTGTTGTCTTGCTTAGTAAGATAAGCAGGACCCATGCAAGATGACGTATGATAACGCCTTTCGTCCGTGGACATGCGCAGTCTGGGTGGTTGTGATGTCAACGATCTTCATCAATAGTTGTATCATGGAATAGATGCTGGCTGGCTATTAGATATTCCGGAACGGGCGCAAGGCTGTGCTTCGGCTGAGTATGGGTGCTCAGAGACTGACACATTACCTTGCCGCTGTTGTCGGTGAGTAGATATTTAGCAGAATTTTGGTGCAGCAGAGGGCAACGCGCATTTTATGATGTTTCAATGCTTACTATGAATTAAAACACATCAAAATGCAATTTGGCAATGGTGATTTTACCACGCTATTCATGTAGCGAAACTCTATATACATTGCGCTTTATCAGTTTGCTATACTTTATCTATATAATATTCCAAAAAAATCAATCTCCGATGCGTTTCTTGCAATTTGTATATCAAACAGGACAAACCAAAAGCCGAACAAAAACTCAAGCAAGAAGCCAAAACCCCCACTAAACAAGTAAACAAAGGCATTCCAACTTTTGTAAAACATTGAACGAAGCTTGCAAAATCTACAACCATTGCCTAATCTTTGCTGGTGGCTGTTGCGGTATTGTAGCTGCTGTGCCCGCTCCCGCTGCTGTCGCTTCTCCCACTTTGAATCCCAAAAAGGACACTATTCGCTTCCACCATGCTGGCGCTGTCCACAATAATCGACACCACCTCCATCGACTCATTCAAGGACTTTATGTCGTTGCATTCGTCGAAAAAGTAGTTGTTTGTCCGCGAGTCAATCATCCCGGCAGGAGTATCTTCCTCCTGGAGGACCAAGTCGTAGAAATGGTGCACAATGGATTGGTCTGTCTGATCCATTGCTGTGTTTATTGGAACCTTATTGGGGATACAAAGTAGGGATAGGGAATGTGATGTCTGAAGAAGATCCCAAGGAAGCAGTCAGTGGCTGGTTTCTGGGTCCGGTGATAAGCGCGCTTTGACAGCTTCTGGTGGCCGCAACTGGCAATCCTGCTTTCAGTAATCGATGCTGCTGCTGGGGATATTTATATGACAAAAGAGCCTCGGGATTTGGAACAGCTTTGTTATGGTATGGTAGAAGAACGTAAAGCTAAGCAGCGTGTCCCTGGAATAGCTCACCTGTCCAAAACTAAGGTAAAATCACGTTACTGACCCGGCTGATTTTATTCAGGTATGGAAACAATGCCGGACTTCTCCAGACAGAAAACCAAAAAGAAAAGAAACAAAAACAAGGGCACTCCGCAACCTTAAATATTCTCAGCGCTTCCCTGCCTGTCTGTCTGTGTGTCGGTCCTTCCATCGGAACCCAGGTTCTTTGTTGCGTGCCAACCAACCTGTTAATGGTACTCTGCATGGCCCATCGCCCAAAAAATAAAAAAGTGAAGCGTTTTCCCCGGGGCGGTCGCGTCGTCGCTGTGGCATTACGTAACCGCCACTTTCCATTGGTCCCTCATAACTGAAAGGCAAGCAGGCGCTTCCCTTTGACCAGACACGATCAGAAAGTCGGAGGACGCCCTTGGAATGCAACTTGGAGTTTGTAATGTGGGGTTGAGGGTTCACAGTCTTTACTCTTATTATTGTTACTAGGACCAGAAATGTTGGGCGTTTGCCACGCAGACAGTCTTTCACTCACATGAAATGAAGCTAAATCAAAACAGAGGAATGTCTTCTTGATTGTCTTTGAGTATGGATCTCTCAACATGAAGTTGGCTGCCGCACTACAAGTACAAAAAACAATATGATTGTCTGTAATAAAAAATACCAAGATTCAACAATCTGCTAAACAAGTACACTATACTCTATATTTACAGCATCTAGTACTTGGCCCGATCAGTACTTTTGGCCTGGGTTGACCAACTCGTTGTCGTTCTTAGAGTAGCTGATGCCCTTGTCGCGGCCCTGAGCAGCAATTACGAGCAAACCGAGTGTGAATGCGTTTAGGGCCTTGTTCTTAAACGCCTTCTTGCAGGTCTCCAAGGCTTCTCAGCAGTAATATTCTTTACTGCCAACTTGACTTTATGGTCGGTTTCGTAGCGAGCGGCAATTTCCTTGAAAGAAACTTCATCAGACTGGATTCTTACCGTGTCTGGCAACTCTGATGGTGGGGTCAAAGCGAGAGCCACAACGGTGTTGCCAATATCAGGCAACATGGAAATGGCAATAGTGGTATCCGGAGAGCTAGCGTGGGCCACATGCTCGTACAAGAAACTACCAGAGGGCAAAGAACGAAGTGGTAATGTCCGCTCGATCGCTTTGTACGTCTCTGGGCCCACCGGAAGCAGCGAGATGACAGCATCTACCCCTGAAGCTTTTCTGCGATATACTGCCTGTGCGTAGGTGTTGTTTATTATAATGTAGGGTATCAATCGGGCGCCTGTGAGAAGGTGTATGGCTTTTGTAGAGTTCAAGTATGAACTCTCGGAGGCTATTGCAAATCGCTATATACTATGGCACTGAGAGACTTATCATCTGCGCTGACAAAATCTTACATACAACTGGGTCAATCTGTAACCCACACTTGCACATACAAGCCCTGTGCACGCACCAAGAGGCCAGCTATCCCACAGATCTAATGCTTGGAATAAAATAAAAAGCTCATACTCCTAACAAGCTTCTCAGGCCCCTGAAGCTTGCCATCATGGTTCATAATTTGTCATATTAACACTTTTTTCTCCTCCATTTTGACATAACAGCGGTTCCTATCAAAATTTGTGTCTTTACAAACTTGTTCGAACTCGTTTTCCGGACTAGGCTTAAGCCTTGAGGTTGGTACTTAGCTGAGTGCTTCAGGGCAGCCTGCTTAGAACTTACCCCAGGCTCAGTACTTTCGCTTGGGTTAACTAGCTCATTGTCGTTCTTAGAATAGCTAAAATCGAAGTAGCTCTGACTGGTAACAGCAAAGAAAGAAATAGAAATGCCACTGGCTTTGACACTGGCCTCTCTGATGGTCTTTAAGTGCTCGACTTTTGAAGACACAAGAGCTAGAACCTTTTTTTTGAGAGCTCAATATCCACTTTTTTTAGCACTACATTCTTACCAACAGAGCATTTTCCTGCGTATAGCAAGCCACTGCTACTTGAGAATAGCAGTAACAACTATACAAACCTTTCTGCCATGCCCCCAGACAAAGTAAAAGCAAATTTGAGCTGAAAAGGCATCACTCCAATCGCACTGAAGTTTGTGCAGCGTACTCAAGCCATCTTTCAGGTAGGGGACATGCAGGCTCAACTGCCTTTTTTTTCTTGGGCATTGCATTTGTACACGTGCATGAGCTTCTCAACATGAAGTGTTGGTGTTGCCTACTATAGAGAGATCCAAACACGGAGGTTAATTTCAAACCGACAATAATATTAAGATTTTGCAAATCACTATATAAAAATTATACGGAGACTAATTGTGTTCAGCTAACAATCCCCTTAGAAATTGCCCCAGGTCCAGTACTTGCCGCCTGGGTTAACCAACTCGTCGTCATTCTTAGAGTAACTGGAGCCGTGGTCACGGCCTTGAGCAGCGATAGCAAATAAACCAAGCAAAAATCCTTTAGCTCCAAGCTCGTTGTTTGCTAAGGCCTTCTTACCTTCTTGCAAGACTTGTTCAGGGGAGGAGTGCTTGACGGTCAACGTGACATTGTGGTCGGCTTCATAACGGGTGGCAATTTCCTTGAAGGAGACTTCGCCAGATTGGATTCTCACAGTGTCTGGGATGTCAGAGGGCGGGAGGGAAGCCAAGGTAGCGACAGTGAGACCAATGTCTGGCAAGGTGGAGAAGGCGACTGTATTGTCTGGGGAGCCGGCATAGGTGACAGTCTTGGCTTCAGTGTCGATACCAACGTGGCCTACGACTTCGTATAAGAAGCCTTGTGGAACAGCAAAGAAGGAAGTGACAACGTCGACAACTTTGATGCCAAAGCCTCTGACAGTCTTAGAGTGGTCACTCTTTGTAGAAAGAAAGCCTGGCAAGAACTTTTCGACCTTAGCAGTGTCAGATCCGAACTGAGATGGAATGTAGAGTTTCGGCTTGATTTCTTTGAGGATCCACTCGACAACTTCAAAAAGCTTTGGGTCGAATGGAAGCAAAGAGATGACAACATCAGTGCCCTTGAGCTCGTCGGCAATAGCGTCCTTGTGTTCATCGTCAAGGACCACTTGAACGTAGGCGACCTTGTCGTCGTCAGATGGCGTTTTGCTAATGTTATGGGTCAAAGCTTTGACCGGAAATAGGATCTTGTCGTTGAGGTGTTGGGAGTGGAAAGCGTCAATGACAGGCTGGCCCAAGAAGCCCGAGGTACCGAGAATAGCGACTGTTGGTTTGTATGACATTGTGGGTATGTGTATATGTGTGTGTAAAATTGATTATCTGTTTCTTAAGAAGAAGAGTATTGCTGGTATTGAAGTTGTGATTCAATGTTTGATGATAATAAAGAGAAGAAAGAGAAGCGAAAATTGAAATTGGCAATAAGGAGGGAAGTGGCAGAGCTTAAATACCAGTTCCTGGGAGCAATCGCTTTATTATGGGATCAGATGGGTACACGCAAAAGTGGTTCAGCAAAAGACTCGCGCGGGCTGGCGCCCTGACAGCGATGTGACATCAAAGGGGACATCCGTCATTTGGGCTGACAGAATCTAGCAAATTCCCGTATAGCCGGCGGACACTCCATTGCAATACTACTTAATGATCCTCTCCCATTATCATGTCGGGGCAGAGAGAGCGTCTCCGCTGAAGTCGAAGGGCTCTCCAAGTTGCTGTGTGCGCGAGCTCATGTGCGCCTATGGCTAGCAATTATCGTAGCATTAAGCTTTCTGCTATTCCATCGGGCGATGAGACTTGCGGGCCATGGCTTCATGGTATGTACAGCCCTCACTGAACCATTTGTGCGCCAAGGCACCACACATCAGATTTATAGAAAGGAAGAACAAAAAATAAAAAAAGCGCCCTCAAAAAAAGCTCTACAGTATGACAAACTGTGAGAAAATTTGTCATACCGTAGAGCACCTTACCAATTCCCTGATGCTTTCTTGCGCATGTCGGCTCGCTTTTTGCTTTTTTTTTTACTCTTATCGGCTCCATCACTTCCCACGCGCTTCAGTAACTCTTAAAAATTGCGCTGCAAGGTGCTCTTTTGACGTGTCCTGGCCTATCCGAGAATGGCGCTGGATTCGACTGTAAAAGCTTATGTCCGAGAACGACGATGCACTTACACAAGATAAATTCAAATCCAGAAAAATTTCTTAGTTTGTACAGGATGGACCAGTTGTCGTTTTTGGATCTTGGTTCGAATGCGAACTTTTACCACAAAGCGATGATTTCAAATCGTCTGCTCACTCAGACTGAAGCGCTTTTTTCTTGTCTGTAATTTGATGTTTTGCGCTGGCACGTCATAGTAATGATTACAAATGAGTATCATGAAGCTACATTGTAGATGACAGGCAGTGGGCTTTCTAAACCAGCTTTTGGGATTGCTGCAAACCAATTTTCAGTTTAGGAGGATAAGGCCAAGAATCCGAAGATAAAACAAAGCTTTTTTTATTTTGAGATTTTTTAAGAGATGAGCGAACAAACAATAACGGCAAATTAAATATGTTTATGAAGCAAAACCAGTAACAAAACGAAACAAAACGGATAAAAATAAAAGCGTTGCAGCCTAATAGGCTCAATAGTCCTCGAATAGAAGCTCCTCTCCGACACTATCGCTGTATGTAAGGTTGGGCTCCAGCAAGAAATTCTCCTTGTTGTCCACTCTGGCGTTACCAGAATGACCATTGACATTCACAGTCTGACTTATTAACTCAATTTTAGCGTAAACATTGTTGACATTAGCTTCAATGAGAGGCTGGCTGACGTAGGAACCGCTGACTCCACTAGAGCTGGAAAGCTTGAGGCTATTTTCGTTTCCGTTAAAAGCTCCTAGACTAATAAGTTTAGAAGGGTATTTTGGAGAATGGATGCTTGATGCAAACGATAACCTTTTTGCAGACCTTGGTGTGTTTGGGAAGCTATAATAGTTTCCATAGCCCATGTCGTTAAGAGCTGTAAAATTCGAAAAAGATGGCTCTCTACTGCTGCCAAAAGATTGCGCTGAATTATCATCTGCGCGGTAATGGTTTTTGGGCCCATGCGAAGCCCTTCCTTTAGCCTCTAAGCCTGCTAAATGGTTCTTGACAGCAGCAGTAAATTGTAGAGTCCCTGGGCTGGTAGAACAAGGAAACATGGGCCCTTTGTGGCTATTTCTTCTAGAAGAAGAAGCAGTGCTCGACGACCCTCTTCTACTGGAGTATCCAGACGGTTTTTCAACCAAGAAGCTGAAAGAAAGACTCCTTGTAAGCTCGTCATTCGATGACTTCATAAGATGGTATTTGTGCAAGACGTTTTCCTTATTGTTTGGCTTGTTAGAGTAAGATGACTTGAACTTGAGCTTGTCAGAATCTATCAGATCAAGAAATTCTCTGAGACTGTAGTCTGAGAAAAGTAAGTCGCTGTCCTTGTTGGACGTTTGGCCCTGGCTACCGTTTCTGATACTCTCGTAGCTTAAATTTCTTGCCAAAATATCCCTCGACGAGACATGAGAGTTTCGATTAAAGCTGAAATTGCCATTGGCCAAGGGTCTGCTCTCAGGCTCAGAGACAAGAAAAGAGCTTTTGCGGCGGTATTTCAAAGAGCTAAAAGATGAAGAGTACTTGACTCCCGTGCCAGTCGCGCTGCCAGCAATGCCAAATGTGTTTTTGATAGGGATAGTCACAGGAGCAGCTCCCTCGTTCGTGTTACTCAATGATGCGCCAGTCAAACTCGGAGATATTTGCGGTTTCTGAGAGTTTGAAGTATTATTGGACAAAGTTGATGGTGTTCTCTTGAAACTGGGTACACTTTGATTACTAAAACTATTCCTTTGAGCTCTCAAAATTGCGGCTAACGAGACATTGGAGTTTGATCTGTCGAAGTTTGGAACAGAGTTGACGGAGATGCTGCTATTATTTGTTGGAGAATTGTTGGTTCCAAGCTTTATTGTATCAGTATTCCCGGCGCCATTGTCCAGCAAAACGCCCTTGTTAATGTTTTTGTCAGCGTATGAGTAATAAGACAATGGCGTTTTTGGAGGGCTTGTCAGAGTAAGACTGCCATTGGTTTTCGGAGAGTTCCCCTTTGATGAAAATAAAGAGTTAACCGAGTTGATTGACGCTTTTCTTAGTTTCAGTAGAGAATGGCATCTGGCCAGCAAATCGCCATCGATATTCACTGGCGCCACAGTAGCACTAGAGAGAGGTGCTTCTTCCAAAATGAAAGATTTGTAGTTGCTTGGAGGTACAAGTTGCCTGTCACCACCGAGGTGAAAGCAACAATCTTTTCTATATGTTGAAGTGATGCTAATGTTGCCGAGGGGAGTCTTTATTGGCTCGAATTCTTTTTTCAATATGTGGGAAGCGGCTCTGCCACTGTGGCTATTGGTCTCATAGCAAGAGCTAATTGGCTTGCTGAGGCCAATTCGGCCCTTGGAGGAAATTTTGGACTGCGGGTCTAATACCCTATAGCTCACATTCAAAAGCTCGGGGGTCTCTTGTTCTATTCTGTTTTTTAGAACGGTGCAAGGCTGGGTGTTGAGAACCTTGATAAGCGCTTTCAAGTTGGCTGAGCAATTTTGATAAACTGAAGGCAAACTTTGTGCCTTTGTCCCTGTTTTCAAAGAGGATTTGGTCACCGGACCTCCGTTTTCGTCAGTAAGCTCTACTAGCCATCTTTCGAGGACAATCTCAGACTTGGTTTTCTTGTTTTGGCCGAACTTCAAAATAATCCTATCGATATTGTTTTCGTCTTTGATGTAAAGCTTCTCGCTGGTCTGGGCAACGTTCCGTAAATCGAGATATGACTCTAACACTAATGGGGGAAACAACTCGTCGCTTTCGGAGAGTCTTTTGGACTCCCACACAGCCAAGGCTTGCTTGGGGATAGAGGCAGCGCTTAGCTTGACGTTAAACCACTGGTCGTACCCTTCGAGGGCGTAAGCGCCCACATCGACAGTGTTGTTGTTGTTCTGCAAGTTGTTTCCATCGGAACTGGGGGTTCTGAAAATAGATATAAGATGGCAGGTTTTGTAGAAAAAAAGCTTAATGAGAAGATGTAAGCTTTCCCTGTCTTTGAGAGAGAGCAGATTAGAGTTCGAAGTAGACGAGAACGACGAGGAAGAGGAGGATGTTGAGTTGAGAATTGAACGCTGGAAGGAGCTATTAGAGTACATTAAAATCGTAATGTAGGAAACAGAAAGGGGCCAATGGAGGTACTCTGTGACAAGCGCCTTGTTTGTTGGCTGGGGTTAAAGGAGTAAGAGATCAGAAGATTAGAACTGAGGGGTGAGATGAAGACAAGATATAGTCCAGAGATAAGAAAAACAACGCGCGCGCACTCACACAGGTAGAAAAGGGGGGAACAAGAGTGTAGAAAAAGAGAAACGGAAAGCAGGAGAAGGAGATCGTAATGCAAATATATATAGGAAATGACCAAACCCCAAAGATACGCAGGTATTTATACTTATGCAGTGATACCAATTATGGTGAGCAGTAATTTAGTAAATGAATATTAATTGGACGCTCAAACAAGGAGAAGGAGAGGGAAAAAGATAGATTTATAAAAAGAAAATAAGATTCTGGAAGCGCTAGTGGCCTGCTGAAGGCGGCCCTTCCGCTCAATGCTAATTTAACAGATGCTGATATCACAATAGGCCGTCTGGAAACAAACACCGTAAGACTGAACAGGGCTGCCTGTGTATTTCTGGCTGCTGGACTGCTTAGCGGACCGTTTTAGCCACCGTGTAGATGTTGGGACGGGCCTGTTATTTTTTGAAAGAGCATACTACAATGACTGCATCTGAAGGCACGGTCCAAACCCTGTGTGTGGCGTCGCTGGCACTATAAGCTACGCAAATAAATACACATGCCCAGGAATACCGACTAAAACGAAAGCACACACTTTTTAGAGGTCTTGCTTTTCTTACTCACAGCCAGACACGCGATGGGGTTTCTGAAAAGGAACGACCACCGCTCGTGTTGATGTGATGGCCCTCCGTAAACTCTATTTGCAAGCTGCCCTTCTTCTCATCTGATCCCCCTCCAAAAATCTAGCTCCAGCGCTAGCACGCAAAGCTGTCCGTTGTAGAAGGTATCAAGCCGCCGCCTTGGATGCGCGGGTGGGCCATTTGCGATGAGGGAGACAGCGCTGCTTGTTCCACTTTTACTGGGGGCTGGGACCGTGGCCAGGAAATGAGGTAGGCGCATTCCAGATGACTCAGCTGTGTGATCCAGATCAGGTTCAGTCGGCCATTTCGGGACAGCAATTGCAACCGCACCGGATACTCCTAGCCAAATACCAAGCGGATCCTTAAGGACGATGACGCATAGGTTATCAGACAAGGCATGTTCCACAGCATTCCGGGCAGCTACTACTACTACTACTACTATTGCTGCCGCTACTGCTGCTACTGTCGCTGCCGCGCTTCCACCCCGGAGGTTCCCGTCGTAAAACCTGAATGGCTTGTCTGTCCTCTGGCTATGCCTAAACCGCAGTGGTCGTGTTTTCGCCTTATGCGTTGTGCGCGGAGACACCCCAGGGCCCCGGCCTGCAGAACTATACTGATTCCACAAAAACTGCCCAATATGGCGAGGATTCCAGTGACCCACTTGTCCACCTTGGAGAACATAGCAGCAGCAGCTGAAGGTTATTCTGGATAAGCAAAAATGACCTCCTATGCCTTTGGCTGGGAAAGAGAGCCTGCTGCCCCAGCAATAGAGGGCTGTCTCGGGCGAGGTCGAGAATAAGGCGGTCAGCGAGACGCGATGAGCCGATAAGACACGATGTCACACGCTTTTGTCAATGCTCGGATCTGAACGTGCTCCTCCGAGGGTCGTGGCGACGGCGACTGTGATTGTGGGCGACAGCGGCGCACGCACCTCGCAGCCGCCTAGCCAGCACGTGCGGGTTTTATGTAAATTGCGATAGGTGGATGCTGTCATACAGCGTTCCAGAATGATGTCTGTGTATACTGGAGCTACAAGATAGCCAAGGAAATTATATGTAACTGGAACTTAGGCTAATTAGGGAGCTGATTAGATGTAAATTAATTGCTTGAAAAAAGAAAAAGCATTGTTAACAGAAACAGGAATATCAACAACATGGTCAGAACCAAAAACAAGTTTAACAAAAGAGAGCATATCATAAAAGATAAGTTTTGAAGGCTAATATCTCAACCAAAAACTTATCTTACCAACCTTTCCTCGAACCTCAATTCGTTGCTCAATGGCAAGCCAACGAGCAATTTGATAAGGTTCTCAATGGCGCTTCTCTGTTTGTTCAACCCGTTGATTGGGTCAAAGCCCTTCTTGGTCAATGGAGCCTTCAACCAGTAGCTCAAGAAGGTCAAGATGGCGTAGAAGGTCTTGTAATCACCCTCTCCAGCTCTCTTGTACTGAACTCTGGACAAAAGCTCAGTAACGACCACCAAGTCCAAGATCAAAGGAACGGCCAATAAGGAGTCTTCACAGGTGTTGTGGATAACGACCTTATTGTGGCCGCCCAACATCAATTCGGAGTAATACTCGTCCATGGCAACCTTGGAGTCGCCCACCGCTGGAACATATTTGATCACGATACAGTGATCTACCTTCTTGCCGGACTTGTCATTATATAAGATCTCGTTGGACTGGATGACGTCGTCAACGACCGACTGTTTCGAAATCTCCTTGGATCTAAATTGTTTCGGGGAGGACAAGTTAAAGCCATCGTTGTTGCCTAAATGGTTGTAAGAGGCAATCGAGATTGGCTTGATACCAGCATCAACGAGATACTGGGCCAATACAGACTTCACCTTAGTCTGGCCGGTTTTGAAGTCGTCGCCACCAATGAAACTGTGGTGTTTTTCAGCTAATTCAACAACGCCAGGAACAAAGGTGTTTTGGGGAGAGCCGTTGATATATGGAACACCTTCCAAGATACTGGCAATTGCGAACACGGTGGAAGGGCTGATCTCGTCGTGGCTGTTCTTGACAGCCTTGAGAACGTTGTCTGCAGTGTCATGCACCCCAGGAACAATCTCGGAGTATCTTTCGGTATTGGCGGTCCACAAGACAATCACCTTGTCCAACTTGTTTTTTGCCTTGAAGTCCAGAATGTCCTTTCTGATTCTTTCAACATCAGCCCACTTGTTCTTGGTGGTCACTTCGCCCTTTGAGTCAACGTTAGCGATGTTGTCTGCTCTTTCCTTCTGGTTGATGGCGATGAAGTCTGGGTAGTAAACAGACGGCAGCGGAGTGATTTTTTCCAAGTATGGCGCTAATTTTTTTTGCAAGTCAATATCAAGCACCTTAGCTCTTGTGGCAGCATCTTTCAAGTTGGCACCACTAATATCCCAACCACCAACAATCAAGTCGTTAGGGTGGACTAATGGTACCAAGGAGCTAAAAGGGGCGTAGACGTCATTGCCACTCTCGTCAATACCGATCTTGATGGTAGAGGACTGGGTGACGGAACCATAGTAATTTGGCTGCACCACACCTTCTTTGGTCTCAAACGAGATGTTATGCTTGTTGGCCAAGATGGCGCTGACAGCAGTGGTGCCGTTGTTACCACCAAGGCCAACGAGCAATAAGCCGGTCTTTGGGACCTTCAAGTCGAGCTTAAAGTCATAGTCGATGGAGACTGGGGTAGCGTCAAAAGTGCCATCCGGGTTCTTCTTGACGAGAGAGTTCTCGTAAGTGAAAGTGGACTCTAAAATGCCCTGAGACCGTTTGGCCTTTTCAGTGTTGACCTTTACAGGGGGATTAGCAGCAGTGAAAGTCATAATGATGAATGTAAGAAAGAAATAGTAGAAAGAAGCAATGAGAAGATTTTTTGAAGAAATTGGCTTGATAGTTAAAATGAAAACAATGATTGAAGATATTTTTCAATTCAAAAAAAAAAGTAAGGAGCAATGGCCAGTATTTATAGATAAACATGGGTGGTAGATATTAGCTCTTCCGTGGTAGGCACCGGTTCTCCCTGCTAAAGAAGGTATAACAAAGAGTGTCCAAAAACCAAATCCAGAAGGAGATAGAGACCCCCCCCTCCCCGGCGCAAAACCTAAAAATGCCCCCAAAAACATAAACAGACTTTACATATAGCGCCAAAATGGAGACTAGCTGCTAAACCTTCTAATACACGGTAGCGGAAATGAGCACCAAGGGAAACTGTGGAACTCCAATGAAACTCGATCAGATACTACGTAACTTATCTCAACCTCCGCTAATTAAGATCTTCCACAGGAAACTTAAAAGGCTTCACCGCATTGGTGCACAAGGTGGTGCAAATAAATCATTTCAACAGATTTGATTGGCTATGTTATTTATTCCATGGCCTGTTTGGGGAAGTTCTTTTCTTTGAAACACAGAAACATCTCAATACTGCAATGGACTGTGTCGTTGAGGTGCACACGCGCTGTTTTTTGCCAACCGAACTCCGAGAAGGAAAAGGAAAAGGTACCATGTGAAAAATTAGCCTAAAATACTGTAAACTACAGACTTGTACAAGGCAGTTTATTTCCATTGCCACTTTCGACATAACACTGAATTTGTAGCACAGAAATTGTTGCACAATATTCTCCGCTTTATTTACAGCCGTAATTTCAATGGAAAACATTTTATTAAGGAAAAAGGGAAATAGTGTCCACTTCAAAAGCAGCAGCTCGCTGAAGGTGGAATCAGCTTTGGAAGGTAAAATAGCGCTTAGGGGGAGCCCAACAAAACGCCAAATGACACAGACTAAAGACAAAAGCGAGCAAAGCCAAGTCTGGGCCCGTATAGGGAGACAAACAAGAGCCGTTCCTCGACAAAAAAGCATTATAATTGGCTATTGGCACATTTAAAACATAAACAGCCAGCGGGATACGCGCTACAACCACTCTTAATTCCTTGTCATTGTCTCCTTTGGGACAGCAACTCCTCTTTCTCGTCGCAGCCGACCTTTTATTTAGCAGAGCACCGCAGCGGGCCGCATGAGAAACCGTCAGCGAGCGGCTATTAGGAGCAGGATGATCCTTCGTTGCGAGAAATGTTCCCTTATATACAAAAATCAGTACACTTGTTAAGCAATTGCTGCCCCAATAGCGATTTGAATGGCCATCTGGCGGTCTTCAAGGATGGTATGGCTCATGTTGAAAAGAAACCGCAAAAAAGTGGGTTGTTTTGGCCGCCATGCCGGTGTTTCGCCGAACATATTTCCTCTTTGGGAAAGTGGTGCTCCTGGCTATGCTATTCTTGTGTCTGCATGAGCCTTCTTTGTTTTCTTCTGCGCCGCATGCATATTTGCTCGATAGGGTACTTCAAAAGCCATGGTTCGCATGACAACACATCAAGCTGCATCATTGCGCTGCTACTTCAAAGTAGGGTGCGGGACCCTCTATTGTGTCCTCTCCTTGTGAAACAAATAGTGTCATCTCAAAGAACATTTGACCATAAAGGCCCAACCACGCACTGTTATTAAAAATATAAAGCAAGCCTCTTGAGGCTTGATCTGAAAATATTCAGATAGCTAATTTACATCAAATTGTGGGCTCTAACAATTAAGCGCTCTGAGTCTGAAGTGATCCAGTTCTTATGCGTTCACGAGGCAACCGCAACTTTTTAAACACAAAGTACACCGAAGATCCATACTGGTGTGAGATATACTACAAGGCTCCTTATGATGATACCAAGAGGTCACTTGGAGACCATCTGCTGTCATCAGATTTTTGCTCTAGCCATACCAACCGTCGGAGGGCACACTGCTTTTTGTAATAAAACGTCTTTCACCTGGACTCTGCGCGGCGCGGCGCTCCCAAAAAACAAGCATCGCCTAAAAAAGTGGAAATAAAAAGACGCCGCCATTTTGCTCGATTTTGTTCGCCCGAACACTGCTCGTGCGATAGATGCCACCACTAAGGGCCCCTTTGTCTTCCGTCCTCCATCCTCTTCTCTTTTCCGTGAGCTTCTTCCTGATGAAAGGCGTAACAAGGTCCAACATCACTAACGGCTCCCTATCCTCCCCCGACTCCTCCGCCCTTACGACCGTCTCGCCTCCTGCTGTTCTCTCGTCTGGGTCTGCCTCTTTCCATGCGCTTTCCGCTCACAACACCGCCCCTGGCCCTCCTCTCTCTCCACCTCCTAAGGCCCAGACGCTTCCTTCCTTGAGCCTGATCCTCGACATACCGGCACCCACCTTCTCGTTGCCGCCGGTGCAGCTCCGTGAGCGCGTGAACTATAACCCTCTTATAGGCAATCCCCAGTTTCAAGTCAACCGCTCGCGCAACTCTTATCGCTACCAGCCCTACAGCCCTTCGCTGAACGCCAGCCGCAGTAATTCCAACAGCAGCACCAACTTTTTTGCTCCCAGCTATGCTGACAGCAAGCCTGACTGCTCGACAAATATAGTAGCACACACTCTTGCCTTGGGACCGCAGGACTCGGCTGTCCCGCACGCGCCTCACCATCCGCCTCTCTCCCAGTACCCAAATCAACACGCTCACCAACAAATATATCCACAGAATATGCCCCAGCAGCCTGTATATCGATGGTCTGTGCCACAGCAGTTCCAATACTACCCACTTTATCAATCCCAGCAGTTGCTGTTCCGGTACGATTACAGACAGACACAGAGCGCGCCAGCGCCACCCCCTCCTCCTCCATCTTCTCTGCAACGAGCTTCTGTTTCAATTTCGCTGCCTCCAAGCATTCTCCTCAATCCTACACCGGTATTCGAAGAATTGCCACAGCCGGCCAAGCAAAGCGGCCCTGGTACTGCAAAGAACGTTACAGCGCTTGCCACGAAAAAGCCTAGAAAGAAAAAACATGGCACTGCTGAGGTATATCAGGCTGTGCCAAAACTGGTTGATGAGCAACGGTCGTCGAAACAGATATTGCTGCTGAAACAAAATGCGCTAACAAAAGAAAAAACTGAATTAAAGCAAAGGCCTTTGCAAAATCAAAATACTAAGTCAAACGAAACAGCATTAGAAAAAGAAAACTTGCTGTCAAAAGATAAGGCTGAGCCAAAGCAAGGAGTATTGTCCAAGCTGAAAGCTTCTTTGAAGCTGGGCGCTTCATTAAAACAAAAGGTCTCATTGAAACAAAATGACACGGAAAGACGAGATTGGCATCCGGTAAAGGCTGCCTCGATAAGTGAAGTTAGCAGTCTTTTGAACCATGACACTAACATTCGCGGCCACGAAAAGCCACAGCTAAACTCTCCTACTTCTATCACTGCCACATATTCTAAAGGTGGTGAATTTACAATAGATTTGAATACCTGGCCTCTTGCTAACAAAAAGGATAAAAACATTGAGAGCAAGAAAGGAAACAGGAATATCACCATTAGCAGGCAACCTTCGATCTCCTCTCTTATTACAGTAGATAAACCACTTGTCTTGCCGCTGAACTTGCTGGCCCTGAACGAATCAGGCGCTTTAAGAAAGACCAAGCAAAGTAGAAAAATACGCAAGGCGCAGTCAGTTGCCTCCTCTGGCCCTTCAAGCGCTTCTCTGCCTTCTTTTAATAGATCAGGTGTGCGCAGGACACACTCTTCCTCGTCCCTCAACAACCTGCACGAGGTTGGCACTTCATCCTCTCGAAGCAAACTCCGTATATTCGAGACCTCTACTGAGCCTTCTTTTCCGCCAGACTGCAGGCTGGTGAAGAGACAAAACACTTTGGCAAGGGGGATCGACAAACACGATAGCGCAGCAAGACGAAAACTTTTGAAAGTGCGCGATGAAATCAAGCAAATCAACGGTGAGAAGTATGATTCAATCTTGGGCTATGAGCAAATGATTAATGACTTAATTAGGAAGCAATTACTTGCAAAACATGCTCTCAGAATGTTTGTCAAAGCAAGCGCTGAGCGAAAAAACGAATATTTGGCCCAGCTTCAAAAACACTTGGATCTACAAGGTCACAGGATTTCTTATGCTCCCTACTAATTTGAGCTGCTTAAACTGAGTTTGTTACTTACATTTTTGCAAAAACTTGCATTTTCTTTTGGCTTTACAATCACTTTGATTTTTCGGTTCTTTTTTTCCCTTGAGATACCCCATTAGCTCGTTGCTATTATTACGCTGTTTTATAGGTTCAATCTTCTCTAAATTTTTACGACAATTGGCATCGCATACGATAAAAAAAACGCGTCATTTTTTTCAACAAGCCTTGTAAATCTTTCCTGGCCTTTTTCGCAGAACACCCCTATGCCTCATACGACTACTTTTTTAGCCTTTCCATGACCGAAGCCTACACCAACTGGGGAAGATTCCTTGTCCTTAACATTTTGAGCGCGGCCGACGCAATGCTGCGCGAAACGTGACGCCAATAAGACACGCATTCACATGAAGATTTCACCGGCCAAAAAGCGCTCCGCGACGCTAAGCGATCCCATGTTTTTCCAATACCTGGATCACCTCATTTGGCAAATTTAACTCTCTGGTGCTTTCTGACCGCTCGCCGTCTACACAAAAAGCCTCCTCAAGAACATCTTTTTCCAGCACTGCTAAACTTCATAACCGCCTCACACTGAAAAATGCTGTACCCTGCTCCCGCCGACGCCAAAGAATCTAGAGTCTGGATCGACGGCTGTTTTGATTTTGCGCACCACGGCCATGCTGGCGCCATGCTCCAGGCCCGTCAGCTTGGAAATGAACTCTACGTGGGCGTCCATTCGGACGATGAGATCCTCAAAAACAAGGGTCCAACTGTGATGTCGCTTCCGGAGAGAATCACCGCCGTGAAGGCTTGCAAGTGGTGCACCGAGGTCGTGCCGGATGCCCCATATGTCACCGACCCGGACTTCCTCGACACGTATGACTGCAAGTATGCGGTCCACGGCGACGATATCACCACGGACGCCAACGGCGAGGACTGTTACAAGACCGTCAAGGACTTGGGCAGATTCGTTGTCGTGAAGCGCACCCCAAGCATATCCACCACGGACCTCGTCGGCAGAATGCTCCTATATACCAAAAACCACCACATCAGGCTGTTGACCCTGGAAGATTTTCAGCACTACGAAGCTACCTCCCACCAAGATACCCCTCAGACCCACCCGTTGTTGGAACAGCATAGAGTCGACAGATACAAGCAGTACGCTACCGACGAGACCGGCTTGAACTCCGGATCGGGTGTCTACATTCACACTTACTCCAAAAGCAACAAAACTAGTATAAGTGTACACCAGCTTATCAACAGCTCCGACAGTGTAAAAGACAAGGCTATCAAAGGCGGCATCTACTACGTTAGCGGCACATTTGATCTTTTTCACCCTGGCCATATTGAACTCTTAAACCAAATTCATATAAAGGCTAAGAGCCAAAACCCGCCAGCCGCTGTCGTAGTCGGCATCCTCGACGATCTCACCGCGAACAACCACAAGGGCTTAAACTACCCAATAATGTCCATTTTTGAAAGATCTTTGTGTGTTTTACAGTGCCGCTACGTAGACAGCATAATCCTCGGTGCTCCTTACACTAACATGCCCGAGTACTTTGCCGCGCTCGAGAAAACCCTCGGTGGCAAGTTGTCCAGGGTTTTTAACGGCGCTACCATTGACATCTTCTACGAAACTCCCCAGGGAAGCACTGATGACTTGAAAGAAATCAAAGCTGGCGCTTTTGAGTACGAGAAAAAGACTGGAATTTACAGTCACATCGATAAGCATTTGTACGACGGTATCTCCACCGAGGTTATCGTTTCCAGAGTACTCGATAACAGAAAAGCGTACGAGGAAAGACAGCGTAAAAAGGGATGGAAAAGCGAAAAGGAGAAGCGGTTGGAAGCCGTAGAAAAGTCCCAAAGAGCTTGAATAGGCTTCCTTCTTTTTCCAGCTTAGTATAGCGTGTATATTGTGTAATAAGATACCATGATAATAGACAAAATCTTTGCATTTTCTCCCTAACACTTTTTAATAACGTATGCACCGCCATATACACCAAATATCATTGTAGAAACCTGATTTCATCATGGGTTTTATTGTTCATCAGCTTGGATTTTGTGAATACTGTAAAATGAATGTGATGCCATAGAGCAGACGCCTAAAGTTTGAATGAGACTCGCACCATACACGCAAAATCAAGCACCAGTTATCAAATTTCATAATAGTGCATAAGAAAAATAGAGAACATAATAATGTAAAGCGAAATCAGAACTGGTGAGCACAATATACAAAAGAGATCAAAAAAATGATTTCGCCCAGGATCGAACTGGGGACGTTCTGCGTGTTAAGCAGATGCCATAACCAACTAGACCACGAAACCAATTTCTTCACTACTTTTGCAATTGAATCCCTTAGATGGCGCAACCTACATGCTAGGAAATACACCCGGTAGCTGTCATGCTCGATAGAACCAACATATATTCATCTATAGTATTTGTAGTGCCTTTATCCCCTTCCTAGATATTGGATTATGAAGGTAACATGGCGCATACAAGTTTACTTTCATTAATAGTATTTATTCGATTCAATAAATTCGTTGTTATTTAAATACTAGTTCAAGTAAGCAGTGAGAGGTTCAGACTAAACCTCTCAACAAAAGTACTATAGTTTTTTGTATTTACCATCTGATTAGTCACGAGTATGTTGTGATGACCCATAGCATACTCGTATATTCATATTGTTAAGAACCATCACTAGCTCTTATAGACCGATTCTCCTTTTTAGCAATAAAGTTCTAAATACTGTCTAAATTCCTTGTATTTTATTCACATATATACTTTCATAAATCAGGGAAATTCTCCATAGATACTATTTTCTTTAGCTAATGATAGTAACTTTCTTGTTTCTTCTACTAGATTATTCTCATAGTTGTGTAGATATGATACCATAGAGTCATGGGGACGATAAGGAAGATTAGAGTTATTAATACTTACTTATTTATTAGCTCTATTTATCTATAAATATATGTTCAAATCCCCTTTTTATTTTACTCTAATTTTATATAGCTTATGAAAAAGGACAGGCATCTTCTTTATTTAGAAAGACATACTAAGTGGAGCTTTTAGGACAAAAGGAAACACCGGGTATTTTAGGGTATCTCAAGAGAATCAGAAACGAAAAATATTAGAACAAGTGACAGTTTTAATATAACAGAAAGTTGTTGTAATACTATCTTCATGGCGTTAGATTCTGGTTTGTCAGCGGATTTGTTCGGTAGGGCGAACCATCATGTCGCCGTATATAGTATATATAATGCTGTTTGCCCTTCTTCTGTATTGGGCGATAAAGGGAGGCAAGGCAGGCAAATTTTCTTTCATCTATTTAATTGTTTGATAAGATATTTTTGACAATACTTTCTTATAGAAATCTTAAATGTCACCGAAAGGTGTTGAAATTCAAACTCTCTCCACTTCACAACTTGGACTCACATGCTTATGGTCACTTCATCTTTTAACTCTGATCACTATCTTATTTTTCAGTCTCTATTATCCCTTAATCATCCCTTTATCTTTGTTCTTCATTGATAATTCCTTCCTTACATTCTGCACATTTTTTGTCTTACATTATTTCATTTTATTTTTTTTTCATCTCATTCAATTTTGAGTCGAATCCCAACCATGAAATTCGACTAGAGGATCCAAAACAATGAGAAACAACATGGCAGAGATAACCAAATATATTAATTGATGGAAACAAACATAAACAATAGCACTTGGTAGCACACCTAGCTTGGTAGCTATTAAAATTACTGAAGCTACAGCTAATGTGTAAGTCTTGCTTTAGTGTCGGTTGTTATTAAAGTGTACCAGTTGTTGCTACTTTTGTTACTTGACTAGATTGGTTTTATTGTGTTATTGAAATTATTATTCATTACTGTTACTGTCTATTGTTATTTGTGATTATTGTTTTATTGTTGTTCTCTAGGAGGAATCTTATCTGTATATAATGCAAGTACTGGACGACCTGCGGTTACTCCTTTAACTAACAGCTGCATTATCCAGTTTACTAGCTTACCTTCAGCTCTTTGATTTGTCGGCTTTACTATTAAGTAGTTTCTGGTCATCAACATTGGTGATTTTAGACAGAATCACGACAGGAAAAAATATGGATTCCAAAGAAGCCTGTAACTAGCGAACACAATATACACCGGCTTTGGTCCAGGGTACACCTCATAGGATCAGGAGACAGGGCTCTTAACTAAGTAGCAAGGGGCGGCTCCTTGGTTTTCTAGTGAGATAGTCATTCTTATACACAGCTACAAAGACCCAGCATGTTAAGGTGATAATCAAGCATTCATTAGCTCATTATATTATTTTTGAAGCTCTCAAAATCTTTATTAAATTTAACCTAATAGTCGATAAATTCTTTGAAGTAGTTGTTGCCCTCCGGGCAGGTTATGCCGCCGGAGACGTAATTGTTGTGACCAAAGCTTTGAAAAAATTTAGAGAATTTTAGGAATTTTGGATCCGTAAGACTGGAGTGGAACAAGATATTATCGAGCATACCTTGTATTTTTTTGTTTTTCGAATGTCAATATTTGAAAACCCTGGTCCTGGCACAAATGCTCTTCGAAGAGGTTAATATTGTTAGAAAATTGGTTAGGGTTATGCTTTCCTTAAAGGGAGAGCTGTTAGCAAGGTATTATTGAGGTTATAATTGGGGTCATTGTTTGATTCATTTTTATTTAGCTTCAATGCCAATATTCAAGTGTTAAAATTTGAGTCAACCACTGATTGAAAACTTGAGTGATGCTTGCGAAACAACGAAGTGAACTTGAAATTCAAAATTGAGAGTCTCTTGATTTTCTTCGAAAACATGGAATTTTCTGAAGCATTAGGTGCCAAAGGCTCATTGATAATATGCTTCAAGGCTTGATACGACAAAGAGCCAAAAATTCCTTCAGGATTCATTGGTTTAACGATGACTATATCTAATAACTTTGTAAAGGTCAGATTACGCTTTAATATCAATTCACCTAATTTAAAAATAATGTTGGAGCTTGAAATATTTATAAAGTTAAGGTAATACTGAAATACCATTTGAAGCTCAGTTAAAATATGCAGATTTTTTCTTTTGCGTAAGGTGTCAAAATTGCAGCTAACTATATTGCTCATGAAATTGTCATTCAAAAAGTAAAAGTTTTTGAAACCTGTGATCTTTTGGAGAAAGCTTTATCCTTCGTAGAATAGCTTCATAATTAGCTTATTGGACTCCATATACCAAAAGTCAACTTGGAGGTTCAAGAAATTGATATCCGTTAGGTCATCAACATAGAAATTTCTATAATTTCTGCCTTCAAAATAGTCGATTTCTCAAAATCAATGTATTTAATCATTATGCCACAGTCTTTCACTGTATTCAAATATATTAAGGCCAATAATATTTTGTTTCTTAGATTGAGATCTCCCAACTCACGAGGTTAACTATCTCGTCTTATTGAAAACTTGGTGTTCCAATAATTTTTCATTATCTCATCATTTATGAACAGCCTAAAACTGTTTCAGCTTTTTATGTTCACTATGTTTATTAGCCGATCCTTTGTGATTAAGAGAGAACTCACTGCTGATGATATAAATCTTATCAAAAATTTGTCAAAAGAATGGCTGACAGACCCTTTTGCGAACCAATAGTTAAGCATTACAAGATAATTTTTAATATTTCTTCGAATAGCTGATAAAGGAATAAGACTGCTTCTGTATTCTCTCGATTTTTCGATATTTGCTGGCTTATTTTTTTAAAACTAAACCAGCTTTGTAGATATAAAGTCTTGACTTGTTAGAGTTCAAGTCCAATTCATTGTTCAAATAAAAGCTTTTTTTCAAGTTATTAATAAAATTAAGAAAATTGTTATTTTGAAACAATCCTTTTTTGGTGCCATCATATGGAAGACGGTAAATTTCATGTAAGATTTTGAGCTTTAATTTGCTATTTTTATTGTCTATGTCATTTTTCATTAATGGTAGTCTATAATTTGGATCATTTATGAAGTTCAAATAGATACCATTCAAAACACAAGGTGTTCCTACAAAGTCAACTTCATGAAGTTGGCAAAGTTTTGGTTCACCTTGCCAAAAAGGTTATTATCGAAGAAGCTTTTGAAGTGGTTAAGAGCAAAGTATGTTTTCTCCGAAGTGAAGATATTCTTTGTCACATCTTTGAATTCAAACTCTTTGAAAATTTGAAACCTGGACTATTTAACAAGTGCTGAAATTTGCTATTGGTGTAGCTCATTACACCTGGGGTCTCCTTGAGATTTACACCGTTCTTTAACAATATGCAGAAAAGCGTTGGAGCATCTGATATAGTTACCTTCAAGGTCTAGGAAGACAAATATCCAATTATTTATTAGTACTGTGGTTATTAACCTCACTCGCTTCAGTAAGCGACGGATAACTGAGATTGAGGCTTTTTGAAGTTAGCGAAAGCAGGGCAATGGTCGATGAAAGAATGAAGCTTATACCTTCTTCTGATAATAACTATACGATGTCCATTCTGACTAGTTATGCGTTTATGATTATAATTTAGTCCTTAGTTCCAAAATGATCTGTAAATAAGTGGACACGTCTTGCAGTTTGCGTATTTTTTTCTAAGTCTTTGTGAGGCTTGAACTTGGAGAAAATGCGCACCTACTGGTATTACAGCCTTAACAGGTTAGCAATATCCCCTCCGACGGTCTTTTACCGAAATAATGAACGTTACAAGATCACAACATCAAAAAATCATGCAAAAGGTCTTGCAAGGGCTCTACCTGAGATCCCGCACTGCGATGCTATCGTCATCTCTTATTTTTATTTGTGCTTGTAATGATTTTTGTTTATGTTCCATACAAGCTGTATAATAATTTATGTAACCTATACATTTTTCAGAGAGCGGCAAGCCAAGTTTCTGTAACCACTACCGACGGCTTTATAGACAGTAACAATTACAATGGATTAATAGCATTTGAGAGAAGTGGCTGATAGGATGATTTTATGGTTTATGACTTTTATAGGGGCTAGCTGGGATGGTTGCATTTATGCGTGCTAGGGAAAATTATGCCGCTGATACTATCGCACACAATGCACCTGTTGTCGTTTTACTATTTTGGTAGCCACTTTACGAAAAGTCCTAAAACTCAGTTCTTATTAGTGGCAAGTATCTAACTTACCAGATACAAAATCATAACCAAGAAAACTTCTGCTTCTGTCAAAAAGTATTCTAACCAAAGCACAACACGTTTTTTATCGTAAATCATAAACATCTAACTATCTATTCGTAAATACCATAAAAGCTGTCGCTTAAATTGACTTCCTCGTTTTCTGAATCATCGTCAGTGTTATTAAGTAGTCTGTCAATATATGCTTTTCTTTCTATCAATTTTGGCTCATCATTCAAACTTTTCTTGATAGTAGCTATCTCATTCTCAATTGACTCAATGGCAGAATTGGTGCCCAACGTTTCATACTTCCAGTCTCCTTCTTTATTCATGATTTGAATTAAGAAGTCGTGATATTTAATCAAAAGTGGTCTATGGCTGAGAGTAATAAAAGTGATCTTTTGAAACTTTAGCAACTCATACAAGTAATCTTCAATATCGGTGCTAATGGCATTTGTGGACTCGTCTAAAATAACAAACTTTGGTCTTTTGAACAACACTCTAGCAAAATTAATTCTCTGCTTTTCGCCACCGCTTAAAACACTGTTCCAATCTTGAACAGAGTTCAAATAATTTTCTTCTCTGCTAAGTAAATAGTCCAATTTGACAAGCCTCAACACTTCAATTAAGTCTTCGTCAATGTGCCCTTTTTCATAAAACTCAATCTCGGACAACGGATAAATTATTTGGTCTCTTAAAGTACCATTGTTGAGAAAATATGGAATTTGGGGTAAATAAATAATATCTTTGTCACTTGGCTTAGATAATAAACCCCTATACAATGGCCATAAACCAGCAATCACTCTTTGAATCGATGTTTTACCAGAGCCATTGAATCCTAAAATCAAAAGGTTCTCCCCCTTTTTTATCAGAAAGTTCAATTTGTTGATCAATCTTGTGTTGTAAGAGCCCAATTTTGTTGGAATAATAATTGATATTTTTTCCATTCTTAATCCATCATAGTCATCTTGAACAGTACCTTTAATATCGTTGATGAACTGGTCATTGTAGTTAAAGTCCAATGAATGAGAACGATGAAGCACTGACAATAAATTAAAAACCCTATCTGTATAACCAGATAAAGTGGAAATATCTTTAGCAGAGTATATTAATCTGCTGCCTGCGTCAGATAGTGAGAAAATTAAACGTTTGTTAGTGATGAATTGCCTCAAGCTTGTTGAAGCTTTACTTTTTGGGCCATTGGCAAATAAAATTGGTAAAGCAGCAAAGATGTAACCAGAGGAGTTCCAAATAACTTTCAAAATGTACTCTTCCATGAAGTTATAGCTGACTTTACATTTGTTGATATAGCTAATATGACTGACTAATCTATCAAAAATTGATCCAACCTTTGCTTTTTCAACTTTGAGTCCATTGTAAAACGATATTTCCTCAGAATTTCTAATCAAATTGGTATGATAATTAACATATTCACCTTCCAAACCTTGCAACTTTTTGGCAAGCTCTCCAAAGTCGGGAGTGTGTCTTTTCAAAAACAATGCAGTGATAGCATAATTGGCAAACAAGCCCGTAATACCTGCATTGCCCAAATTGTCTCTAAGATAAATTGAGAAAATGATAAGATCAATGATAGGCTTGCCGAGGTTTGAGATTAAAGAGGTGATAAAATCGCAAAACTTAGTAATATCACTGGTAATGAACTGATCAATATTTTCTATTGACTTTAGTTCACCATCGTCTTCACCGCCATTATTGGTTTGTACTAGCTGCTGTTGATGCTCCAACTTATTTCCGTGGGAAGCTGCAGACACAGCAGAGCCAGCAACAAGTTTGCCATTCGAGGAATCATCTGGTTTGCCGAATGCGTTAATTTTGTAGAATACCATCCTGTCATTCAAATACAAGTCATGTATGTATCTTATGAGATTGGTTCTAAAATTTAGGGCCAAGCGTTTCTCCAAAAATTTAATAGCACTGTTGACATAGCTAGAAGGGAAAGCTATCATAAACCAATAAGCGATATCAATCAAAAAACTTTTGAAGTTTTTATTGACAATGTCTTTGACTAACTGACCATCGAGATTCGTGATCAAAACTGACAAATAGGTTCTGACTACCAAAAAAATAATCTGACTCACCAACAAGTAAGAGTTTCTATTGAAAACAGTTGGTATCAAGATGTTCCATATGATGAACAACTTGTTAAGAAAATTGAAATTAAACAAACTGTTAGACGAATAAGCTATTCTTTTCTTAAAATTTTTAAAAATAAGATTGTTTTTCTCAAAAAAGTCATTGTCTATTGATTTGATCAAGATTTTCTTTACCCTGTCTCTTTGCTTAATGTAGAGTGTTTTGACATTCAACCTTGATGAGTTCATGAACAAATCTGCTTTATTGAACCCGACAAGACTTATAGACCTGAGGAGCGACTTATTTCTCTTAATAGCAAGGTCATTGCTAGATCTTTCTTTATTGCTCAAAAAGTAATAGTACCTGAGTTTTTGAAACTCTCTTTTCTCATTGAATTGATTGATCAATTTTTTGATGAGAATGAAAGAGCCATAGATAGAGGAGGAAGTGATGGAAGCTATGAAAATTGCAATCAAAGCTTTTAGGGAGATATTGGAATGGGTCAGCTTGTTTGAATTGTAAATATGGACAATGCTTTGCGCCAAGGGCGCCAATTTTTCAATTTTCCCCCTTAACCTTTCCCTTACCGCTGTCATTTTTGTAGCATATATCTACCCGAAGGGGTGAGCGGAATGTGAAATTAGACGCGCAAAGCAATGGCTTTCAAAATGAGATCACAACTATTTGAAAGAGATATCGGGATGGCCAAAGGCAAGTTTAGTGTGACGAATTCCAAAAAGATAATAAAAAGGCTGAAAGTATGAAGCGCTTACAATCAGAAAAGCTTACCAAAAACGCCTGTGATGTGACATTTCCATGTTGCTCTATTTATACTCCTGCAGCGCATCTCTTTCACATGCCAAAGTCGCACAGCGCTGGTGGAGTAACTCCGCATTTACTTGCTCCTCTTTTAGTACCACTGGAATGGTACCTCGGTCGCAAGAGCAAGCTCGCCGCCTAGCACATGCTCATTTTCGGCATAACTATGCTTATGTAGCTGGTTGACATAGGAAATCAAGGCCGGATTCGTTCCAAAATATGGCGCATATGTGTTGTACGGGTTTCTTTTCTGCTTTTTCTCAAGCAACACACCGGTAATACCGAGCGGGTCTTTTTCAAACAACGCGAGGGCTCTGGCATACTCAAACTTATCGAGATCATCGAAAAATTTCTGGTATTGTAAGCTGTCTTTTGGGTACAACGGTTCTGGATCAATCCCGATATAGTTAAGGTCACCTTGATAGTTTAAGGCTTTAGCATGATAATTTGTGAAACGATTTTTTTTGAACTTGTAACCGACAACAGTGATCTTTTCGGGATATGTTGATGTGATGTCGTGGAAGCGGCATATTGAGTAAAGTAGGTTTTCGAAAGAGTCTCTTGCATACTCTTCCAAATATATCGAGTTAATAAGTTTGGATTTGGTTTCTGCCGCTTGTTCAGAGTTTTTGCCTGTTATGTACTTTTCCAAGAAACATTGCTGATTCTGTAAAATCAAGTTTAAGTAACTGAAGGATTCAGATATATTGACTACAGGTTTTGTTTTACCTCCGCTGATCACAACAATTGTCTTCTTCTTCTGGTCTTCATAGACCAAATCCAAGCAGGCTTGGATTTGTTTAACCCACGATAGGTTGTCAAATGCCTCCTTCTGGAAATCTTCCATATACCAGTCCTCAAAATTTTTTCCGGTGCCTGATCCTTTATAAATGGCATGGCAAGGCAATATCACAAGGTGGGCCATTTTACCTTTATTTCTAGCAGTATCTGAGCTGGTCATTATAAAAAAAAGTGATTTCGGGGTATCACAATTAGTTCGCAAATGATTGTCAATCCTGCTGAAGATAAAGAGCTTCTCACGAAATGCCTTGAGAAGCAGGCACACTTAAGTCGCGACATGTGTTAACAAAAATTAGGGCTAGCAAGCACGTGAGTATAAATTCATATGAGACAAAAATTTGAAGGGCAAGAAGAAAATGCTCATGACAAATTGTGTATTTGATACAAATCACCTGGGCGCTCTAACATAACACGCAGGGTAATTAATCAGGTTTCAATCGGAAAAGAGCATATGACAGAATCTGCAGCTTAGGGAGCACTCCCTTGATGGTCTTTGGGAGACGCTCCACAGTGAGAAAAAGCCGCCCACTCATTATAGGAGCGATGCGTTATCGCGATTCACCTTGGATCTTTTATACTACAAGCTCAGAATAGCCGTCACCGATTCTAAAAAACCCATTAATATCTTTCAATAAGCTGTCATTCACGCATATCCAATATTAAAATGGCTTTTGTATGTCGCACTATATGCCAGGAACCATTAGGATAGTTCTGGCTGGCTTAGATTCATAAACTCACGAAACGCCTCCGGCAATCGTCTCTTGTCGCCGACCTAAACTAGAAAGGCTTTACTAACGATTAATATTGCAATATATAATATAGCTCAGCAAGGCACTTCATGTATCTGTCGACTTGATTTTAGCTTCAGCTTTCTTGGCCGGAGTGAGACGCTCTACTGGTTTGACGTATGTACCCAAAAACAGTTATTAGCGTTCCTATTATTATTCGTTTTGCCTTCTTCCTTGACTTACAGTGATCTGTGGATTACTAACAAAAAAAAAATAACATACAGTCCAAACCTTGAGACCATCGATGACAATCTCATTCAATCGTATGGAAAAAAATACTTAAATTTTGGCGAATATGTATTTGATGCTTCCGTTGGATATTTTGGCTCCAGTTCCTACTTTAAGAGAAATTAATTTTGAAAGGTGTAATGCACCAAAATGCGCTGAAAATCTTCAAGCCAAACCTATATATTCGGGATATGGAATGCTTTAGACTATCATTCCTAATTTGTACGGCGGATGCGAAATACAATAGTATGTAAATAATAATGAATTGTCGCTTGTGCCATCAAATTTGCTCGTCTCAAGACCAAATGTAACAATAAATTATGAGCGGCAATAGTCTTTGAAGAATTGGGTCTATTGTAGCATTTACCAGTGAATAGTAGGTTCTCCTAAAAAGTAGTAGCATTATCTGAAAGTGAAAATGTAGTGCACGAAATAATACGATGCTTTAAATAGTACAGCTATGATCGAGTAGCTCAAACTTGATAGTAACGTAGTTTTTTGCTCCCAAGCTCATTCTATTGGTGAAATCTACTAATAAAAGCTGAACGCAATGTCTAAAAAGAATATAAAAGTGAACATTAAGTAAATTAGCAATGCCTATAATTATGTAAGAGTTCATTAAATGATGAAATGACGAAAGTTTAAACAGAATTCAACAACCAATAATAAAAAAAAGTAAGAAATACTGAATCTAGACTAAACAGTCTAGTAAACTCAGAAGCAAATTATAAATTAAGCATGAAGAAAGTGAGAACCAAAAAACAATAAAAGACAAAAAACTTGACCTTTAAAGCAAAATGAAAACAAGAAGAAGCAAAAAAAGTAAAGTTATCGAGATCTTATAAGCGAGCTTAGGCCCATTTACCTAACAAAGCCATAAGGAAACAGCCGATGAGAACACAGGTAAGGTTAAAAAGCAATTTTGGCAAGTCTTTCTTGGCTTCATCACTGAAAACAAAGTCTCTGGCCAACAATTCGACCAAACCAGTATATAATAAGATACCGGCAGACAAAGAGTCCAAGACACCCGAAACGACATTAGCAGTAAAAGAAGAAGAAGCATAAGTGTTTCTGACACCCAAACCAATTGCAATAGAGATAGGAGTGACCAAGCCGTAAGCAATACATAAAGAATAAGCCCACCAGATGGACTTCTCTTTTGGCCAAGTGATAGCGGATAATCTAGCACCAATACCCAAGCCTTCAAAGGATTGATGAAAGACCAAAACAATGTAAAGAGTCTTAAACTCATCGTAAGCGGCACTGCCCAAGTTCAAACCAATAATAACAGAGTGAAAGATAACACCAAACTCTAAAGTCAAGAATGCGGCAATTTGTTTTTCGAAACTAGCACCAGAACCTTCCCCATCGATAGAGTCTGATTCATAGTCGTAATTGCCACCTTTCTTTTCAGAGATCTCAGAATTATTATTGGTGTTATGACCCAATTCAGAGTCGTGGTTATGGCCTGGACCATGTGAGTGAACATTAGTTTCTGGTTGGTTACCGGTGATCAATTGCTCGACATTTGGTTCCTGGTGGATGGCATGGCCGTATTTTCTGTCAACATACACTTCGGAAAATAATTCAGAAATGAAAATAAAGAAAACAGAAGCCAACATCAAAGCTGGTGGCCAAGAGTAGACACTCCAGTTACCCCAGCCACCAATACAAGTGTCTGGACCGATAGCGCCATAAGCTGGGTCCATCAAGTGGATGAAAGCAGTAGCAACGATGACACCAGCACCAAAATATCTAGCAAACAAATAGAAGTAAAGAGGGATCCTGAAGCTATAACGTTTGCATAAAAGAGGCAAAAGGGTAACAAAGGTAGAAGTGACCAAGATAACAAAGATGGAACCAATTCTAGTGCCTAAACCACCAGAAAACTCGGAGTCGGCATCAAGATAGCCACCCAAAATGCAAGTTTTTAAACTGTCTGGAACATTGTCATCAGTGAGAAGAATCTTGTCGATATCTCCGTCGAATCCCCAATTGACCATTTTGTAGTTGGAATATAGCAATGATTGGAAACAGGAGCCAAAATTTAACGGACTAGTAAAGGGAATGTCTATCAATAGTTTTTGTCTGGGTATCAGCAAAAACGTAGAATATAGAATCCGTGGGAATAAATGTGGGTATCAGATGGAGTTACTAATTCTGATTTATGTAATTAGTGAAATTATCGTTTCGAGCATTGTTAAAAGAAAACTGGGATTTATATATATATAATTTCTTTTGCAGAAATATCTGACTTTCTGTCTTTCGAGCCTTGAAGTCAGCAGTATAAAATAACCACCATGGTGCCTAAAATTTTTTGCTCGCCTCTTTATGCAAGGCGATGTTATGCGCTGCTGGACCATGTGGTAGTATGTAAGAGCCTGCTTAAAAAAGTAGTTTCACGCGCTTTAGTGTGATAAAGGCATTGTTTTGGGGTCAAATTCTTCGGAGATTTTGGCAGTTGTCAGATGCCCCGCCGCTCAACCTCCAAGGTCGTGTTTCCCGCTTCTCCCAATATCACGAATTGCAATGATTCCATTTGTTACCAAAGGAAGCAGAAGTAGGCTCTTGATAGTTTCGTGGATCTTACATTATGCAACAATTGAGACATGGAAATGGGGCATTCAATTTTTTTTGGAAATTCTAACGGCGCACAATGCCAAGCATCGTCTTCTGCATTGATGCCTTTGGCTGAAAATTTTTATTCCCATAAAAACCTCACAAACAACGTTCAGAAAGGACCCTGCTGTCCATATATGTCAAAATTCTTCTACACGTTAGGGCAAGGAGGTGGAGATCTAACAAAGAGATTGGCACTTTTATAAGGCATAAAGGTATGGCTAGTAATTAGTCGGCTGTACTAATTTTTGACAAAAGCAGTTAGCTTATTGTATATTTTAGGGCCTTGTTATTTGAATTTTAAAACATCTATTCATATTTCTTTTGACTGTTTCCAGGTAAGGCACCATCCAACTTAACCGACCTAGTATGCGGCTTAAACAGTTTCAGAAAAATATAAGTCGCTTCCATGAAAATTTTCAAAAATTCTTTCGGGAAGGACTATGCAAGAAATGATGTTTTCGCTGAAAAATTTCCTTTTATGGTTTTGTTAACCAGACGGGTGTTTCTATAACTGATGCCAATAAAGATTTCCCAGCTGTCTTAGAATACTATGAGTAACAGGAGACATTGGGTATGAATTTGTATGGCAATTACCAGCAAGGTAGTAATTTGAAGCTAATTTACTTTTTCGAAAGGAAAATTGGTCTAAAAAAGGTTTACTATGCGTAATAAGAAAAAGAAAGTTATTTTTTAAAAGCAATTACAAAATTGTATTCCTTTCGCTAAGACTCAATATGCACTAGTGGTTCCGAAGGTATATTTGCTTCATTTACCGATTATTGTCTTGGACGACAGCTGAAAGGCAGTTGATGAAAGTGGACGTCTTTTGGAAACTTAAAGCTGTATGTTGGAAAAATAAGGAAAAAATGATGTTGTAATTCGGGAAATAATCACGCCCACAAACCCTCGGATGTGCTCAGCTTTTTTTTTTTTTCTTTAAAATGGCCTATTGTTGCATGGGAATTG
Organism: Saccharomycopsis capsularis; assembly: GCA_031125595.1. Classification (NCBI taxonomy): domain Eukaryota; kingdom Fungi; phylum Ascomycota; class Saccharomycetes; order Ascoideales; family Saccharomycopsidaceae; genus Saccharomycopsis; species Saccharomycopsis capsularis. The sequence goes on from JASTUX010000022.1 coordinate 150,298, forward strand.
ATATGTGCTTAGTGATCGAAACTAGCTAACCGAATAACGGCATGTAATTTTTAGTAGAGCCTCACCACATATTCTAATAGCTTTTAGTGCCAGCGACATATTTCCAAGGGCAAGGTAGGAGCTGCTATTTAGCGATACTTATTATCACATCAACAAGACGCAATGGACATATTTACTTTGATAACCCCTGTCAACTTGCCTATTGAAAACAATGCGTGGTTACCTGCTGGCCCCAGCATTTACTCAAACAGTCAGCTTACTTTACTCAGAAATAATTTATGGTCCACGAGGTCGAAGCTTGCAAACTATGATGTTATAGGTAGCAACGATACAAACACTTTGAACAATTACTTACTCACTTTGGAGGCATATGTGCGCGATTTATTTTCATTTTTAAAAGCTATTGATCAGCTCCAGTATCAAGAGAAATTCCGTACCAATTTATCAGCGTTAGCAGGAGACTTGTTTATTTTTGATCAAAGCGCTGAAAATATATCTACTTTGCGGTCAATTATTCCGTGGAACTTACCAATCAGCGGAACCTCCAAGTCCAATAACACAATTCAGATTAGATGGACCTTGTTGAACGAAATCCAAATAGCCGTTATTGCGCTCAGTTTATTATATTTTAAGATCGGTCTCAATTACCTTGACAAAAACTTGTACGACATAGATTTAAAGACAGTAAGCAGCCGGAAAAAAGCGGACCAGAACGTGCGCTGGACCACCATTACCAATAACTTTTTCAAAAAATCGGTATCCATAATACAGTTTTTGAAGGCCAACTTGGAAACCAGCTCCTTTAATAATGATCAGTTAGTGGAAACATCTTTCAAATTCACCTGCTTCATCTCTAGTTATATAAACGCAAACTTTCAGCTTGTGGCGGTAGTTATCAAAAACTTCTGGAATGAGCGCTTTACGAACTTCATCAAAAATGAGAAGGAGCTTCTTTCTTACAATTTGCAAGACTTGGATGGCAATTTTTACAAAAGTAATAACTATCATTTATTAATCAAAATTTCCACATACGTGTCTAACGAATTAACAAACCTTTTAAGTTACTTGAATGATTTCAAACAAAACTTGGCAGTCTATTATGCTAGTTTGGAAGGTCCTGGCAGTGACGGACAAATTTTCAAGAGTTTTCTCAAAAATTTGATAAGTAAAAATGGAGACAGCGACGAGGAACCAGAGTATTTGGACTCGGATATTATAGGCGGCAGTGGAAATCCCGCCTCAAAAGCAACATTCTCAAGCTCCAAGAAGTTTTTCAAGTTAGTACTTAAGAAACTCAATTCATACATCAGAGTAGTAAAGATATTCGCAATCTACATCAAGTTGTATTTGGTAAAGTACCTTTCATTGGACAGTTATATCATGAAGAACCAAACTGGGCATGCTATATCCTTGATAAACTATGGTTTTGCAGTTGTCAACCAGGGGCCGCTGGAGGGATCCTTCTCCACTGACCAGTTAAGCCTCATTGATAGCAGAGGCGACAAATTCAAGCAAAAATTTTCGTTCAAACGAAAAACTAAAGATAAAAAAATAAGCATCAAAACCTCGTCATTTGTTTCTGGTAAGGATCCCGCCAAGGAAAACCAAAAAGAGTTTGAATTTGAGGTGTTGATTGTTAATGCTCCATTATACAAAAAGTATCTTCAAACTAATGCAACATTATCTTCGTCAGAAACAAAGGTGACAAATTATACTAATATGATTATCAAAGATTTCAATAATTTGCTAGTAAACTTGAAGAACCTAAGCTATAAGCTTGTGCTCCAGAATGACAATTTGAGTTTTGAAAAAGTTGAGAATTTGTCCGCAGACGAATTCTTTAAGCAGTTACCATTAGGAAGACAGTTACCTATCAATTTGGATGACTGGGATCCAATCAATAGCAAAAAAGCTGGTGATTCTGGTGAAAGTAACAGGGCGGCTTACTATTAATTTTAACGCATCTTCATATAAAATAATCAATTTTTTTTATTTTTTTGGTTGGGTACATAGCAAAACAATTTGCAATAATATAACTGCAGCAGAAGTCGCTCATTTACTAAATTGGAAAATATATTTTTCAAGTACAGCTATATAACTACATTGGTCGTACAAGAATAAAGACCAGTGTTGCAGTAGATATAGAGTGAATCTTGTGTCACACTTTTCCTAATTAGAGACACCCAAGGCTTTGGCATGAAGAGCAAGGTGTTTCTTAACAAAACTGGAAATAAAGTAATAGGAATGGTCAAAACCTTCCACCAAATGAAGGTCAATCTTACCTTCAAATGGGGTACCTTTGCTTGCTTCTACCAAACTTTCAGGTTGTAATTGTTTGTCTTTGTAAAATTGGTCATTTTTGCCCTGGTGAATCAAGATTTTCTCAGGGATGATACCCTCGTATTTGCCCAAGAGCTTAATAGGGTCGTATTGATCCCATTCGGACTTATCGTTCAAGTAGCCGCCAAAAGCCTTTTGGCCCCAAGGACAGTTGGTAGGGTTGGCGATTGGAGCAAAGCAGGACACGGACTTGAATGCATTATTTGATTTGGTGTTGTTGCGAAGGAAGAAAATCAAAGATCCGAATCCCCCCATTGAGTGGCCAAAGATGGATTTGTTGGAAAAATCAAGTTTTTCGTACTGAGTTTGCAACTTTGGAATGTCTTTGAGAATGTAGTCATGCATCTGGTAGTTGGTCTTGAAAGGCTCCTTGGTGGAGTTGACATAAAAGGAAGCGCCCTCACCAAAGTCCCAACTATCTTTGGCACCGGCAATATCGAGGCCCTTAGGACTTGTGTCTGGTAAGACAATGGCAATACCGTATTGATCAGCGTAGCCAAAAATTCCACCTTTTTCACTGGCATTCTGAGGAGAGCAGGTGAGACCACTCAAGTAGTAAAGTACTGGGATTCTGTCAGTGTTGTCAAAGTACTGTTTTGGTAAGTAAAGGTTAACGTTCATGTTGGATTTTGTGATCCCAGATTGATGAGAGAGCTTGAGCAATCTGCCACCAAAGGTGTAAATTTCAGAGTCGACTTTGAATGACATTTTAATTTATTGAGTCTAGTATATTTAACTTAGGTATATTGATATGGCTTTGCTTGATAGTCGCTGCTCCTAATGCAAATTTGGGTCTTAATTTTAGTCAATTGCACGTCTTGAGTTATAAAATATCAATTGAATATATTTATTTGGCTCAATGAGGGGAGACAAGTATTAGAGTGATACACAAGAAGCAATTTTCGTCTTTGCTATTGACTAACTGAACGGTAGTTACTCCAATCGATACAATTTGGAATCTGTGGTTATGGGCCCAAAGAGAATTACCAGGGCACATAAGCCCCCCCCCTCCCAAAACGATGGATGAGATGGGATGCGATGAGGATAAGCCGCGGTGGAAGGATTTGAGTAATACAGTCTTGTCACATTGAAGGGACAGCGAGCACGCTAGCTTGTACAATCAGAAATAAAAAATATTATTGTAAACATTGTACAAGTGAGTTATTCACGCCATATCATTAGAATTTTAGGAACAACACATAAATGCCATACTGGCGGTTCCAAGACGTGAAAAATTATTTCAAACTACAGGAAATTGCAATGATTCAAAGCGTTTTGATACAACGTTTTATGTTCTAGTTCCTCATTGAACGTTTCAGTTGATTATAGTTCAAGGTGCTGTAGCGTTAGTATTAAATGCTCTGAGAACTGTTCGCAGATTTGTTCTCTGAGCACTCCCACAAAGAGAAGTAAAAGCAACCAGATTTGGGATGCTTAAGCCATAACACGATAAGGTGTGGTTTGTGCTTTTTAACAAGTTGGACATTAGTCCATCCCAATAGGAATAAACAAAAATAAAAAGACAAAAAACAATCAACAAAAGAAACACGGAGTATATTATTGTGTTTCGGAAGGTTCCGCTGTGGCCGACGGTCATAGTTCGTACGTATCAATAGATGGTGCACGAATTCCAGATTTCACTTATAGGTATACAATAAATTAGCATCGGGGCCATCTGTGATTGGAACCTAGCTGTGATGCTACACGCAACAACTTTCAGAAATTGTATACCAATCGTGATGGCATTGTGGAATACCAGGTTCCGCTCCGTACAGAGTGGCAAACACACTAGAAAATTCCAAGTACAGCGTGCAGCCTGATAAGTAAACAAACACTGTATCAGAACAGAAAGAGCCTGTCAGGAGGGTAAAAAGTAGGTGATATGTCCAATTCCCGGGGGGAGGGGGGATTCTGTGGATTTCTGTTGAGCATCCTAGGTGGGCACTGTTGTGCTTGTGCTTTGTTTACCTCGGCTGGATATGTTGCTATCGTTTTACCCCATGTTTCGGATGTACAGGGCCGAAAGGCGCCGGAAATTTTGAAGCGCACACGTAGGCCTTCGGAATCCACATAACAGCGCTTTTCCGTAGGCGTTTACGAATAGCCAGCTTATTTCCTAACAAAATAGCCGGTGTGAGGAGTATATTGGCTTGGAGGTGACGCTCGGCGGTCATGGGGTCATTCTTTGGGGCGCTTTAAGCTAGTCATCCAGCATGCACAGGACGTACACTGGAGATAGATTTATCAGCATAGTCTTCAGCGCTATACGGTTGTTTGTCGGTCATGCAGCTTCGTGTGACAGCCTGCACAACGCATCTAAAGAGCACATCAGGGAGGCCATCACATCATCTCGGCTTTTCTTCATTACGCAAAGACATTGCAAGGACGTGGCTTCGATAGAATTCTCCTGGGATTCGACCTTCCTATGGCTTTTGTATATAAAACTCCTTAGCCCTCTTTGATTTCACTTTTTACTTTCACCCCACTACACTCAACAGTTCTTTACTTTCTCTTTACCCCTTTTTACACGCACGATACTAGGATAATTATACTATCACCTCTCATAGAAACACATTCGTAAATTTGAATCATGAGTAGAACTCACAAATGGCAAAACAAAGAGCAAAAATACTTTACCCATAACGGAAACTTCAATGAAGATAGAAATAAGGTCAAGAAGAACGGTGCGGGCAGACGCAACTGGGGCCAGGATGGCGACGAGTTGAATGATTTGTTAGACTCTGGTGAAATTCCTCCAATGCTCAACAAGAACAGAAGAAAGAGCAACAGCTTCAATAACGGCGAAAGACTTCAGACATTGGACAACAAAGCTGGTCTTTTAGATGAAGATGTTATTAAAGACTAGCCTTTGAAGCTGACGACGCCCATGAGCCCACAAGATGGTCCAATCTCTAACATTGCCATTTTGGACACGATGCTAATGATAACAAAAATTCTTGATATTTTTTTTCTTTTTTTTTCTTTATTTTTTTTTGCATATTATTAGCTTAAGAAATGGTGGAGGATATACGGTACTTGGTTTTTATTTCTCGCTTGGCTGTTGTGGTTTGCACTCGCTTACTATTGCAACGACTTTATTTTAATTTATTTTTATTTTACAAAGATTTGCTATTATTTACTGGTCTATGCATCTTTGGGCTCACAAATAAAGAAAAGATGAAAAATTGATGATATTACTTGTAGTGTCAGATCACAAAACAGACAGGATAATTTCAAAAGATCAGAAGATATTGCTGGCTGATTGGCCCTTGTTTGGAGGGGGTGTCTAAGGCACAGGTGCTTTGCCTACACCCCGAATACCCTTGTATGCGGTATATGCGGTATCTCTTAGCAACCGAGAAGCACCCTACTTTACTAGAAACTTCGACGTTCCGAAAAAATTGAAAAAATTTGAACTATAAAAGGCAGTCGTCCCCGCTTAAAAAAGACCTGTCTTTTTTTTTTTAATATTTTCCCTTCTTCATACTTACCTTGAGAAGCCATCGGGGATCATGAAGCCCGTATGGCCATCTGGAGCTGTTTACATTGCACAGCGTATCAGTTTCTGGATGTTATGTGGTCTGATTTATTTTTAGGCTACATGGGTCTCATAATTTTTGATCTTGTCTCTTGTTATTTGATTGTTTTTTGATATGGGCACCAATTGAGTTTGGCTACTATTTAATCAAGAATCAAATAATAAAACCTACTAAAGGAAAGGGAAGATTATGAATAAAGGGATTGCCATCTTTTTGTTGCTTCTGCTCCTTTTTTAATTGGCGCCAATAAGGCTATTAGCGCTTATTAAGATTAGATGCAAGGCCACCAGACAGCAGTGAATCTATTAGACTTACATGTTTTAGCTGCAAAGCATTGACTACGATGCTGTTGAAATCTATTTTAATAAACGCAAATTTGGTTAACTTCAACTTTGGTTAACGTAATTGCTTAATTAACCTGAAGCCTTCAAAGAAAGGTAACAGAAAATTTTTTCGCATATCAATATAGCGCCCTTTTTGTTACCCGCTGTTCCATGTAGATGCGTGTTTTTTCCTGATTTTTTTCGTGTGTTTCGTTAGCCTTGCAGGAGGGATGTCCGTTTAAGAAAAACATCAAACAGGCCAAACGTAGTTGAAGCGGATCTCTCGCTAGATGCTTCTTATTTGACCTGACTTAAATTTACCAAGCTTTTTCCCGCCTCAGCCTATCCTTAACCAAAGCTATACGCTTCCACAGAGACTTGAAACTCTAATAGAGATATTTGCAGCGATTCAAAAATAAAAAGCTACTGATCGTCTCAGACCTCTATTGTGCAGTTAGAGTGTTTTTATACAAACTAGTTTTGTCTATATACACTCGCGCTTTCTATACAATTTCACTTCGCGTGAACCAAGGGTAACCTTACCTCATAATCATATTGGTTTCGACCAATTTTAAGTTATTTTTATGTTTGAGTGTCCTCAAAATATTCCAGCAACAGCTGCTTTCACCAAGTCCATCGCATACGAAATACTTAATTCATTTTAGACCTTTTGCATAAAAAACAATAATATTAGTTTTAAGATCATGGCGTCTAATAATAATAATCAAGTACTATTGACGGGACTTTCGCTCATCCAAGATTCTCCATTCAAGTCTTCACAAAGTCCAAACCCTAACCAGAACAGTACAACTACGTTTGGTCCAGCATCACCCACGTTGAATCAATATGGCGACCAAAATTTTTCTAGTTTACTAAACTTTTTAAAAGATGACTACAACGAACACGTTCACAATAATGCCATTATCAATGCCAACCCTGGCGCAAACGAGGAGGTTGATGGCAATTTTGACTTGAACTACCTTAATGACTCTTACAAATTTTACCTTTCTGAACTCTCAAATACATTAATGAACAATGAAACTATCGGAACACCGAGCAATGTTAGCGCCGGAAGCGATGAAACCAAGTCAGAATTTGCCAGCACACAAGATAAAAACAGCAACAACTTTGCCAATCTTAAAGACATAAAATTATCGGATGATATCAAAACATTATTTAATATCACTAAAAGCTCTAATACTAACGATTTGATTTTGAAGATTCTCATCGAAAACTCATTATGCAATTTGAACCAGTATTTGGACTCACAAGATGAATTGGATTTCATACAAGCGTCACTCAAAAACCCGAAATACATCCCATATTTTTTGAAAACCAATAGTTCAGGCCGGGACGAAAGCAGAAACCATTCTACTATATTGTCTTTGGATGAAATCAAGGCTTTAAAGGTCAAGATACTACTGCTTTACGATGAAAAGAATAAAGCTCAGCGGAGCGTCAGCGAAACTATGGAGACATTGAAAGAAGTTTTGAAAAAATACTCTGATCTTGATGATAGCAATTTGAACAATAGCACTTATAAGCCTTCATCTAGACAATCGAGAATTGAAATTGAAAACATCAATAGTATAAATAATAAACTTGAACGCCAGTTGATCGGAACCTCTTTGCATAAATACCTTGATGGGACCGAATCTTTGAAAAAGTTGAGAGAAGAGATAGAAATTTGCAAGAAAAAGTTGTTTTCGCACTTTTTTACCTGCTTAATTATTGGCTACATTAATAATATTACTGTCAATCTCAGGTTACAGAAAAATCTTCAGTCTGACCGGTTGTCACCCTGCACTACGCCCAAGTCCGCAACTACTTTTGCAGAATCTTTATTTAAATCTCCAATTTTGGATTACCACCATCCTCATAACAACACAAGCAATGCTACTCGTGGCTCCCCATTGTTGAGCAGGAAAAGCTCGTCATTGCAAATGGTAGAAAACAAGACTTCCATTTTCAACAAATTTATTGATGAAATTGTGAGCCATGTGGCATCGATAGCGGTGCAAAAAGATATTCCTCTACCTGACCCCTTGGACAAAAGAAAGTCTATCATTGTTGGACCAGGACCGATTAACACAATAGTTTTCTCTACTAATCTGACTAACGCAGGAAACGACATAAGCAGCAAAACAGCATGGGTGAAAAGCTGCATCAACGCAATCTTGACTCACGACAGCGAAAAGTTTTCTCAAGAAGTTAACTTGCGGGAAAACGTGCACTTGAGATCTAATAGGGCCTCCAAACATAGTAGAGATGTAAATGGAAATGACAGTCTCAACAGTGATATCTCTCCAACATCATCAGAGACTAGTGTGACTAGCATTGATTTTTCTCCAAACAAAACCATGCATTCAGCCGGGTTTAGTGGAAAGTTAAACTCGCCAATAGTCGGTCCCAAGGTGCATGAGTCGCCATTCAATTCAAGATCGTCGTCTTCCAATAATACCGGGATCAATAGCAAAGAAGTTAACGATTTGAAAACGAAATTGAAAGACTTAAAATTTGCTAACGACTATTTGACCAAACAGTTTAAAACTGAGCGCGAGTCCTTCAACAAGATTTTGGCTGAACAAAATATGGTAAAGTTGAACCTTGAGAAGAAACTTATGAATTCTATTCAAAATTTGAAGAAAACTAACGCATTGCTTATGCAGAACGAAGCCACCAACCAGGATTTGGAACGCAAGTTAGATGAAAACTTCCAGACCATTAATAAGCTCAAGAAGAAAGTTACTGATTTGCAAATTGAGTCACTTGGCACCAATTCCCCTCAAAAGTTGAACAGATTAGATTCTGGTGTTGATCGTTTAACCGAACATCAAAATGACAGCACCATTTCTTTCTCTGCTGGCAGTAAGGGGGACGAACATGAGCCTCCGTATGGTCTCTTACCTGGATTGTTTAACGAGCAAGGCGTTACACATCATGAATTTTCGTCAACATCATCGCTTTTGACTGATGCAACTGGCAACAGCAACGCCGGCGGAGGTATTTCTGGCGTGCCAGGTATAGGAACCTATAGTGGCGTGACCGCCTCTCCGAGCGTTGGAATAATGAGAAAGGAGTTTAAGAAGATTATTGACGACATCAATAACAAGCATTACATTGAGTTAAGCAACGAGATCACCGAACGTAAACGGTTGGAAAATTTAGTCAAAATGTATAAAGAAAACATGGCTAGGGAGTAACTGGTTAGTTTAACGGATGGCTCAGTGCAGGATTAGCATTTTGTATATTAGTTTCTGTTTTTTTTTTCTTTTTTTTCTTAGTTTTTTCTACTTATTCCTTTCGTTATTTGTTTTTTTAGTTTTATTTCAGTCTCTTCAGCAACATTTTTAAATTTATAGAATTTTGTCACGTACAAGCTACATACTTTTTCTTTTTTCAGATAACTGTTCTCTTCGGTACCCTCCGTTTTGTGTGTACTTTGAACTACACTCAAATTTCATACCACATCATTTGTTTTTGTCTTTTCTCTGACTTGTTTGTCAACATCTGGCAAGACCATGTACTTTATAGTCAAAGAGCTGCGGGCAACTGTCTTTGGCGTCAAATTTAACACGAACAACTGATGCTGGCCAATATAGACTCAGAAATTTTAGCTTCTTGATTATAAGATTCAGATTTCACAAGCAAAAATAAGAGACCTTTGGAAGAGGCAGTATTTTGACGGCACCGTGACTCAGCTTGTGAAGTTCATCTTCTATTACCTCCAAATTCTATGCACCACAACTACATTAGCAACTGTTTGTTCCTTTGGGTCTTCAGTTAAACAGAAATAACCTGAGAATTTCGTAAAATCCCTATAGTTCTCCTGGACGCGCCAGTGAGTAAAAAATGCCTTCTCTGTTCATCTGATTATGATATCATTCCCCGTGTGCCTCGGGTGCTTGCATGGCACAGTTGTGCAACCCCTCAAATCTTGTTTGGTAACGTCTTTCATAAATACATTTTTCTTTTTTCTCGAAACGTATTTAATGGCCAGGTATTATCTTAAGATCGAAGTCTAGAAAAGCTATATTCAAAGGCTAATTGTTATTTTTACTACAGCCAGCTCATTTGATAGTTTTTTACACGCTTGTTAATAATTAGCTTCGGCGTTTAGTTGGCATGACTCCGCTTTCGCTACTAGGCTGGATCTATAGGTGTTATCAGGAGCTTATTACAAGCAGAATACGTGTATATTTGACACAATCATTCACAAAGACTTAATGAAGGCGGTTTGGAAAATTACTGGGACACAGAAAGCATTGCTGCTTTAGGTAAACTTGGCGTTTTTCTGTTCTGGAACAATGGAAATCACTTTGCCTGTCTCAAGGCCAGAGCGAATGTTCTTGATGACCCAGTTCTCCAAATTGAATCCTGTCTGCACAGTGTGGGTTCCCATATGTGGGATGGCCATGACATTGGGAAGTTCCAAGAGCTCCTTTCTTGGGTACGGTTCGTTTTCAAAAACATCAAGGCCGGCAGCCCCGACTTTTCCGGTTTTCAAGTGTTTGATCAAGGCGGTCTCCTCGATAATGGCGCCCCTGGCGGTGTTGACAATAATCACGCCATCCTTCATCTGGCGGACGAGCTCGTCGTTTATCATGTGGAAAGTGGACTCGTTTAACGGGCAGTTAATAGAGATAACATCAGCCACCCTCACAAGCTCCTCGATGGTGGAGACATACACAGAGTCCTTTTCTAGCTCTGGCGACAAGCGAGATCTGTTGAAGTAGCAGATCTTGCTGAATCCAAATGGCTGTGAACGGTCTCTAACAGCACGTCCAATGCCGCCCATGCCGATTATACCCAACACCTTCTTTGCAGGCTCAATGCCTTCCTTGACGCCGGCTCCAAAGCCGCCGGCGGGCCATTTGCCTGCCACCATATTGCGACGTCCAGCTTCAAAGTTTCTCATAGCGCCGAGCATCAAGAAGATGTTTGTGTCGGCAGTTGCTGAGCTCACAACGTCCGGACAGTTGGAGAGCTGGATGTTCTTTTCTGTCAAGTATTGAGGATCAACCTGGTCGTAGCCAGCGCCCTCGTGAGCAATGTACTTGAGGGACTGTGGGAAATGCGCAATGAGCTCTTTGTCGAATCTGCCTGTTTTTTGCAACGTGAGGTAGCCTCTTCCAATAGCCACCACATTGGAGTATTTGCCCTTAAGGTCCTGGATGAACTGCTCGCGAGAATACTCCCCAACGTGGATCACTTCCGCGATCTCCGACAACTGGTTCCACTCATTGTGGGTGAATCTGACCGGGTCAAAGTGAAGAACAAGTGGCTTGGATGTTTTTGGAACGGTCATTTTTTTCTTCTCGTGCTGGCCGGTGGTCTATGGTTTTTCGTAAAGGAATCACAACTTGCCGGACAAAAATGACTATAAAAGAAGGAAGTGCTTTTCAAAGAGTTCTTTAAAGTGTCAATTGACAACAGAAATGAGTCTTAAACTCCGTCGCATACAGCGTTGGGAGACCTCCCGGCTAACCGCGCTCGGCCAGACACGGCCATCCACGGGGAGGAAAGGCAGACCCGGCAGAGGCCGCCGCAGCATGCTGCAAAAGAAAAACGCCAGTTGGGAGCACTGTTGCAGGATGCAGCCCACTTCCGAGGTTCCGATATCTGACAGCCGGGGAGAGTTACAGCCTCTCCTTGGCTTACCACCGCACCTGCAACGATAATAGCTGCCCCGCCTCCATCCGCCAGTACATGGCAGAAGGCAGATTAGGTTTTTTTATTTATTTCTTTTGCGAGCTACAGCCCTCGCTGAAAACCCTTCAGCAATAGGCCCCATCTGGTGATGGGGCCATCGCAGAAGGATGAGGTTGGGCGCAGAAACGACGCTCGCAGAAAGAATCGTATATCGCTTGACGTTGGCAGAAATGGGAAAAGCAGGATAGCGCACACAGCAGGAAGAATTACTAAGCGGTGAATTCGAGCAAAAAGAGAAACTTTCTAGCGTTTTCCCTAAGTTGCCTTTTTTCCGCTTCTCGCATCCTTTTCTACATATAAAACAGGCAGCGACTCAAAATTTTTTTGTCGTTCCTTTTTTTTTCATATCTTTTCCTAAAGTTTTTCCTCAAAATTCTTTGAATACTTCAGCCGTGTTAGTTTCTCACAGACTTACTTTGGTTGGAATTGGGGGTTCCTTTGTCCTACCGCCGCACTCTATCACTTTTCCTTATTCTTCCACACTCCGGTCTTGGCTTTTTTCCAAGAAATTTAAGTTAGTCTGCCAAGCATAATCGCTTTCTTTTGTGCTCGAAAAATTCTGCTTTCAACCCACACACATACACAATGGCTGCCAACGCTGCTGACAGCAGCAACGCCCACGAGACTCGCTCCTCCGCCAGCTCTGCTTCTACAAAAGCTCCAGATGCTTCTCAAACAACTGCTGGTAGGGCGGGCGCTAAGGACGAAAACGACAACGTCGTAGACCCCCATATAGAAAAACACACAGTCTCAGATGGTATTGCAGACGACGCCAAAGCTTCTCCTTCGGTGTCTACTAGCGCCAGTGGCGAAAACCTCACGGCTTTGCCATACGAGCCTAAAACAGAAGCAGCTCAAAAGGCTGAGGAAAGTGACAACGAAGACGACGATAATGATTCCGATAACCATTTGGTCCACACGTATACCCACTCTGTGGCAAACGTAGGTCCAGACAATGCTTCCAGTGTTGGCGAGGTTGAAAGAATCTCCCGTTCCCTCACAAACGCCCAGTCCTTGACCGAGTCCGCTAGAAAATCCACTGCTCCATTGCCTTTGATGGGCGGCGGACGCGCATACCCACCAGCGTTGCCAGACAAGGAACAGTACATTGTCAGTTTTGAAGGCGCCGAGGATCCATTGCACCCATTCAACTGGCCATTCAAGAAGAAAGCAGGCATATTTATCTGTTTGACCCTTTTAGTTATCTCCGTGGCCTTTGGCTCTTCTATCTTCTCTACCGGTACCAGCGACTTGGAGAAGGAGTTTCACATTGGCAATGAGGTTGTTACTCTTGGTACCTCGTTGTACGTGCTTGGCTTTGCCACCGGTCCTATCATTTGGGCTCCATTGTCTGAGTTATATGGCAGAAAACCGGTTTTGATTATTTCTGCATTCTTGTTCGCCTGTTTCCAGTTTGCCATTGCCGCTGCCAAAGACATCCAAACCATTATGATTTGCAGATTTTTCGGAAGTTGTTTTGGTTCCGCTCCTTTAGTGGTCGTTGGTGCCGCCTTTGCCGATATGTTTGACAACAAATCCAGAGGTTATGCCATCACCTTCTTCTCCCTTGGTGTTGTTGTTGGTCCTCAGGTTAGCCCTATTGTCGGTGGTTTTGTCTCGTCCTCGTACCTCGGTTGGAGATGGACCGAGTATTTGACCGGTATTCTTGGCAGTGTGTCTTTTGTCCTTACCACATTTGTGTATCAAGAATCCCACCATCCTATTATCTTGGTCCAAAAAGCCGAAGAATTGAGAAGAAGAACTGGTATCTGGGGTATTAGGGCCGCCCACGAAGAGTTCAATTTGTCTGTTAGAGAAATTGTTGAAAAGAATGTTTCCAGACCATTGGTGCTCTTGTTCACTGAGCCAATCATCTTCTTAATCACCATTTATGTTTCGTTTGTCTACGGTATCTTGTACTTGTGTTTAACCGCCTATCCATTGATTTTTGCCTACGGTTACCAATGGAAGGGAGGCTTAGTCTACTTGCCATACATTTCCATGGTTATTGGACAGATTTTCTCTTGCTTATGGATTCTCTACTGCGAAAAAGAGTACAAGAGACAAGTTGACTTGAACGACGGTAAGCCGGTTCCTGAGGCTAGATTACCAGCAATGATTCCAGGCGGTATTATTTTTCCGATTGGTTTGCTTTGGCTCTGTTTCACTGGTAACTACTCTGACAAGGTCCCATGGCCAGCCCCAGCCTGCGCCGGTCTCTTTATCGGTTTTGGTATCATGACGATCTTTTTGCCCGCCTTGAATTATATTATCGACTCCTACTTGATCTACGCTGCTTCTGCCATGGCCGCCAACACTATAATCAGAAGTATCTTTGGTGCTGTTTTCCCATTGTTCGCCACCTACATGTTCAAGGGAATGGGAACCAACTGGGCCGGTTTGTTGCTTGGTTTGCTTGGCTTTTTGCTTGCTCCAGTGCCATTCTTGTTCAAAAAGTACGGTAAGAGAATCAGATCCAAATCCAAATACGCCTTTGACTTGCAATGAGCTATTTGGTTGCATTGCATTAATCACTCGGTTTGTTCACTTTGATTTCAATTTGTCTTTTGCATCAGCAGTTGGCCATGCTGGTGAGGCTGGGGCACATTTTTGCATGTTGACCATCATCTCACCAAAAGTTTTAATCCACCATTTTTTATTTTTGCTGTTTCGGCTATGCATGGCCTATCTTTTGGCTGAATTCGGTTTTTCTTTTGTATTTTCTTCATCTTAGCACACTACCCGTTTTTCGCACTTTACATATACCCTTCGTAACATCACTTACAATTGCACTGCATTTTCCCTACCTTGTCATTTCTACTCCATAATTCGCTTTTAGAAAAACCCCTTTTTTTTGATTTTTTCTATCTATATACAGCTGCCTATTTATTTGTCACACTTAATTAATGAACAGTACTATCTTCACCATAGTTCTAGTTGGTAAGCTACTCTGAAATATACTATCTGTCTCCCTGGACCCGACAAATTTAAACAGCCACAGTAACTGTTTCCGCCGCTCGAATTCGCCTCGCTTGCTCTTTCCGAGGCCGCATCTGTACTGGCAACACCCTTTTTCCCTCGTATTTCGTATTTCTCCGTACCTCGTATAAAAAAATGAGATAGCATCGGATCGTATTTATATTAACATGCCGTACGAACGAGGTCGCAGCCACCCCTCTTTAATTATAGCAGAGTTAGCATCTCTTTCCTATGGGCGAAATCAGCAACGACCAGCCAGTGTAAAGAGGGATTCTAGAGCAGTATCTCAACTTGAATCTCTGTAGGAAAGATCCGTGGGTAGAATAAAATGACGGAAGGCGGAAGATGGCAGTATTGTTAGAGTCGGCATAAGAACCAATTTTTGCTATTATTAGAGAGCGTGGAAGGACTTGTAGTCGAGTACTATCGTACTGGAGATTTCAAGTTACCGCAGTATTTACAACATATATGTTCCAAATGGGGCGAGGAATGAGGGGCAACCGGGCATCATCTCTTAATGTTCCTGTTTTGTTTCCCTGTCACCTCCCCTTTTCGTGCCACGTAGGGCTCAATGTGTTATAGTGTTTTGTAACATCTTATATTATCTTGTATATAATTGGCGCATGTGTGCGAGTGTGGTTTCCCTTTTGCCTGACCTACGTTCATGGTAGTTTAAGTTTCGAAGACAAACGATGACCATCAATGCTGCAAGAGGCAAAAGACAAAGGTAAAGAAGCTAAATTGGCGGTGCCGGTGAGTGCGGGATTACAGACAGCCTAGCCCACCCAATTACACAAAGCACAAGAAGGCTAATGCAGATGAAACCGAACATGGTGACAGACGCTGGTATTGCGTGGGATATGATAACACTATATAAGGTGCTTGATTCTCGTCCTGCTTGATATAGTTCTCTCGTGGCAACAGGCCTGTTTATAAGATCAGATAGAATATTGTATATTTACACTAACAGGCGACAAATAGACCACAGCTCACTCAATAACAAAGCACTAGAACGAACCAAAATGCTACTTCTCAAGTCGTTGGCACTTTCTTTTACCGTTTTGCATGCAGCAAGCGCCCAGCTGACTATCAACGACGGCGCCTCGTTTGAAGAATTCGCTTTGGCTGCCAGACCTTACTGGAAACTATCGCAGGCCAATGGCCACGACACCTGCTGGCCAAGTTACGCCCTCAACAGCACAAACCAAGTGGTGCCACCCGCGAAGCTCGAAGAGTGGCCTCAAGCTGACGGCGGTGGGTGTCCGAAGCCCACTAGCAGGTTCCCCGTCTACTGGAACGCCAGAAAGTGCTCCGATGACGAGATCAGGGTGCACTATAGTCTATTCTTCAAAAAGGACGGTTTTGCATTTCTCAATACCGATGTGTTTGGCCACGCTTATGACTGGGAACGAGTGATTGTGGTGTACACGAGAAACCCGTTGGTTGAGGCTTCAAAATGGGCCAGGAACCGCGCGTTATACTCGCGGCACTCGGGTTATGGGCTGTACAACTGGAAAGACTTGCAGACTTCCAACAAAGGCAATCTCGACAGCTTGGGAACAAACAATGACCACCCAACTGTCTTCATCGCGTGGGCCAAACATTCAATGTACAAGGAGAAGCAAGACAAGCTCTGCAGCATGATGGACGAGCTCACGGATAACGCCTTCAGAAACGACCATTACAAGTACTTCAATTCTCCTAAAGAATTGATAGAAGTAGCTAACAACACTGCCATTTGGAACATATTCAAGGATTATCAGGCATGGGGCAAGGCAACGTCGGCTCCAAATGTAATTTATGAAAAATTGTGTGAGGTGCCTGCTTGAGAATCAAGGACATATGCCATGCGCTTGCTGCAATAAGTTTGGATTTACTTTGCACAAATGATCTGTTCATATACTATAATACATTGATTCTGCTATTTGATTCTATTGAGTTTTGCAGCAAAAAGTTCATGCCTTGATATGAAGCGCTTTAATAGGAGCAGCTAGACCGTCGTCATCTCCAGTATCGCTCTCATTTTCCGAGAAGCTATCTTCCTGAAAGGCCTCTTTGTCTTCAATGATGTCGTTCCCAAAAGCATCTTTTGGCACAGCCTCTCTTTCTTCAATAATATCGTTTCCGAAAGCGTCCTTCTTCACTGATTTTCTTGACTTATAAAGCTCCTCATCCTCATCTTCCTTTTCCTCTTTCTTTTCTTCCTCGTCATCGCTTGGCGGCAAGCCTCTGTTGGTATTGCCAATCTCCCAGATATCGTCCGTCTGTTTCTTCAACTTTCTTTCCTCAAGCTCCTGCTCCAACTTGACCAACCATGCTTCCTCGGCCATCTTCACGCTCTCCGAGTCTGTGCACTTCTGGTATATCTCAATGAGTTCCTTGTTGATCTCCAAAAACGTTGGGCCCCATGAGAAGTTCTCAAGCAACTGGAGCGCCCAGTCCTTGCGTCCAATAATCGCAAAGCATGCCGCCAATGCCTCCACGCAGTTCAACCGCCACGGCTTCCCGTAATTCACAGGGTTCGCCGCAATCAAGTAAGGCAACAATCGCTCGTGACGGCCACCGATCTTGCTGAATGGAACCTCGTCCAACCGCGCCCATGAGCATTCCACCACCGCTGCCCCGTGCTCCTCCGCTATCTTAAGGTCATCAGGGCACACCACGCCCTTGCCATTCGGCGTCACGATAATGCCCTGGAACTTCTGCCCGACGCGAAGGTCTCTGATAAGTCCCAACCGCTCAAGCTTCTTTCCGCTGCACCGCTTCGGGTCGCAGTGGTTGAAGTCCCACATAGCGAGCTTTGTGGGGAAGTTCACCTTGACAGAGGCAAAAGATGGCGCATGACTCTTCTTCGTGTTGTGTCCGTTGCTGGTCTTCGACGGCCTATGGGCACCGCCACTGGAGCGCGAGTCTCTTTCTTTGTTTTTGCCTTTACCCATGATTGTGCAGTATGTGGTATTGGTGCTTGATAGAAGGGTATTGATAATTTTATTTATGTATGCTATAGTATTTCATGTATGATGTGGTCTGAAATTTTTTTTGTTATAGGAAAGCGCTTTTGGTGCCCCGTTATGTGCGATGGTGCCCATTGCATCGTACAACTACTTTACATGCTACACACATAGGGACAAAAATATATCTACAAATAGTCAAACCGAGATGGAGTACAAAAGAGTGCTTATTTTGAAAGTAAGAAGTTTGCAAGTTCTTATCCTTTCCTTTCTCAAATATCAATGTTTCTAATCTCCACAATCTCTTGGATCGCGCGTCTTCTGATCTCGCTATCCACGAACAACGCCTGGATCAAGTGAATTAACTCCAGCGTTTCGATGTTGTAGAACTCGCCGTTGTAAAAGTTTTCCATGATGCCCGCCAAGTGGCTGGAGACGATGATTTTGAAATTTGCGAGTTTGAAGAAATTGAAAATGTTCTTTTTGTAGAAGATGACAGTTTCATCGGCATCTTGGCTGAGGTCCTTCTCGTTGACTGCCATCAAACGTCTCTCGGTCTCCGCTTGGTCGATATCTTCCTGGTCTCTTGGCTTTGGGTCAAAATACTGTACAAAGTTTAGTACATGGGAAATGATCTTGCTTAGTTCCTCACTGTCTTGTTCGGAAATAAGGTCAATTTGTAAAACGTCGTTGACAACCAACTGGTAAAATTCGCTCAAAAAGTTAACGATCACCATTTGTTGGAGGCCCTTGGACAAGTTTGCGAAACTGGCAAAAAACATTTCTTTGAACTTGAACTCTAACTGCGCAAGCACCATGTTGTTGTTTTGTGTATTGGATAGCTGGCTGAATTTTTTAAGCTTTCTGTAAATTCTCAAAAGGGAAATCTTCTCCAAGTTGATGACGTTGGTCAAGTAGTTTTCAATCTTGCGGTCAAATAGCACTGGCCCTCTGCTAGTGTCGTCGAGCAATGCTGGATTATCAAGAATGTTCAACGATATTAGCTGCTTTTTCAAGATCATGTTCAAGTAGAATACATCATTGTAGAATAAAAACTTGGAGTCGTATTTGGCATAGCCTCCAACAAGGTAAAAAATGTTAATGAGCTGAGTGACTTTACTCAAAAGCTCCTCATTTGAAATAAACTGGCGGTTGCTTTTGGATCCTGAACTTTGTTGGCTGGCAATTACCTCGTTGAGCTTACTCAAGTAGATAACAAAGTTCGATATGATCTTGTAAATTTCATCAGGAATTAAGGTGGTCTTGAAGCTATTCACTTTTTTAAAATTACTCACCTTATTTTGAGGTTCTTGGTTTTCAAAGTTAACATTCTTCTTCTGCGAAACGTTTCTGTTTTCGTTTTTTGGCACATCGTCAGTGCCGCCACCTCCTTCAGCAATGACCGTTGTCTCAGCATTAAGATTGAGCTCGTTTTCATCAATGTCATCGCCCCAGCCCCAGTCGTCCAATCCATCAAGGTTGGAGGAGCCAATGGACTTTGAGCTCTGCTTCCTTGTGACTGTAGATTGTTGCTCTTGCTGCGGTTTGTCTGAAACATTACTGGCAGCAATATTTCTGTCATTTGTTTCCACATCGCTAATGTCCAAATCGAGGTCTTCATCATTACCCCATGCATCGTCATCATCACCAAGTTCTATGCTAGCGGTGTCATCATTCCAACTCCAGTCACTCTGAGAAAATCGTTTTGATAGCTGTTTGGAAATTCTCATAGAGGCGCGCTTGTCGAGAGTTACACTAGGCCTGTTGTTGCTTGTAGTACTGTGAACTGATCCTGCATCGTCGATTATACTGCTATTAGCTGAGATGTTGCTTATCGAGTTTGTCCCAGAGATTGAAGCGTTCTTAGAAAACCGTTTGGAAAATCGTATCCTATCGTCTTCTGGTCTTTTGTTTTCGATGTTGGAAAACCTTGCATTGTTCGATACGTCGAATGGAGATAATGGTGTGACAGGAGTTATTGATGATATCGTTTTGCCGGTCAAGACGTCTAATGTGCTTTGGTTAAAGGATTTGTCGCCATCATCTTGTAACACTGAAGAGCCGTCATCGAAACCATTGCCAAAGAGATTTTTGCCTTGTGCAGCGAAAATACTAGATGTTCTGTTATTCTTTCTCGAGCCTGTGTTCACAAGGTTTATTGTTTTTTTGGCATTGGTACTTAAAACAGAATTAATGGACTGGTCCGTTTCATTGATTGGTGCCATAACATCAGTACTGGAAAAAGAAGGCTGATGTTTATGGACTCTTTTTGGTGCTGTTTTAGCGGTCACAGGAGCACTATTCTGTTGATTCTGTTTGAAATCGCGATCTGGAGTAATTTCTTTTCCCAGTGTATCTGCCTCACCTGAGTTTTGCGATCCTGGCTTTATATTGGCAAAATTGATTTCAAATCTGTTGATTAGTTCATGGAAGATTATGTCGTAAGTATCAAATTTTTGCAAGTAAAATTTTATTTGATTGATGATCTGGTTGAGCTTTTTCTCAATAAAAAACTCGTTCAACTGTTTGACATTAGCGTCCCACAACTTGATATCACTATTGCTAAAATCGTTTTCGTTACTAACAATTTCCGTTTCAAGCACCTGCAAGAATGATAAAAATTTTTCATTGCTCGAGTTCACCGTTAACGGTACTTCGAAGAGTTTGCTGTTCAAAGACAAGAAATAAAAGTCGCTTTTATTCAAAATCTTCAAGTTTGTTATCAAGTAGATAACCTTGATTAATAACAAAATGTTTCTTTTGATAGTGTTAACATCAGTGTTCAAATTTGAAAGATGCTGACTGTTATATCCACTTATTAGTATCAATATGTTGAAGCTAAAATAACCTGGCAATGCCTTGAAAAACGCAGAGTTAGGATTGTTCTTCAAGGCATATTTCAAAAATTTCGGTAGATGAATAAAGAAAGCTGTAAATTTGTAAATGTTAAGTATACTTCTAGTAAACGACGGGGTATTATTGTCTTCTGTGGGCACCAAGGTTAATGCGTAATATGGTTCATCAGAATTCTCATTGGGCAAAAATTCAAGCGTATAAGTAGAAGTCGACGCTTTTGAAAATGACTTGGCAGGGTTTGCTATAGTCTTATTGATTATTTGATTGACAGCTCTGAGGAAATATACCAACTTTTCGTTGAAAGATTTCTTGAAAGCGATGTCAGAATTGTTTTCGACGAGCATGGAGTGATTTTCGTCTACAAACTCAAAAAACTCAAAAACTGTTAATGTTTCAACAAAATCAGAGCTTTCAGGGCCACTTGTTACTTGCTTTAAAACCTTTATCTCCAGTCCATCGTTCACCACAAGAAACTTGTCAACTAGTTCTAACAATTTGTCGTAAAATAAAATTTTGAAGTCTGCTAACTTTGACACTAAATGCTTCAAAATTATCACGTTTTTAGAATATTCCGTGCCCGCACTTATACTGTCATTGGCATCGAGATTGCTGGCGTCCCTATCTAAGAGTTCAATGTCAGATGTAGCTTTTTGTAGATTCTCTGGCGAGAAGTCAGCGAAGCCTCCGGGAAGCAGATTGATTATCGAATTGCTGCGACCTATTTGGTCTTTTAGCGTATTTGCTGCTTGTTGTTCTTGGTACCTGAGTTGTTTGGCTTTGTTTATTTCTACTTCATTGACATATTTTTTTAAGTCATCAATCTTTTGATGTAGCTTCTTCAAATTGTAGTTTATGGACAGGTATTGAAAAGCAAAGTTTTGTTCATAAGAAAGCTCCAACTCTTTAATCAAGTTTTTCACTACCCATATTTTGTCAAGCAATGCCAATTGAGTTTCTTTCTCCTGAGGACTGAGCTCCACATTGTTCAACGCTATGAAATCTTGATTGTGGTGGTTGCTCTTACTGGCAGGCCGAGATACGAGCGTTAACTTTGACTGCACTTCGCTGTTCAAAGAGCTAATTGATTTTTCAATCTGATTAGTTAAGGACTTGATGTCTTGAGGACACCTTTTCCCTTGAAAATTGTCAAGAACCATTGTGATGTCTAGGCGGTTGAATTGGAGCTCGGTTGTGCTGTTGACCAGTGGGAGATGCTAGCGCCATTTGTTGGTTTGATCCGGCTATGCTTTGCCTTTTTTCTTTTACTTTCGACACTTTGGCCCACTACAGATGCAGGGTGCAACACCCCGGCTCTGAGCCTCGCAGAAACATCAAAACACAGACAGTCAATCTACAGGCACATCGCATTCTGGCAAAGGCTTTTTGAGAATATCATATTAGAGACGCAGTTATGCGGCTGACCAAAGAAGAAAAGGTTATTGAGATAGAGGATGATGAAAGAATAAACACTACTGAAGAGACCTTCAAGTTCCAGGAACTTGTCGATTTTTTTCTCCGCATAAGCTCAATCAAAAGGGGGAACAAAGATGCTTTCAATACCTATGGTAAAGCTTCCGTCAGGGAAACAAGAAGAATTTTGATTAACGAATTTGTCACAAACTGGAGAAACAAGTATGAAAGCAAAATACCTTTTTTAACATTGCTCCGAATGGTCCTAGCCGATCGCGATAGGTTCAGGTTGTATCATATAAAGGAGCTCACCTTAAGCAACATGATTTGTTCCATATACGGAATCAACAGGAGCACCGATGAATACAAAAGACTTTTCAACGGAGACCTTTATGCTGAGATTAATGGAAAATACAGCAAGAGCCATCAGCTTGCATCCATGATGGCAGAAATCATATCCTCACGACAAGTTAGTGTCACTGGTGGTGCATTCAATCTCGTACAAATTGATGAATTTTTGAATCAACTAGACCATAACCATGGAGAAAGTATAAGCAACAGGCCTAAAAATGCTGGAAACCAAAAAAAGATTCTACAAGAAATGTTTAAAAACATGAATCATGATGAGTTGAAATACATTATCCTTATAATTCTCAAGTGCCGAATAATTGGACACTCAGAGACAGCAATTTTACGAGCTTGGCATCCGGATGCACCAAACTATTTCTCGGTGGTCAGCAATTTGGAAGTAGTATGTGCAAGGCTTCAGGATCCTTCTACCAGGTTGAGAATGGAAGAGTTGTCTGTGCAGGTGTTACATCCTTTTGCCCCGCAGCTTGCTTCTCAACCCAAAAAGTCATATTCTGATATTGTCAATGATTTTGGAGGTAACTTTATTATAGAAGAAAAGCTTGATGGCGAAAGATTGCAAGTGCACATGGAAAAAATAATTCCCAGTAGGAGTGAAAACAGCCAAAGTGAAGATAATGAGTTAAATTTCAAATTCAAGTTTTATAGTAGAAAAGCCACAGATTACACACTGATATATGGGGAAGACTTCCACTCAGGTACACTCGCGCCATATTTTAAGGAAGTAATTGGCGAAAGGAGGCTAAAGGCAATTAACAAATTGGTGCTTGATGGTGAAGTTTTGAGCTTTGATTTGAAAAGGCAAGTTGTTTTGCCGATGGGAACGCTCAAATCTACTAACGTTGAAACTGCTTTTGGCGCTGGCCAAAAACAACAGTTTAGGCCACTTTTTGTGATATTTGACATTTTGATCCTTAATGATCAATTAATTTGTGATAAACCGCTTTTTCAGCGCAAAAGTATATTGAAGCAACTAATCAACCCCAAGACCAGCTACATAGAGCTAATACCGTCTGCGGATGCGTCAACCGAAGAAGATATCCAAGCAGCCTTACAAGATGCTATAGCGTCGAATTCTGAAGGTATCATAGTAAAAGATAAGAGAAAAAAGTATAAAATTGATAATAGACATGAATGTTGGATAAAAGTGAAACCAGAGTACATGCAGGAATTTGGCGCTAATATGGATTTGTGCGTCATTGGCAAGGAGCCCAGCAAGAAGACTTCATATATTTGTGGTCTCAGAGTCGGCGAAGCTATTAATAATGAGCATAATGCTTTCCAATCATTTTGCTCTATTGCTAATGGTATATCAATCTCAGACTACGAGAAAATCGAGTCGATAACTTTAGGAAAATGGTATAACTTTGAGAACAGCCCTCCTCCGGAAGCATTACTACAGTTTTCCACGCGCAAGCCAATTGAATGGATCCATCCTAAAGACTCAGTGGTTTTAGAAATTAAAGCCAGGGACATCGAGTATGGAATGTACGGAAAAAGGTACAAGGTTGGTTCAACATTGCTTTCAGGGTATATGAAATCCATCAGATCAGACAAGGACTGGAAAAGCAGCATGAGCTTGGAAGATTTTCTTTCGTGGAAAGAAAAAACTGCAGACGATCACAATTCTAAGTCAAGAAAGCTGAAATTACATAACATTGAAAACAAGATTAGAAGCAGAGGTAGATCGTTGGCAGGCGCCAGAGGTGGCCAGGCAACATTTGAGTACATAAGACTAATTGATGCAAGATCAGATCTTTTTAAAAATATCTTGTTTTACATTTTAAGTGACTATACGCCAAAGGGCAAAAAGACTAAAAGATGTGAAATCCAAAACTTGAAAGAAGTGGTCAAGGAATATGGCGGAAGCATCACTAATAGTGAGAAAGTGAAGCTAGAAAAAAATCAAGTTTTTGTTCCGATAAGCGAAAGGAAAACCATAAAGGTAAAATTGGTTCATAGTATTGGATATGATATAGTTCATCCAAGCTGGATATTTGATTGTATAGAATCTCAGGAAATTGTGTTGCTAGAGTCTCATCACTGCTTTTTAGTGTCAGATAAGATTATGTCTAAGGGAGCCAAGCGAGTTGATTCCTTCGGAGACAGTTATCTTACAAATTTGAACACCGCAGAATTCGGAAAAGTGAGTATCAAAAAAAATGCTTTGCTTTCAGCGGCTCCATAGAGCCATTTCAATGGAAATTATCACTAACATTAACTAGATTGCTGAAAATTTTGAGGGCCCAAGCAAGAAGAAAATTAAGATAGAAGCTGAATTTCACCATCAGCTATGCACTTCAGTAGAAGAGCACTTTGATAAAGAGAAGATCGCAAGAGTCTTCAGCTGTGTCTCATTTTATTGCTTACCTTTGAAAAGTTTAGTACCAGCAGAGATGTTGACATATCCTGACTTATTAAAATGCAGTACCAATATCGAAAGAAATATTGTATTCACGAATCACATGCTCCGACAGGAATTATTTATTCATCCTTGGGAAATACAGTTATTTGCAGGAGTAGTATTAGAGAACGGAGGTCAAATTACGGAAAATTTGGAGGATGCAGATATTATAATAGTGCCGAATTATCTTAATGAAAGGTACATGAAAAATAACAATAAAAAGAGTATCCAGAGTCAAAACGATTTCATAAAGCTACTTTTGCAGAGGTATTTCAGCAACTTGAAAAATGAATTGAAAAGATTGAGAAAAATAAATGCAGAGCATCCTATTTTGAGAAAGGCTGGTACTTTTCATCAAAGGTTTAGACGCATTGTCAACGAAAAGTTCGTTTTTGACTGTATTCTGGAGAATTGTTTGGTCCCCGCAGAGCGTATGTATAAAAGACTCATTTACTCAAACTAGCCCCTGCTCAAAACTGACATCAATTTTTAGAGTACCCTCCCTATGTGGAGTAAGATATCTATTGCCTTCTGGTATTATTGTGCAAGTATTTATAATTATTTCTTTCATCGTGGAAATATGCATGCTGAGTTATCTATGCGCGCACGTAAGCACCTATCACGCTGAAATAGAATATAGGAAAAAAATTGGGAAGTCGTGATGAACTGAAAAAAGACTGTAGATAATTTGAATAGATTGCATAAGCTGAATAACCGCTGAACAATTACTGGCCCCCGCGAAGTTTCTGAAAGCACTCCAATAATCTCACTAACTCTGAACATGTCTCTTGCTCGAGCACTAGGCACCAAAGCAGTGCTACGCAAGCTTTTGAGCTCTTCTTTAACGCCACTAAGCACGCAAAGTACCCGAATGCAGTATCTTAACTATGGTGGCCTCCACAATCAAACACCAAAACACCATTTGGCATCTTCATCATTTCTCCAGTCCAAGCAGTACTCTATATTCAGTAAAAGCAACTCGAAGTCGCCAAGCAATAGTAAAGTGCAAGTCTTGGATACAACCATCGATACAAAAAGTGTCCTTGACAAACTTTCACATGAGCAGCAAGACACAATACTTGAGTTGAACAAATATCTCCGGCGCGACAAGCATATTGACTTTAGCGAGATAAAACCATTTATATTTAATCTCGTTAACAATACTCTAAGCCGAGAGGTGGATCTGTCGCTCATAAGGTACCTTTTGGAAACATTAAACCAACTTAAGAGTCGAACGCAGGTCCTCTCGGGAAGCAAGCAGGTGCTGCGAGATGAACCGATACGGTTGGACGAAATATTCAACCAGAGTGAGATATATTCCTTGTTAATATGGTTTTGCCGGAAGATCCGTGCTAATGAGAAGACGTTGTTAATCTATAAAGACAAGCTCCTGAGATTGATGCTTCCCGAGCTATTCTTCAGCATCAAAGACAACAAAAATATGCCTGCGGAAAGTCTCGCTGAAGCGCACATTCATTTTAACCAATTTTTGTTGAGTGAAAAGTTTTACAGACAAGCGACTGAAAACTTAGAGAAGTTAGTTGAGCTGCATCCTAGTGGCCATGTGAAGGTAATAGCTTTGGAGAAAGTTATTGAAGATTTGAAATATTTCAATGTTAGAGACTCAGTTACCATATTCCAAATGTTTTCGCTTTTGCATTCAGGACTTGATGTCTCTGACAACAGTCAAAGCGACCTCATACTAGCATGGTTTGGATACTTTGCTGAGTCATATGATATTGAAGTCAGAGAAAAGGCATCAGATTTGAAGTTCATGGAACAATTGAAACAATTAGACGTTATGGCACGGTTCATAGAATGCCTTCTCAGTCAGAATAATCCAAAATTGAGCATGGAGTTGCTTGTCATAATTTCTCAGTATCATAACTTGAAACCACAAATACGATACGTTTTAGAATCACTTTCAGGCTTTTTGAAATCGGCAGTATGTGGGGAGAATCTAGATTTCACGATTGACCAAAAAGCGTTCGCTACCATTATTGCTGCTTCAATCATCAATAAAGATGACTTTTTGATCAATGAGCAGCTTGTCAGCTTCTTTAGGAATCAGTTTCCCGAAAACGAAGATATATCAAAGGAAGCATGGGATCAGGTCTTTGCATGGAAAGTGTACAATTCCTTTGGCAATGACTTTGTTTCAGCCAACGGCTCTATGCTTGAGGAAATCAAGCAAGTTTCCCAGTACAAGATTGACACTCCAGAGATACAAAACCAACAAGTAACTGAAGTTAACGGTGAGATTTATATCGACTTGCCTCTCAATTTGAACGAAGAAGACAAAAGTTACATCAACGTGGACACTGTGAATCAACTATTATCAGCAGCCGGATATTCCAGAAAGTCTACCAAATATATCAAGAGCATGACAGACTATTTTGAGTCTGAGTACGATATACAATTGAATGCAGAATCGTACTCCGTGTTGATTGACGCTGCTATTGAAAACGCGGATGCCATCAGTGCAAAAAAGTTTTTCCAAATGAGTCTTGATTCCGGTATTTCATGGAACAATGAACTAAATGAAGCTAATAATAATGTTTTGTTCCGTCTCATACAATACCTGTTCAATATGAGCGAAAGCTACGAGGGCTTGAAGGAGTCATTCAGCTTCTTCACCAAGTTGAAAAACTTTATTGATGAGGTTGATTCAGACACGGTACATGCGATCTTAGTCAAGTTCTTGCAGTTTGACTATGTTGGTGATGCGTTGGAGCTTTTAGATAAGGAATTTATCTCCACTGAAGACAACACCACCTCGAAGTACTTTGGCAAAATGAACGAGGAGGACACATTCAATTTGGAGAACGAATCATTAAACGCCAGAAAGATTGATTTAAAGAACGACTATTCACACAAAATCTACAACACTTTGAACGACTTCCTTTTAAATAACAAAATCAGCGACGTTTGCTGGTTGATTTACGGAACCATTCACCGCTGTTTTATCAATGTGCCGTATGATTCCTATTTGCCTGCCATGAAAAAGTTCAACGAGCTCAAAAGACCAGACGCATCGTTGCTTATTTTCCAGCAAATGAAAAAATTGAACAGATTGTTTGGGTTGCCTCCTCCAAATGAGACACATTACATATACCTCTTAGAGTCGTTCGGTGAGATGTCGTATGAAACTGGTATTATTGAGCTCCATGCGATGTTGAGGCTAGACCTTACAGTTGATTCAAGCATTAGAATGAAGAATGCGCTATTGGGTGCATACACTAATTTGCAGGACTTTATCAAAACCAGGGACTTGTTTGAGCAATTATTGGCGGTGCCAAAGACAAACAAGAAAAACGCCCTTAATTCTGACACGATCAATATCATGTTGAAGTCATATACGTACGGAGGCATCAAGCATGTTCAGTCCTTTTGGGACAACTTGAGCGACATTGACTACATTCCTGATGAGAGCAACTACAAGCAGTTTATAATAAGTAACTGCTACCACGAGAAGTACGACGATGCGCTCGACTTGATAGAAGAGATGAAATTTAATGGCTTAGAAGTAAAGCGGGACGTGATTAAGGAGCTCTATAATTGGACAGAAAACAAGGACGCGAAACATAGAGTTAAACTGTGGTTGTTGAGCAGCGGATACTCTGAGCAGTGGGACCAGTTGGAGAAGGGTGGTTTGCTCGCTCATGGAGTAGAAGAAAGCGAACCAAGTCCACAGTAAGCTGTTTTGATTCTCTTTATCCCATAGGGCGCATGGATTAGTGGAAGCGATTATGAAAAGTAGATAGAAATTAGCGAAGCACGTATAGAGGCAAAATTGACATCATGTCACTTTTTACAACATATCCAAATCAAATAGACAATAATGGACTATTGCGCACTAAAACGAAGTGAACAATTTGGGGCAATTTCATGAGCTGCACAAACCGTATAATATTATTCTCATTCCTTTTTAGTTTCACTCGATGCCTCCAAAAAGGTCTGAATCAGGTGTTACAAGGACAGCAAAATAGCCGAGAGGAAAAGTACGGAATATTATGCTGGGCTGCTTCATGCACATATTGTCGTGACAGGATGAGGTTCAATCTCAAAGCATTGGGTTTCTCTTGTAGAACAAAGCAAGTTTCAGTGCAATTGGCCCCTCTTTTTATTTTGATCTGGGATGAATCTATAAATAGCACCAGCGAGCAAAGTGGCTCACAAATACGAGAAGCCGTTGCTATTAGTAAAGGTCACCTATCCTGTTGCGCCAGAGCTACGTTAAACGAGCGAGCGTAATGTTTGCGGCTACCCTTAAAAGGGGTGCCCGGCAACAGCCGTTTCAGTTCGGTAGCAACAGTTTCGTTTCAGCAGCCTGCTGACACCCTGAGCCTGTCTGAGGTCTTCTCTAGGATCCTTAATTTTGCGTGGATGTGACGCTTTGGCTCTGTGCTGTTTAAGGCGTGTGCTACGCAGAGCTGCATTCACATGTCCCGATTAGGAAGTTACGCACCGCACTCGAAACTGTCTCGCCAAAGCCGTTGGTGCCAGCCCTGGTGAGGAGCTGATAGGTCTGGCAGCCAGCAGCAGGAGGTCTGGCAGCTTGTATAAAGGGGCTGATAGTTTCCTGAGTATAGACTCTTCTTTTGTATCTGGCTGCTGTTGCTCGCTCCGGATCGCTGTTCAGCCAAAACCGACATCTTTTGCTGGCCCTTGTCTTAATGGATCCAATATGTTAGTGGAAGGAATCTTACCACTTCCCACGAACAGAAAGATGGACAGACACAGAATCCAGCATTTCCGAAGCTCCACATGTGCCAAAGGCAATGAAGTCGAGTCTAAAATAATCCACTTTACGAGTTCCAGCTCGTTGGCAAAAGGTTCTGCTGGAAATGTTATGTCTAGCTACCTCAAGGAGCTCTTCAGCGTAATGATTATAAACCTCAATCTAAAAGAGAAGCCACAAAACAGCCAGAAAACAGGCCTCTTCTCGCTCAAGCCAAAATATCCATATGTGTTTCTTGAAAAAGATGCCTTGCAAATAATGAAACAAATGAAAATTGACATACCACGTGCGGGTTTTGAACTATCTTCCAGCTATGCGGTTCAAGAGCACTTAGCTCAGAAGCTTCTCAAAATATTTTTTGAGGCCAAACTTCTTCACTGCCCGGCAGACAGAACCAGAAAACTTCCAAAGTCACACACCTATATGCAGCCAACCCCAAAGGGCGTTGCCATCTTATACAAATTTGTAAAAACCAACGGTTTAAAAAAGGGTCGCCAACCCGATATTATAAGGTCCAACTTCAACTCTTTGGAATTATTTGCTCTAGAAAGGAGTACCAAGTCAGACAAAATATATCTCTCTGAGTCGTTTGTAGACCTTTTGTTCTGCAAATGTATGGGGCCAAAGCCAAATGTTTGGAGTCCGAGTAAGTCGATTGACAAGATCCCAGAAAATATTATAAAAGAACTCGAGAACTCAAGTAGTGAAGAGGAAACGGCATTATTCAACTTTGGAAAGATTTCATTTAGTGATATCCAAGCAGATGAGAACGCCCTTTCTGATGGGCCGTCTAGTGCCGGGAATGGAAAATTTTTATTGTCTCACATATGGCAGAGAAGCAAGCAAAAAACTGAAGAGATATCTCCATTCAGCCACAAGTTTTTTACCAATCCCGAGTCTGATGCTCATGTTCAGTACTATGTATCCAATAAGGGCGTGAGGCTCTTCAAAAATAAAAAGCTCTCGTCAGGTGAAGTGATCGGTTATTGTTTTAGTGGCAAGGCACTCTGGCAATGGTTGATGGACTGTTGTGATATTATTCTCAGTCAGGAAGCCATATTATTAGGCCAATTTTTTATGAATGTCAATTTAATAGAGCAGGTGGCTGATTCTGAAGACAGCGCCAGCCCTTCTAAGTTCAAAGCCACATGCTCAGCTTTGTATAGATTGACCGGAAAAGGGAGATTGAAAATCCAGTGGAATCCACCCAGTGGAGACGAAGTCTCCAGTTTCAAAACCTATAAGAAGCTTGCTCCATTAATCACTTTGGATCCTTATCGATTGGAGCGCAGCAGCTTTAAAAAGGCTAACAGACCGCATCCAAGTGACAAAAGACATGTTCAAGACCGCATTCAGCTCAGGACAGTCGGTGCTGGTGTTGGCAGCAGTGTGACTTTGCTGGATATTCTAAACGACGCTGGTATGAGGTACTTGTTCCGTAGCCACTTGGAGAGTCAGTACTGTGTTGAAAACTTCGATTGCTATCATTTGCTTCAGGTGTTCAAAAGAGACATGAGAGTCTTAAGAACAAAGTTAGCTCTAAACTCTGAGCTTCTTCAAAATAAAGAATACCTTGAGAGAGTCATGTCAGGTAAGGAGAAAATGAACTGGTCCATTAAGTGCTGCACGAAGCATGCCAATGACTGTCTTTCCAATGCCTACAACATTTTCGGCTCATATTTGGTCAATGGGGCCGCCTATGAGGTGAACATTGATTCTCACTTAAAAAGTGCAATTACCAAAGTGATGTCTCATCCACGTTCGCCAGTGGCGTCCACTTTTCGAGAAACCCCAGTAGTAAAGTCAAAAGCATCTTTGCTTTTTGACACAGAGACTCGATCATCACTCTCAGCGTCTATTTTATACTCTCCAAAGAGTCAAGGCTCTGTCAGCGATTTTGCGGAATACAGTAGCACTGAGGATATCATGCTTTCAAATGTTCATTCCCCTAAGAAAGCACGACAGATCGGCGGATTGATCGTGTCTGTATCCGAGTTGCAGTTAAGCAGTAGTGTCGCTTCTGGTAATGGTAACACAGCCAATGCTAGTGGCCTGAACAGTCAGACAAAACAGTCAGAGTGCTTGTCTGATGAAGAACAATCAGCATTGCTTGAAACGTCAACTTTAACCCAGCATCATATTGCAATATTCGACTCGCAAAACGAGAAGATATTCAGAGGAACGCTTTTTGTGTTAAATAAGATATACCCATTGTTTGACAAGATCTCCAGACACTTGTACAAATTGATGGAGACAGATTCGTTTGGAAAATTTATTGATTCCGACATTTACAAGGAAACTTTGCGCAACACAAGAATCTTTGAATTCGACGATTTAAGTTATATATAGAAGTATCTGTGTATTGACATTGCAGGAAATGTTTACCCTAAATTCTTTTCAGTTCTTCATTTAATTATATTATTATTATTATTATTATTATTATTATTATTATTATTATTGCCTTCTCACTTCTTATCCAACTTTCAGTCTCTAATTATTCTTTTTTATAATGCATCTTTCAGTATTACTCCCGGCTTTGTAAAATATTTGCTCATACGTTTATCAAAAGTAAGGGTTGATAAAAATGGATAAGTATATTTATCAGTGAAAAGAAAATATGTAAAATGACTAATCAAAAAATATAAAGATAGATGATCATTATAGCAAGATATACAAATATTAAGAAAACATAAACTTTTTGAACCAAGATTTCCTGAGTAGATGATGCTTGCCAACCGAATTTTCACGCACTCATTGGTTCCAAATTACCCTTTTGACTATCATTTTTACTTCATCTTTTCCTTTCAAATAATGGGGAGGTGGTAAACGCCAATCATAGATCAATTCATTTCAATTCCAAAACGGTACCCTTCTTGATGGTGGCCCAACCAATCAAACGCCAGTGCTTGTCAATTCTTCTGGACAATGCAATCTTCTCGTTAACTTCAGTACATGCAGGTTTGGTCAACTGTAATCTGGCCATATCAGCCTTAACCGCCACGACTCTGGCACCCATGGCACTAGAACCAATATTGACCATTAACAATTCATCAGCTTCCAACTTACTGATTCTGGCTTGCTTCTGACCCTCAGTTTTGACACCTAACAATCTTCTCAACAAAAAGTAGTTGATTTCCAAATCAATGTACACGGATGGCAACTGGCCCTTGGCGCCCACGACATGACCAAGCAATCTGTCAGCTCTACAAAAGGCTGGATCAACCTTGGTACCGATACCGATTAAACCACCTGGAACAGCAAATTTCAAGGAGTTTTCTTCGGCGTTTAAGGAAACTATACGGGAGTACACTGGTTTACAAGTGAACTTGCCGCTGCTTTCGTCCTTATGCACCGCACCAGGTCTGATTTCAATTTCGTCGCCCAACTTGAACACACCAGACACAATGGAACCACCAGCAACGCCACCTTTCAAGTCATCAACTTCAGCACCAGGCTTGTTAACATCGAAAGATCTAATCACAATTAATCTTGGAGAAGCACTGAGGTCTCTAACAGGAACTGGAATAGTCTTGACTATGCATTCGTTGACAGCATCGATATTGTACTTCAACTGTGCAGAAATTGGGACTATTGGAGCGCCGTCAGCAACGGTACCCTTGATAAATTTCTTGATGGACTTTTGGTGTTCTAAAGCAGAGTCCTGCTTCATTAAATCGACTTTATTCTGTAAGATGATAATGTGTTTCAACTTCATGATTTCAATGGCGGCCAAATGTTCAGAAGTTTGCGGTTGTGGACAAGATTCGTTACCGGCAACTAACAATAAGGCGGCATCCATAACTGCAGCTCCAGACAACATAGTACTCATTAAAATATCGTGACCTGGACAATCAACGAACGACACATGTCTCACCAACTGGTAACGGCCCTCGCAGCCTGGAACCACACACTTTGGATGTATTTCTTTACTGGAGGCAAAAGACTTGTAACAGTCTGGCTCAGGACAGCCACCGTTACACTTGTAAATCTTGGCGTTGGCATAACCCAACTTGATGGTAATGTTTCTTTCCAATTCGTTCTTGAATCTCACAGTGTTCTTGGTAGAAATGGCCTTGACAACGGTGGACTTACCGTGAGCAACATGTCCTATAGTACCGATATTTATAGTGGCTTGTCTTTGGATGATTTCTGGAGAGGAGGCATTCAAGGTGGAAAAGTCTGGATTGTCTGGCTGTTCTGGTAATCCGCCGCCTTCTTCAAATTCTTTTCTTAAACGTTCTTGTTCATCTTCCTGGGAGCTCAAGCCGGAGAAAGTAACAGCCTTCTTTTGTTCTTCGATGGCTTCTTCTTCTTGAACGTCTTCTTGGGCTTCAGGAGCAATTTCTTCTTGCTCTTCCTCAGGCTGAGAGCCTATATTAATCACTAGATCAGGAGTTTGACTTTGTAAATCAGACATGCTTTATAATCGTGTCTTTGGTCTGGTATAATCAGTTAATTTTATTTGAATAAGCACTGTTTCTGTTATCTGTGGATATCCCAGATCGTAATGGTGCGTACTACCTTAGTCCACGGCTTGCAAGCAGAAAGTATCGGTAAAACCTCTATGATTTATGTTACCAGGGATATTATCACTTAGCAGTCCTTTTTACTTACAATTTCGTTGAACTTTTTTTTTCATTTTTTCCTTTTTCCCTTGGTTGATTTTTTCGCATTGAATTTTTTTCTTCGCTCTTTACTTACGCTGCATGGTGGCAAGCGTCTGCCACCCGCCCGAATGCAAATGAGTCATTCCGGGTTATATATTTAAAATACCGTTGAATTGGATTCTATTTCACATGCCAAACACAAATTGTCAATTGTAGGGGGGAACACCAAGTATCATGTTTGTCAAAACCAGGACTATTTGTATATTAACTATGAAAAAACTAATACCCAGTTCTTATGAACACCGTTATTGACGTCTTCTTTTGTTCAGCTCGCCATCTTGCATGCTGCCTCTCTTACCATTCTTTGCAAAGTATTCCTTCTTACGTTCTCTGATCTTCTCCTGTCTTTGTTGTTCTGCCTTGTTCAACTTCTTTATTCTTTCTTTGTTCTTTTCCTCCTTCTTTGCTCTCTTTTTCAAATCTTTATCCTTCTTTATAGTGTTCAATTGTTGAACCAAAGTTCTAGTCTTCTTCTCATCACCGTTCAAAATGACTGCTCTCTTTTGCAAGTAGGTTGATTTCTTTTGAGGCTTCATTTGTGCAATCTGTGATTTGAACGGTAAGTCGCTCTGCAAATTTTTAGAGACATGCAAAGGATTGAATTTCACTGTTTTTCTCTCAATCTTGCCGTAGGCACTGTTTGGGTCTGCTGGGGTCTCAATATTTTCATCAGCACGGATCTTACCTGTAAGTCTCATACCTTTCCATTCATTCTTATCTTCCAACAAAAGAGAAGTAACTGGGTTATAGAACTTCTTGACCCTTACAGGATACCAAGTCTTCAAAAATACAATATCACTGAGAATAATTCTGTCTTCAAAGGTCGCTCTAAAATGACCATCTGGTTGAGAAAGCGCTCTCTTGATTTCACCTCTAATACCACTGACAGTTTTGATGGCAGCACCTTCAAACTTCACAACTTCCATGGCGGTGGAAAACATATCCTTGATGAAAGCAGTGTTCTTGAAAATCTTGTATGGGTAACCG
This sequence comes from Saccharomycopsis capsularis, assembly GCA_031125595.1. Lineage (NCBI taxonomy): Eukaryota > Fungi > Ascomycota > Saccharomycetes > Ascoideales > Saccharomycopsidaceae > Saccharomycopsis > Saccharomycopsis capsularis. Next base: position 185,576 of record JASTUX010000022.1, read on the forward strand.
ACCAATTTCAACTTTTTCACGATTTCAACACTGCTGTTGACTTCTTCAACAACACCGGAGGCAGCAATTCTGAAACCACTGCCAGTCTCACTGTTAGCAACTATTTGAGAAGCACAAAAAGTAGTGTTAGGAGAAACCAATGGACCGTAGAATGTGGCCTGACAATAAGCGTGCTCTGGAGTATACTTCAACATTCTGGTTCTGGTTCTTGAGTCAGACGTTGTATATATAGGCAATGTCTGAAATCTTCTCCAACCCAAAGACAAAATTATAGGGTCATTGGATTTGAGAATTTTCTTGTGCCAACGGTGCTTTCTTATTCTAACACTGAGCATACCAAAATTCATCTCTGTAGGTAACAAGCCGCCAACAATGACAGGATAAACAGGATTGAAGTTGTCAATGAACTCACAAGGAAGACTGTTGAAAATAATCTTGACGTAAACACCAGCTTTATAACCATCAATTTTGACTCTTGCGTCGTCATCCAATTTTTCTAATTCAAGCTTGTTGATCTCCAACTGCTTAGCCATCTTTGCTTTTTGAAACTCGTACCAAGACTCATACTCATTCAATTCTTCATTCTTATTTTTACCAAACTCGTCTTCTTCAGCTTCAAATTGTAAACGCAATTGTTCTTTTCTCTTGGCGAGCTTAGCACGTCTCTCTGAGACAGACAAGTTCTCTTCATCTTCTTCATTTTCCCCAGCATCGTTGTCGCTCTTGACTTCCTCAGTGTCAAAGTCAGCAAAATCGTCACCCTTTTGGGTATCTTTCTCAGTTTCAAGGTCTTCAAACCCACTACCGGCTTCTTCTTCATCAGATTCTTCGTCTTCGATGTCTTTTTGGAACTTGAGGGTTTCTCTGGCAGACATGAAGAAGTACTTGTCTTTCAACTCTTTGAATTGGGTGGTACTTGGATCCCACGCCTTTTCCAACTTTTCGATGCTCTCAAACTTTGGATTGTAAGTGTCCAAGTTATCATCCAAGTGAACTGTTTCCTTTTTGGCGAAAAACTGGTCGTCTTCACCCTCACTTTCTTCATCGCCTTCTTCGTCATCGTATTGTCCCAACCATCTTTTAACAGCTTCTTCAGGACTGAACTCCTCATTATATATTAATCTGTTAATGTCCCATCTCTTTTGTCCCAAAGCGCCTTGGAGTTTGGAAGCAGTATTTCTCCAGTCATTAATAGCGTCTTTTTCTTCCTCATCGTCAGAGAGATTGAATTCTGTGTCTTCTTGAAAGTCATAATCTTCTTTATTGTTTGAAGTACTTTCAGTTCTTTGTCTCGAGTTGGTTTTGATTTTTCTCAATGAGGATCTTCCGACATTACCTCTGTCAAGATCGTTTTCGTCTTCAGAAAACTCTTCGTCGAGGTCACTCAAGAGACCTCCTTCTTCATTTGCGCCGATATCAGATTGTACGTCTTCGTCATCGCTAGGGCCATTATCAAGATCGTCATCGTTCTGCAAAACTTTTGAGCCAGCGAATAATTGTAAACCAAACTTCATCTTATTGTCATTATCGTCTTCATCGCTTTGAAGATCATCGGCCTCCCCGTTTTCTGTATTTGTTTTCTTGCTGGCCAACTCTTTGATCAACCTTGATTCCAATTCCTTATCCTTATTATCATCAATCAAACGGGATTCACCATGATGTTTCGCTCCCACGTCAATGTAAACAGTATCCTTATCGATCAACACACCACCAACGTCGGACATTGGAGCATAAATGATTTTCTGCTTGTCTTCCAACCTTTTTCTTCTGGTCTTTCTAGGAGCAATAGCCTCACCGTTCTCCGCCGCTATCTTTGCTTGTTCTATTTCGTACTCATTGATCTTTTGTTCAACGTAAGGTGTAGGCACTGGATCAGGCAATTTTTCAATGGACGCTATTTTATAGTCGCCAAGTCCGGCAACGTGCACCGTTGAGTTGTCTTTCAAGTTTGTGCCATGAAGGTAGCCGTACATAGCAACCTTTCTGTCGATTTTTGGGTTATTGGTAATATCCATGGGATTGGTCAAGTCGTTAACTCTGTCGACTAGTAAGTATGGATGGTCATTTCTCCACTTCAATGGACGGAACTTCATCACTGAAACGAATCTGGACAAATTGAGGATCTCTCTGTCTGGGTATCTACCATTTATTATACCTGACAAGTAGAACAACTTAGCGCCCTTATAGACTTCAGTCCAGAATCTATGCTTGAGCAACTTTTTCTGGGCTCTGAGAGTGCTTTGACTCTTAAACAAGTCACAATGCGTGACACATCCAATCACCTTTGGCATACCATGATGCTGAGCAATATTCAAAAACTCAAAGGTCTCCATTTCCAAACCATAGTTACCGTCAATCATAAGCAACACCAAGTCTACGATCTTGGCGGCATCAGTCATACTATTGAGATCTGGCTTCACCTCGATAATAGTCAATCTTCTTCTCTTACCCGAGACCAAGGTGATTGGGCCTTTCACCTCCGAGATGGAGGTCTTAGTGAACCGCTTCACCAACGATTTCACCAACGTCGTCTTGCCAACGCCGCTAGGCCCCACCACTCCGACAATCACAGGCGGCTCCTCATCTTCCGGGAGCCTTGTCACCATTGGAACATGGTACTTCTTCTCCGTGACGTCGGCGCTTCTCTGCATCGTCTTTAACATCTTCCCTGGACCAGAGACAGCAAATGCCTTGGGGTTTTTGCCCTTGACCGCCCCATTATTCATTCTATCCCTGGCAGTTTTCCTGCCGGCGCCTCTATGAGGCTTATTAGATTGTTGGTCCATGGCTGTTGTTCACTTTCCTGGTACGTAGGCGTGGGCAAACCAATGTGATCCAGTAACAGTACCTAATATTATGGTATATTACACTGTGCGCAGAAATTTTTCAAGTAAGAAAAAAATAAAATAAAAAATAAAAAATAAAAATAAAAAAAATTTTCTCATCGCAGATTTCGTTTTTCGCAGCGCCATCGCACGTAACTTATTTCCAGCATACATGGAAAAACCCTCTAAAGCAGATTCATGTGTTTAACAAAATTGCAACAAACTACAAACAATCGTTGGACAAATTTAGTGATATTCGGTCTGTACTGTGATGAAAACAGAGATAGTGCGTCATTGAGCTGTTGGCCTTCATTGCCTAAACAAGAATTCCCTCCGTGCGGTCAAAAGATGACGGGATATAGATATGACATAGACGTGATACAACGATATGATATGATGATTGGCTTAGGCCAAGGCTTCCTTCCGATAGTGGTAAAACATCTCTTTGTTTGAAAAACGCGTTAAGAAAATAGTATTTACAATTTTCAAGATAATGCCTATTAAGGAAGCAATAATATTTACAGCAATGTTGGGCGCTCTATTCGTATTTTATGTCATCTACTATCAAAATATTAATCAGTAGAATTTATAAGACGTTCTATTTTATAGCAATTATGTTAACAGGAAAAGAGAATCAAATATTGAGAGTAAAGACAAACAAACTAAGCGAATAGAAATTATATAATTATGGAGTGGAGAAGACAACTTTTTAGTAATAAAGCAAGCAGCGAAAAATTAGCCTAATTACCAGTAGTCAACACCAACAACCAAGGCCAACAAAGCCATACGGACAAACAAACCGTAACGCATTTGTCTAAAGTAGGCGGCTCTGTGGTCAAAATCGACCTCTTCATTGATTTCGTTGACACGAGGCAATGGGTGAAGGACGCACATGTGCTGTTTAGCATGCGACAAGACCTTATTGTCAATCACAAAGGAGCTCTTGAGACGATTGTACTGTTCCTTGGAGGAGAATCTTTCCTCTTGGACTCTGGTGACGTAAAGGACATCGGAGTCAGCTATAATCTCTTTGGTCAAGGTCTCAGACTCAGAGCCCAACTGATTGTTAGATATGATTCTGGATCTAATGGTCTCTGGGATTTGCAACTCATCTGGAGCCACCAAGTTGATCTTGACATGGTAGTCCTTCAACAATTCAACCAAGGAGTGAACAGTTCTGCCATATTTCAAGTCACCAACAAAAGTGACGGTAAGACCGTTGACGGTACCCAACTCTTCACGAATGGTGAACAAGTCCAAAAATGCTTGGGTTGGGTGCTCAAAGCTGCCGTTACCGGCATTGATCACTGGAACTGGAGAGAACTTGGTGGCGGTGGTGATGGAGTTTTGGTCTGGGTGCCTTAAGACAATAGCGTCAGAGTAGGCAGCCAACGTCATGATGGTATCCTTCAAGGACTCGCCCTTCTTTACAGAGGAAGTGTCAGACTTGACTTCAACAACTCTACCACCTAGTCTTTGCATAGCAGCATTAAAAGAGGTGGAGGTTCTGGTGGATGGCTCGTAGAACAAGGTGGTCAAGACACGGCCCTTCAACAAGTCCAAGGCGCCTTGCCTTTGGACAGCCAATCTCATTTCAGCGGCAACAGTAAACAAGATGTGCAAGTCAGAACGAGAGAATTGCTTGACAGAAGCAACAGATCTTCTCAAGAATGGGTTGTTGGACCTAATGTATTGTTCCAATGGACCGGTGATCTTGATTTCCTTTGGCAATGGCTGGGAGACAAGGTCGGAGTCATCAATAGCCTGCTCAACCTTTTCAAAAGATTGCTCAAAAAAGTCCTTAGTTGGGGATCTGCTGAAGGACAATCTCTTGAAAGCTGGAGAAGCTTCGTGGGTGTACTCGGAGGAGTCGCCATGGTCAACGAAATTTCTCAAGGCGTCGATGTCGCCAACTGGGATGTCTTTTGGAGACTTAGCGATGGCGTTAATCAACAACTTGGCAACCTTGTTGTTGGTGACCAAAGGAATAGCATAGTCAATAGCCATTCTTCTGGAAACATAACCTTTAGAGACGTAAGTAGCTGGTCTTCTGACCTTATTGTTAGAAGGAACGTTGACGTACAAGTCGATCAAGTTTTGAGCCAAGTAATAGTTCAAACTGTGCTCGCTCTCATCATCATTGTCCAAGACTTCCAAGAATTGGATTGGAACACCGTGTTCCTGATAAAAGTTGAAGGTACCGCTGGTACCGTACAAGTTATAGCCCAACTTGACTAAGGTCTTGATGGCTGGCAACAACTCTTGCTTTTCTCTATAGGAACCAATACTGAGTAAGATGTTCTTCTTTGGAAGAGACAAACCGCTGGCAATGTAAGCCTTTAAATAGGCGTCATACTGGTTCTTACCGATAGCGGCAACTTCACCAGTAGAGGCCATCTCAACACCGAGAACAGGGTCAGCACCCAATAATCTGGCAAAGGAGAACTGAGGAACCTTGACACCGACATAGTTTTCTGGGAGCTTTTTGATTGGGTACTCCTTGAATGGAATGCCGACAATGGCCTTGGTGGCTAATTCAATCAAGTCGGTACCAACGATCTTGGAAACAAATGGGAAAGATCTGGAAGCTCTGACGTTACATTCAATAACCTTGATGTCTTCGTCCTTGGCAATGAATTGGATGTTCAATGGACCAGTAATGTTCAAGGCCTCGGCAATCTTAGCAGTAGCGTAGACAATTTTGGAGACAGTGTGCTTGGACAAGTCCTGTGGTGGTACAACCAAAGTAGCGTCACCAGAATGAACACCGGCATTTTCAACGTGCTCGGAGACAACGTGCATGACCAACTTACCGTCTCTAGAGACAGCGTCCATTTCGATTTCCTTGGAGTCTTGGATAAACTTAGTAATGACGACAGGATAGTCTCTAGAGACAGCGACGGCTTCGTTAAGGTACTTCTTCAAGTCTTGGTCAGAGTAACAGACGTTCATGGCGGCGCCGGACAAGACGTAAGAAGGTCTAACCAAAACTGGGTAAGAAACCTTCTTGGCAAACTCTTGAGCCTCCTCAATGGAGGTCAATTCTTTCCAGGCTGGTTGATCAATGCCAATAGAGTCCAACATTCTGGAGAACTTGTATCTGTTCTCAGCACCATCAATCATTTCTGGAGAAGTACCCAAAACCTTGACGTTTTGTCTGTAAAGGTTCAAAGCAATGTTGTTAGAGGTTTGACCACCCATAGAAACAACAACACCGCCAGAGTTGGTCAAGTGATAAATGTCCAAGACGGTTTCGTTATTGATGTTCTCAAAGAACAACGAGTCAGACTCATCAAAATCAGTAGAAACGGTTTCAGGGTTATAGTTGATGATGATAGTCTTATAGCCTTCTTTACGCAAGGTTCTAACAGTGGTGACGGAGCAGTAGTCGAACTCAACAGAGGAACCGATTCTGTAGACACCGGAACCCAAGACAATAACAGCGCCAGCTTCTTCACCCTGGAATGGAACGTCGTGAGTGCTGGCATTGTAGGTCAAGTATAAGTAATTAGTATGGGATGGAAACTCAGCAGCAACAGTATCAATCTGCTTAATAGCTGGGAAAATGTTGTTCTCAACTCTGATGTTTCTGATGGCGCTTTCATTGGAGTCCAAAAACTTGGCAATTTGTCTGTCATCAAAACCTAATTGTTTGGCATTGACCAACAACTCTATAGGGAAACTATCTCTCTTGTCACTGTAGGCGGAGATCTCGTTACCAACTTCGATCAATCTGGCCAACTTATTCAAGAACCATTTGTCAATCTTGGTCGATTCCCAGATTTTATCAACAGTATAGCCTGCAGCAAGGGCATTAGCGAGAGCGAACAATCTCTGGTCGCTTGGGGTTTGCAACTCATTGTCAATAGACATCAATGCGTTGGTTGGATTAAAACCCAAGTTTTGGTAGTCTGTTTCTCTGATAGCCTTTTGAATACATTCTTCAAAAGTTCTACCAATAGCCATGACTTCGCCAACAGACTTCATGGAGGAAGACAAGGCGGTAGAGACCCTGGTGAACTTCTTTAAGTCCCATCTTGGGATCTTGGTAACAATGTAATCCAAAGAAGGTTCGAAACAAGAACAGGTGGACTTAGTGACCTCGTTGGTGATCTTGTTTAATGGAATGTTCAAACCCAACTTAGCGGCGGTGTAGGCCAAAGGGTAACCAGTAGCCTTGGAGGCTAAGGCAGAAGATCTGGACAATCTGGCATTGACTTCAATGATGCAGTACTCCTTGGAGAATGGATTCAAAGCGTATTGAATGTTACACTCACCAACGACGCCCAAGTGCCTGATAACGTTAATGGCGGTGGTTCTCAACATGTTGTAGTCATCATCAGACAAGGTCTGGGAAGGAGCAACGACAATAGAATCACCAGTGTGAATACCCAATGGGTCAAAGTTTTCCATGTTACACACGGTAATACAGTTGTCAAAGGCATCTCTGACGACTTCATATTCAATTTCCTTCCAGCCCTTCATGGATCTCTCGATCAAGACTTGCGGAGAAGCAGCAAAGGCCTTATTACACAAGTCAACCAACTGCTCTTCGTTTTCAGCGAAACCGGAACCCAAACCACCGAGTGCGTAAGCGGCACGGACAATAACTGGGAAACCAATGTCCTTGGCGGCAGCAATGGAGTCCTCCAAGTTGGAAGTGGCTTGAGACTTAGCGCATTTTTCGCCAATCTCTTCCATAGCTTGGGAAAACAACTCTCTGTCCTCGGTGGTAATAACGGTGTCAACAGGGGTACCGAGAACCTTGACGCCTAAGCTCTCAAATTCGTCCTTCAAAGCAATACCGACAGACAAGGCGGTCTGACCACCAAAGGTGACGTAAATACCATCTGGTTTTTCCTGCTTTATGACCTTTCTGACAAACTCTGGGTTGACCGGCAAAAAGTAGACCTTGTCGGCCAAGCCATGGGAGGTCTGGATGGTGGCAATGTTAGGATTAATCAAGATGGTGTAGATGCCTTCTTCCTTAAGGGCCTTGATGGCCTGAGAGCCAGAATAGTCAAACTCACCGGCTTGACCGATGGACAAGCCACCGGAACCCAAGACAAGGACCTTCTTGACTCTAACTTGAGGATGAGCAGCTTCATTTTCAGCTACAGTGCCACCTGGAAAGTGAATAGGAGCTAACTTCTTGGTCTGGTCAAACTTGAGAACAGACTCAATGAAAGTGTCAAAGAGAAACTCAGTGTCCTTTGGACCAGGAGTGGACTCAGGGTGAAACTGAACGGAGAAGAATGGCAAGTCGGTGTGGTAGATACCTTCGTTAGAGGCATCGTTGGCATTGATAAACAACTCCTTCCAGTTGTTGTGCAAAGTGTTGGCATCAACTGCATAACCGTGGTTCTGCGAGGTGATGTAACATCTACCAGAGATGGTGGAGGTGGCTGGGATGTTGTGACCTCTGTTACCAAATTTCATCTTGATTGTAGAAGCGCCAGAGGCTCTAGCAATCAACTGGTGACCGAGACAGATACCAAAGATCGGGGTCTTGGCTTCTTGCAAAGCAGTGCGCAATCTGCCGACAACCTCGGACAAGACCGAAGGATCACCTGGACCGTTGGAGATGAAGAGACCATCGTAATTTTCCTGTAAAAAGTCATAGTTCCATGGAACAATCTTCAACTCGACGCCTCTTCTAACAAAGCATCTGATCTGGTTGTACTTCATACCGACATCGATGGCGAGGATTCTGACGGTCTCGCCGTTGGTCTTCTTGATGGCGGTAGCTGGCTCTGGCTTGTACAACTTTGGCTCCTTAGTGGAGACCTTGGCAACCAAATTCTTCAAGTTTGGATCAGTCCACTCTGGGACTTTGAACTTAGACTCCCAGTTGTCAAAAAAGGAAGCAGACAAGCTAAACTTTTGGGAAACATCGGCCTGCAAACAGAGTCTACCCAACGTGGAACCCTTGTCTCTCAATTGCTTGGTCAACTGTCTGGTGTCGACACCATAGACAGCAGGGATGCCCTCTTGCTTTAACCAGTCGCCAAGAGAGGACTTGGCCAAGTAATGGGAGTACTGCTCAGTGTAACTGGCGACTACCAAACCGGCAACGTGAATGCGGTTGGACTCAAAATACTTTGGAATATCCTGCAACAACTCATCCATGGCTTTAGTGTCTGGGACACCATAATTGCCAACCAATGGGTAGGTGATGACCAAGATTTGGCCCTCATAAGAAGGGTCGGTGATGGACTCTGGGTAGCCCACCATACCGGTCTGAAAGACCAACTCACCAGAAACGGACTTTTCAGCACCAAAGGAGTAACCAGAGACAGTAAGGTTATCCTTAAGCTGGAGCACCATCAAAGGGTCGGTGCTCTTCAAAGGGAAGGAAACAGGATTAGCGACAGCCATTTTTATATAATTTCTATTCGTGGTGTGGTTTACTGTGATTGTTTGTTTGTTGATTGTTTGTTTGTCTAAAGTGAATATTTGAGTTTATTAGGCGAAGCTAATTGGTTCCTGTTTTCTGAGGAGAGACTCAATGTCTGCTACAACAATTGAGCAAGAGTTTGTGTGAAAGGATATTAGGGTGGAAATGAAGAAGTGAAACTTCTAAATTTGCCAGTGCTCTGAATTCTCTTCCCAATAAATAGTTATCAGAGTACTTGACGCTGCTTTCAAGTACAGAGATGTTTATTTGGAGGGAGGAGAGAGAGAAAGAGAAAGAGAGAGAGAAAGAAAGAAAAAGAGAAAGAGAAAGAGAAAGAGAAAGAGAAGGAGAAAGAGAAAGAGAAAGAGAAAGAGAAAAAAGAAAGAGAAGAAAAGGAACAGGAGGAAGAGGAGGGATGGAGAAGAGGGCCGCTGGAAGAAGAGGAAGCACAGGCAGTATATAAGCTTTTTTCAGGGCAAATATTTCAGCGGGCGTAAAAATTTTTCGAAGCATCGGGTAATAAGCTCGCAGATTATGTCATGGCCGCCGCAGCTTCTTTCTCCGAGCGCCATTCTCAACGCCTCAAACCACTGATTTGATCTGCTCTGAAGGGGGGACATAAATAGCTACTTTTTTTGCATTTATTACATCCAATGCTAAGTACGACTTCAGCTCTACTTAGTGTCTTACTTATTCCTGTTTACCATTACTATAGCGGCCAATATCGCGCTTCCAGCGAAAAGCCGTCCGACCAACTTTCTGTTTCCCCGAGGATACATCCTGCGGGATACTGTTCTGTCCAGTACAAGTAAGCGCCCTCCTCCTTTGTCATGTCCTACCATGCACTGTTCTCATCTCCAAAATCTGCAAAAAAAAAAATTTTCCGCCAAAAGGACGAAAATGAATCATCCTCACCGCCAGCGTCAATGCGTTGACACCGCCAGCACTCTTGTGCTTACAATAAGGGGGAGGACGGAGGAGCGTTTGCGGGACTTTGCAGTGGCAAAGGATTACTCATCGTAGACGGCCCAGCTTGGCAGCACACCATAGGGACGAGTGGTAGGGGGACGAGGAGCTCATAGATACTAAAAAAGATCAAGCACCTCCTTGAGAATACACGAAAAACATTATTTGTTTCAGCTCATCGAAGATTTCCACCTTGGAAGAAGAAGCCGGAAATAAAAAGCTTTCTTTTGGACCTTGGGAAGGCAGGAAAAAAAGCAGGAAAAAGAGAGCTCTTTTCAAAGCGATGGCCAAATCCGTGGCTTTGGAGTGTGTTTGACATTAGTGGGCGTGCGCGGCGCGTTGTGACGCGTTTTGATGCGTTTGAGGAAATGTGTACCGCGTTCTGACTATGCCAGCTATCCTCTTATCACACCGAAAGAAGATTCTGGCGATTCTCCTCGCCAGCACGGTTTGGTAGCGAGCCAGGCAGCAGCATGCATAGAAAGCATGGCCTTGTGATACGAGCATTTGGTGGCTGTTGGCGCACATGGGACATGCGTAGGAACGCGCTATTGGACATACTGCCAAAGCAGGGTCTTTGCACCCCCTTTATTGGGAGCTTCTGACGTCCCGGGAATATTTGCTAAGAAGGTTGGTAGCCGGTTTTTCCCGCATGCAGACTTGATGGGGATTTCCCCGGCGCAGAAGAGAGAGAAAGTGAATGAAGAAAAAGCCTCAGATGCGCTCACTAAAATAGCGGCGATCCAATTTATGCTGTTGTCAGTGGTGCCTACAGGTACACTGCCTGCTGTCTCTTGATACTTGTCACGCACTTATACTCTCGACAAAGACCTACTGTAGATGCGTCTTTGAAATAAGGAAAGACAATTGTGTAGAATACTTATCAGAAAACTCCCAGGATGACTGCAAAGCGAATAGAATAAGTGACCGCGAGAGATCGTACTACTAACTAACATGTCAAGAAATTTTATTGCAATCTTCGACTGTATCCCGCGAACTATAACCTATGTACCTGATATCCATGCGCACCCAGGCTGTCAAAAACTAGCAGCTGAGAAAACCAGCGCGAGAACAGCAAAAGTAGCGGACAGGACTTGTTCTTTAAAGGCCAAGGAAAGGAACAGAGACTCCGACACACAGCGCAACAGCAATCAGACAGCGTAGTAGCATAACGGAATATATCCTCATGCATACCAAACGGGATCCCAAAGGGGGTCCCAAAAGGGGGTCCCAAAAGGATGGTCCGATGTACAGGGCCACAAAGCAAGCGCCAGTGTTTTGCTCTGTATGAAGGTAACAGTTGGCCGCAATTTGTAACTGACACACGACTACAGACCGCTCGCTGTCTAGGCAGTACTGTCCGGAAAGGCCCGGCAGTGTCCGCGGCCGCTTGTTCGCGGCCAGAGAGCCAGGAAAAATTGCAAGAGTGGGCGTCCGTTGCGTTTCGGGCAAAAAGCCGTTTTCATGCATCCAAACAGGTTGCTTTAGTAGCGCAATGGGCTCGGCGCCTCTGCGAGCGGCGATTAGATCTGGAATTACTATCCCCAAACAAGGGCACCAAGAACTCTTCCACGTCAGAAACCTACAGGTGCCACCACCAGAGCATGAAATGGGAGGGCACTGCTCCGTGGTTTTCTCTTGACGTTCTGGTTTAGAGTCCCTCTGGAAACGGCCCAGACGGACGTAGCAATGCTATCGGGAACGAGGAGACCTGTTTCTTTTTTTTCCACTTTTTTCGCCTGTTGCCGAAGTATGCGCGTGTGTCATCCCAATCCCGCGTTATCAGACAGTATCCTGTAGCATCCTGCATCCTCGCCAATCAGAGCCTGCAGCGGCTGTTATCTGGTTGGGCTTGTGCCCCCGGCTTCATGTGATGCTAGGCATGGTGTGTCGTAATGGAGCGGCGGCAGGTGCCCCCGGAATGCTGCAGAAGACGCACGCCAGCAGGCTCACAACATGCACCGTAGAGTATTGTGCATCCAAAGCAGCGCGGGCCTTTTTCTGTCTCTAAAATTTGCACTGTTCGGGGCCTTCCTATATAGCTTTAGCGGTTTCCTGTCTTTTCTGTGCCCGCAGCCTGGTCCTGGTGCCGTCTGCTCCTTGCTTTGTTGTTTCCCATCCTTTCCTCCTCGTTTCCTATCCTTTCCTCCTCGTTTCCTGTGCCAGTGCTTCCTACAAAAGGCCCCTCTCTTGCCTTACTCTTGTCCTGCTTGCTCGCACTCTATACTCACGTTTGCGGCTTATACTCATATTTCGAACCGTCCTCAATCAGCAGCTTTTCACTAGCGTGCTTGCACTCAACAACGCTTGGTCCCCTCACAGCATTCGGTCTCCAACAGTATCTAATCTTTGGTAACGCACAATACCTCCCCGCACACAGCTATGGACTCTGTAGAACTCATAAAGCGAGCCCACGACGCCCTTGTGCATGTCGGCGGCAAATTAGATCTCGACTTGCTCAAGCGCGCCGACTACAACAAGCTCTGGACCGCGCAGTACAATCTCGCTGCCACCTGTTTCATCATCGTGTGCTCTGCCATGCTCGTTCTCATGGTCACTGGCTTGGGCTTGTTGTACAGCGGTCTCTCGAGAAGAAAAAACTGCTTGTCCCTCATGTTCATTGTCATGGCCGCCTGTTTTGTTGTGACCTTCCAGTGGTACTTCTGGGGCTATTCCTTGGCCTTCTCCAAGACCGCCACCAATGGCTTTATTGGTAACTTGGACTCTTTTGGCTTCAAAAACTTGTTTTCTGCCCGCACGGAAGATGCCGACTACCCAGAACTCCTTTTTGCCGTCTTTCAAAACATGTTTGCCTCCGTGACGATCGCCATAACCGTCGGCGCCATTGCTGAAAGAGGCCGTATCTTCCCGTGTTTGGTCTTCAGTTTTGTCTGGACCACCGTCGTCTTTTGTCCTATTGCCTGCTGGATCTGGAATTCCAACGGCTGGGCATACAAGTACAATGTCCTCGACTATGCCGGTGGCGGCGCCGTGGAAATTGCTTCTGGCTTTGCCGGCTTTGCCTACTCCATTGTCCTCAAAAGCAGAGACTTTACCGAGCCAGTGCAAAACTTCAGACCTCACAACAGCGCGTCTGTTGGCTTGAGTGGTATGCTCTTGTGGTGCTCGTGGTGTTTTTTCAACGCCGGTACCGCTTTGGCGCCAAACATGAGAGCCGTTGTTGCCTTGGTCAACACCAATTTGAGCGGTGCTGTCGGCGCCTTGACCTGGTGCTTTTTGGATTGGAGAATCGAGAAAAAATTCTCTCTCATTGGTTTGACCTCTGGTTTAATTTGTGGTCTTGTTGCCGCCACCCCTTCTTCTGCTTATATCCCTCCTTGGGCCTCGGTTATTCAAGGTATTGTTACTTCCATTGCCTGTAACTTTGCTACTGGTTTCAAGTACCTTGTTGACGTTGACGACTCTCTCGATATTTTGGCAGAGCACGGTCTTGCTGGTATCATTGGCTTGATTTTCAACGCCATCTTTGCCGCCGACTATATCATTGGCTTGGACGGCCAAACCAAACATGCTGGTGGCTGGATCACCCACAACTATAAACAATTGTACATTCAGATTGCCTTTATTGTGGCTGCCTCTGCTTATTCCTTTGTTGTCACTTGCATCATTTGCCTTGTCATGAACTATATTCCAGGCTGCTCCTTGAGAGCCTCTAAGGAAGGCGAGTTCAGAGGTATGGACGAGGACCAGTTGGGCGAGTTTGCCTATGACTATGTTGAAGTCAGAAGAGAATTCTATGACTGGGGCAATGCTGCCACTCCATATAACCGCACTACCAACAATAGCACGGAAAATGTGATAAACGCCAAAGAAAACAATTCTCGCGGCCAGAGTGTGGAGCCAACAGGCCAGCCAAGCTTGAACGAAAAGGAAAAAGAAGCTTCCACGCACGCTACTAGCGACATGACAAACTCCACTGCTATCAACTATAACCACAATCATACCACTGCTAACAACGTCCCTGAGAATGACACCACAATTGCTGACCTTCCTGTAAACAGTACCGCCGAAGTTGTTGATGAAAAGCAACGGCAATAAGCGTTCTCAAAAAAGAATGAACTATACAGTTCACATTCTGTATCCTTAGAACCACTCCAATCATGATGCCTTCACGAACCATAGACTCTCATATCATAAAAAATAATATCAATCGTCAAAATTATTTAACGCTTTTTTCAATTATATTCATTTTCTTTTCTGCATAAAGTTTCTCATTTTGATTTTTATTCATTGATTTTCACTTTCTTTTGTTATATTTACGCTTATTCCTTTTTAATTCCACTTTATATTTCTGCTTTCAGGTTTTTTTCATTTCTTTGTTTTCATTTTTTTTTCTTTTTGTCTTTTATCATGGGCTTATTTTTATTATTTCTTTCTTTCAAAAATCTAATTTTACTGCTCCTCTTTTTGTCTTTGTCTTATTTTTGATTTAGTGTTTCTCACTAATAAAAGTTTCATTCTCATTGGGTTTAACATTTTATGGTTTTCTTGTAATGCAAACTATAACAAATACTAAAACCAGCGAATACCACCTCCACACAGCGGTATCTTTTGCAGACCACCTATCCCAGACTAATTATTCCTTAACCATAAACTTTCATTAATACCTGTACTCCACAAAACACTCACAGTCCAAGTCACACTAGCACCTAATTAGCAAAAAAAGAATTCCGCAGGAACGCATCACCATAGACTCACGTTCCTCAAATCGTGGAAAAGCTGTCAAAAATCTTTAAAGAATAACCTTCACAAAAAAAGCGGTAGCTCAATTTTCCCCGCGCATTGACGAAGAGCAGAAGACGGCTAGTGTGCCAATTACAGAGGTATACCACCTGTATGGGTCTGTATTTTTGCAACCTACTAAGCTTAAAGTTGGGGAAGATTGAAAGGTTAGGAAGGTCTATAATGGAGAGGGAGCAGGAAGCAACTTTACGGTCTTAAATACTAGCGTGGAATGGAGCTCTAGGGAGAAAAGAAGGGATAAGGAGAAGCAAAAGGTAAGGAAAGGGAGATGAAGAACATTGAAAGACAATGACTGTATTTCAACACTCCTCAAATCCTTGCGAGGTTAGCAGTTATTTCTTTTTTCTTGCCTATTAATGAGCTCCGTGGTGGAGGTGTTGGGGCGTTAATACTAGCATAGTCATTGTCTGATGGCGGACGTTCATAAATTCTACGGATATGCCAGTCAGATGGAACTCTGGCGGCGTGTGCTGCAATATTGGGGAGAATACTCAAGTGTCGTTGTGGTCATTTTTATGTATAGAGCAAAGGACATTTTAACCCACATCTTCGACGAGTGTTTAGTTCTCTCTTCAGTTTGAACTTCTTGTGTTGTAACATCTCTTTCGTTTTTCTGAAGTCTTTTTAGGTAAACTTCTCAACTTTTTTGATGTAGATATGGCTTTCAAACAGCATACACCCCATTAAGAAACTAGTTATGGTCTTCAATGGGCAAGGCTAAGACCGCCATCCACGTGTACCAAATAAGCAGCAAATAAAAATGTAGTTACCGTTCTTAAAAATCCACCTCCCATAGTGTGTTTAAGGTCAAAAGCAAAATTTGAGGAAAAATAGCACACATATAGGATCCCAGAATATGCCTAGGAAGGTCACCTGGTTCTTTCTAGCAGGGCTATTTTAGAAACTTGGGTTCGCATGCCATCATATCTTTCAACAAGGCCACTGGTCTGATGTGAGTTTTATATTTTTGGCTGCAACTTAGTTATCCCGATTACAAAAGCTTGCACACAAAAACCTTTGTGCCCTTATTAAGTTCAGATGCTGAAAGTTTGATTATTTTGTTCCTACACCAGCATGCTGCTTTACTTCCTACCATCTGGAGCTATGCTTTGTAAACTGGAGCATTGGAAGCGTGTTATCTCAGAGTGATTCTCGCATATAACGGCGTTAAATGCATTGCTTCCTTTACTCGACGCGTTTTTAATAAATGTTTCTCGTGCGACGCGTTCGAATTTTTTTCTGACGCGTTTTGGGATAGGAAAAAATCAAAGTGGAAAGTTCTGGTAGTGATTTCGCTCGTCCCTGTTTATCTTTCCTACATCGTTCACCACCCGAATGTCGTCTTGAGAAGTATCATCATAACAAAATCACTATTACCAACACCAGTCAATAATACTTCAGCAATGGCCTTATCGAAAAAAGATAAGCTTGCTGCTTTAAGAAAGGCGAGAGCCGGCGGATCGGTGCTTTCGGTATATGAGGATCCCAAGTACCAATCCATCTACGAAGAACTCGACGAAGAGACGTACAGAAAGAGAAAAAGAGACCAGCTCCTCAAAGAAGACTTTGTTGTCGGCGACGCGAATAATGATTATGTTGATGACGGTACCGGGGACTGGGACAAGGACATTGACGGCGGCAGATATTCCTTTGGGGAAGAGGACGAGGCCGAGGGAGAAGGCAAGGGCAAGGACGGTAAGCCAAAGAAGAAGAACATCCCAATAAATAGATTTTTCAAGCCAAGCAGCAGCCTCGCGGGCCCCAAGTCGAAGAAGAAGGTTGACGTTAGCGTGGACGATATCTTGAGTGAGTTCGATCTCGACGCCCCGAAGAAGACCAAGTTGAAGCGCGTTTCTCCACCCGTAGCCTCCATGGCCTCCGTGGCGAGGGCCAAAAAGTCGAAAGATGTCAAGCATGATTCGGATAACGATGAAGACGACTTTAATGTTAGAGTGCTAAAGAGAACCAAAGTCGCTAACGAAGAGGACGAGGAGAAGCCAGATATCGTGGAGATGGACATTGATGAGGAAACCAGTGATCTCAATCTGCTTACTGCTAACAAACCAGATTTAAAATACGAAGATGAGCTTAATAAAGGAAATATTGCTACTGCGGTGAAGTTGCAGCTGCCAGTCAGAGAAATTCCAAACGTTGATGTTGAAGATGGCGATAACGAAGATGAAGACGAAGATGAAGACATAATCGTTGCTAGAAGACCAAGATATACTGTTGTTAATATCGATAGATCTGTCAACTTACAGGCCAAGAAAGGAAACACTAAAAAGCAAATCATTGAAGATGAGCCAGAAGAGAAAGAAGAAGAGACGCCATCGTCCTCACTCAAGTCAGACGTATCAATTTCGCTTTCCCCAGCCAAGGGCAAAAAATCAGCTAGCGAGTCAGACGTGCTTGACGATGAGGGTAAGTTCAAAATGTACTGGATGGACTATGCTGAAGCCGGTAACAGTTTGCTTTTGTTTGGTAAGATCAGGACTAAAAATGGTGATTATGTCTCTAATATTTTACAAATAAGCGGTCTTGTCAAAGAGTTGTTTTTTCTCCCCAGAAAACATAGATTTGTTGACGGTGAGCAAACTGACGAAGGTATCAGTCCTAGCGACGTTCACGAGGAAATTATTCCGCTCATTTTGGAAAAGTATGGTTTAGACTTTATCAAGACAAAGCCAGAGGTGAAAAAATATGCATTCGAGTTACCTGATGTGCCAAAGGAAGCAGAGTACTTGAAGGTGCTAATGCCATACAAAACCTTAAAGAACCAGAATTTGAACTTGCCTGCTGACTTGGAAGGTGAAACTTTTGCGAAGGTTTTTGGTACTAACACTAATATTTTTGAATCATTCATTTTGCAAAGAAACATTATGGGTCCATGCTGGTTGGAGATCTCTAATGGTGACTTTGACTCTTTGAGTAACACGTCCCATTGTCAGTTAGAGGTTGCTCTTAATGACCCAAAATTTGTCACTGTCCTTGACGACAGGTCTTTAGCACCGCCTCCGTTGAACTGCCTAAGTTTGCACGTCCAGCCACTTTTCAATGAAACTAGCAATAAGCAAGAAGTTGCCGCCGTTTCTATATCCTTTTACGAAAATGTTGATATTGACAACGTTACCCCGGAAACTAAGCCAATGGAATCTGTGACTTTGGTAAGACCAGTCGGTATCCTAAAGTCCAGTTTCCCTCCGGGTTTGCAAAGAACTGCCAAAGATTCGGGCATTAATATCAGAACTTTTCCCACTGAAAAGACTTTGATCAACTGTTTATGCGCCTTAATTAAAAGATATGATCCTGATTTCTTTGTCGGTCATAACTTGGAGAGTTCTTCTTTGGATATCTTGATTCACAGAATGCATGAACTTAAAGTTTCAACGTGGTCTTACTTTGGTAAAAGAAACAGAAAGGTGTGGCCAGAAAAGCTATCTAGAATGTCCTCTAACAGTTCCGGCAACTCGTTAATGAACAACATGAAGCTCAAGGAAATTTTTCAAGGTAGATTGATTTGTGACATTTCCAACGAGTTGGGTAAATCCGTGACCTTAAAGTGTCAAAATTGGGATCTTGCTGAAATGTACGAATTGATCTGCAAAAAGAAGTTGTTCAATATTGATATCAACTTGAATCAGTCTCAGTACTCTGAAGACGCTAAGTCATTATTGGCAGTCTTGAAAGACGTTCTTAATCGCTGTCATATTGCCACCGAGATTGCTTTCCAGCTACAGATTCTTTCCCTTTCGAGAACTTTGACTGTTATTGCCGGTAACGCGTGGTCACACACTTTAGGTGGTACCAGGTCCGGTAGATCTGAGTTCTTCCTCTTGCACGAGTTCAATAGAAACAACTACATCGTTCCCGATAAGGAATCGTTCTGGGCCAAGCAGAAAAATGCCGCCGCTATTGTTGCTGCTGCTGCTGCCAATGACCAAAACGATGACGCCGGTGCTCCTGATGAAGAAAGACAAACTACTAGCAACAATAAAAAGGCGCAGTACAAAGGTGGCTTAGTCTTGGAGCCAGAGGTCGGTTTGCACAAAACGTTTGTGGTGGTCATGGATTTCAATTCCTTGTATCCTAGTATCATCCAGGAGTACAATATTTGTTTCACCACTATTGACAGAGACGAGTTCAACAGAACACAAAATGAGGACGACTTGCCAGAGTACCCAGGAGTTGATGTGCCACAGGGCATCTTGCCAAGATTGTTGAATTCTTTAGTGAGTCGCCGTCGCGAAGTTAAGAAATTGCTCAAGGATCCTAAGATTACTGCTTCTGAGAGATCGTCATTCGATATCAAACAGTTGGCATTAAAGTTGCAGGCTAATTCCTTGTATGGCTACTTGGGTTTTGAAAAGAGTAGATTCTACGCTAAGGCTTTGGCCATGTTGGTTACTGCCAAAGGTAGAGAGATCTTAATGGAGACTAAGAAGATGGCTGAGACCATTGACTTGCATACTATCTACGGTGACACCGATTCCTTAATGATTGAAACCGGTACTTTAGATTATCAGGGTGCATTGGAATGCGCTAACAAGTTCCAGCAGGTAGTTAATAATAAGCATACGATCTTGGAATTGGGTCTTGATAATGTCTTTAAAAGTATTTTGTTGCATTCCAAGAAGAAGTATGCTGCTGTGAACGTCGTTCCTGATTCCAATGGTAAATTGATTGAGAACCTCGAGGTTAAAGGTTTGGATCTTAAAAGAAGAGAGTACTCGCCATTGACAAAAGAAACTTCTAACTTCATCTTAGAGAAAATTTTGTCTGATCAAGATTCTGAAGAGGTATTGAGTGAGATTTACGAACACTTAGAAAAATTGACTGAGCAAATCAAATATAATGAAATTAGACCAGAAAAGTTCAAGATCAATACTAGATTGTCCAAGGACCCTAAAAACTACCCAGGTGGTAAGAGCATGCCACAGATCCAAGTTGCCTTGAGATTAAGAAAACAAGGTAAGATTGTAAAGGCCGGAAGCGTGATAACGTACATCATTACCGCCGGTGAAGAAGGTGGCCCAGCCGATCGTGCTAGATCATTACAGGAAGTTCTCAGCAAAAACACAGACTTGAAGCCAGACCCTATGTACTACCTCGAGAAACAATTGTTCAATCCATTGGAGAGATTGTTGCAAACGTATCCTGGTATTGATATGGTCAGGCTTGCTAGTTCATTGGGCCTTGATGGCAGAAAGTACGAAAAGCACAACTATAACAACAAAACCTCCTTAAACGGTCTCCAGCCATTTGAATCCACCATCTCTGATGAGGATCGTTACAAGTACTCCAAGTTTTTAGAATTACAATGCGCTTGTGGTTTCAAGTTTAGATACGGCGGTATCATTCCATCATTTGACTACAAGGTCTCGTCCACCGGCATTGTCTGCAAGCATTGCAACAAGTCTATATCAACCTTGAGAATAACTGCCCAGCTTGAGAGACAGATACGGTCCTACATCTCCCTTTATTATGCCTCGTGGCTCGTGTGCGATGATCCATCGTGCGAGATCACCACTCGTCAAATGAGCGTCTACGGCCGTAAATGCCTCGGCGACAACTGCAAAGGTTTAATGAGATACAGCTACAATGATCAGGAATTGTACCGCCAGCTCATGTACTTTGACACAATATTTGACGTGGAGAAAAACAAGCAGAACAACTTGAAACAGATCTACTCTGTCGGAGCAAGTAAACCAGAACCTATTGGTGGCGGACAGGTTTCCATCCTTTCTGAACAAAACAGGGAGTTTTTCCAGCTTTGCCAAGGTATAGTTAACAAGTATCTCAGCAACTCGGCAAGAAGATTTGTGGATATGGGTAGTATTTTTGGTCTTATGGGTGATAAATGATTTTCATTCTAGGTTTGTTTCTTTTCTGGTTACTGGTTCTGTTCTCTTTAGTTCTTTAGTTGATTCTTATTCATTATGCTTTTTACTTTGTTATATTTATCCTTTGTATACATTATTTAGTTTCGCTTTATTAGATTATATGGTTTTGTTAAGTTATTCTGTTGTATCCAAGCTACAGCATCTTTTTTCGGCTAGCGAATACCTCCTTTTCTCTGTGCTTTCGAAAAAGTTGCAAGTAACTTTTGCAACCTACCCCTGATTTTTATTATCATAACAGCCTTTTGGTAAAGCCAAATCATCATGAACCCAACAAAATGTTCAACAGCTGCCGTAGTATTCTTTATCGACAATTAGCAAAACAAATAGCAAAAGTAGCTTTGTGATCTACTTTCATGTCAAATTGTGACACTCTTTTAGCTTCCTCGAAACATACTGTAACACGGCATGGCTTGCCAGAAGTCATAAAATAATTTGACTTCTGGCATCTATCTTTTAGTATCTATCTTCGATTATTCTATTCTTGCGATTTATGGGCAATACCCATTCCTTTTCTCTGTCTTGTTACCTTAGAGCGGGTCCGTTTTAGTCGCAGAGCCATCAAATGCAGCCGGCTGCATCACTAAGCTTGGTAGTGTTTGGTCTGGACGCATCTTCTTTTCAACATGCCGGGCCGCCAGCGAACCATTATGTAGTCCCCAATAAACTTTGTGGAGAGAGCGACATTCTATTCTCCGAAGCTGAGAGAAAAGGGTAGCGTGGGAAAGATTAAAGAGACTCTAAAAACTTTTAATTAATGGTAGGTGCTCTGACACAGATCTATAAGTATTTGTTTACAGAACTTTTCGATCACTACCTTCAGCTGCAGAGCTTGGCATATTGTTAACGCTATTATTCCTCAGTAACAGGTAAAGTGAAAACCCATGGAAGCTTGAACGCTATTTTGGATTTTACTCAAAAAGATGGTAGGCATTTTATTATAAAATGCTGCCAAATCACTTTCTAAAAAGTTATAATTCTTAAGAACTAAGATAATCAACAATAACGACAACAACAACAACAACGACAACAACGACAACAACACACCACAGCAGAATTTTTAAAATCATAATAATGTTTATCAACAACCTTCTCAAGATTACCTTTTTGTTTCTCCTCATAAATGTGGCAGATGCCGCTTACTCTGCCGGTGGCCCAAATATTGCTGTCTACTGGGGTCAAGGTGCTTCTGGCCAAAAGAGCTTGGGCGAATATTGCGAACAAGGAGCAATGGATATTGCTGTAGTTTCCTTTGTCAATAACTTTCAAGGAGAAAGCGTGTCTTTTAATTTTGGTGGCTCATGCAGTGGAGCTAGCTGTCCTATCATTGCCAAAGACATCAAGACCTGTCAAAGCAAAGGTGTCAAGGTTTTACTCTCCATGGGTGGTGCTGTTGGCAACTATGGTGTTAGTTCTGCTAGTCAGGCTAAAGAAACCGCCCAAAAGATGTACAAGATGTTCGGTCCAAAAGGCACAGTGTTTCCTGGAACAACAATCGATGGCATTGACTTGGACATTGAGTCAGGAAATCATGCAGCTTATCCTTCTCTTGTATCTGAAATCAAAAGCGCCTTTGGTTCCAAGTTCCTAGTTAGTGCCGCCCCACAGTGTGTATACCCAGACCAGTGGGTTGGCGATGCTTTACTTAAGGGGGACATTGACATGGCTTTTATTCAATTCTACAACAACGCCTGCAATGTCGATAAAACCTTCAACTGGGAAAAGTGGTCCCAAATGGCCAACACCCAATTCAAAAACAAGAACATGAAATTATATATTGGTTTGCCAGGCTCTTCTAAAGCTGCCGGTTCAGGCTACATTGCACCAGACAAAGTAGCTTCTTTGACGGCATCTGCAAAGAAAGATCCAAAGTTTGGCGGATATATGGTTTGGGATGCTGCAAGTGGCGGAGGAAATGTTGTCAACGGCAGAAACTTTCTCAGCAAGTTGAGATCTATTCTTGGCCTGTCAGTTACCGGAACTAAGGGTAGCTCGGGTGGCCAAGTAGCTAGCGATGCAGGTAACAAACCAAGTAACACGGTTCAGAGATATAATAACGGCAACGGCCAAGCTTTGCTTGATGCGGTCACAACTACCGCCAAAGCTGGTCAGCTTGGTGTTTCAACTAGAAATCCCACCATCTTGCAGCCTTACACAACCTCTGCTGTTGCACATGCTGCCCAAAATATTGGTAATTATCAAGGAAACGATGTCGCCAACAATGGTCAGGTTGCAAGTGCTACCAATTGGGGTGCTGGCAACAATCATGTCACCTATGATTCTGGTTATTACAGTTACTAAACTCCCAAATTTTTTACAAAAGTCCAATTTTTTATTTTTTTAACCTTTTTCAATGACCTTATAGAATACCATTAAAGATATAGAATAAACATTACTATATATTATTCAAAGAACTCCCGAGCTTACCCATTGAATCCATGTAGCCGGTGCACACTGCCAGACCAACGCCCGCTAACCACGCCTATCCCAATGCGGAAAAGACGAAAAACGACAGGGCGAATTCCTAGAAAAATATTTTCTGATCCAGAAAATGCCCACCTTGTTTGAGATTTCTGATTTTGTTTCTCTTTCCCTCTTCTTTTCGCTGTTGCTGAGCAGATGTTTTGAAGTCTGTTGAGCTGCCCACCATCGTTCTGTTTTCTTCCCAATTTATAAGTTTGCCACGTTCCTTTGACTTGCTTTAGCCTCAGACCTTAATTCCTTCCTTTTAGTTTATCCCTGTTGTTTGCGTAGGCGTGTGTGTCTTGCACATTTCGCCTATACCGCTGCTGCCCTTGGTCTCAAGCCCTCTTTAAGCATACTGGAACTCAAACAGACGTTTATGCTGTTGTGTTCCTTTTCGCAAATCAATTCAGATCGGTCGTTAAAAGTTGTTCATTATTCCCAAAAGTTTGATAGCTCTTGTTAAATGTATCAGTGGTAGTTCCTTCAGTTTTAGCCGCTGACTAATTTGACCAAAACCAACTTTTTACATTCATTTAACTATCGGAAGCTGATCACTTTGCACTCTTTCGCTTACTTTAAGAATCTAGACAGCTTCTACCAGTCATCTTATCATTTATCTTCACTATCGTTTATCTGTCACACAACTTGCGCATACGCGTATTATATCAAGCACCATATTTACAGTCTCAATTGCTGCCCTTATGTCTTTCTGAGGTTTCCAGCAAATTACAATTTGTGTCTCCTTTTACGAGCAGGTCATAAACAAAGCTGTGTAAACGAAATAATACTGAGTATCAAGGCAAAACAAAAGCCTAATTGCCAGTGTTATCTCATAAATTTTGGTTACCAAATTAACCGAATCTTATCAGTGAACAAAAATACTCTCTTTCCAAACAACTGAGCCGGAAGTCATTGAACCGCTTTCGCCCATTTATCATTCAACTACATTATAACAGAACAATCACTCACATCCCACCAATTTTTTGCCCTCATTTTATCTCATTTTCCGGACTTGAAGCACACAAACTATCACATTATACAATATACAACAAAATGCTTTTTAAAAAGTTCAAAGTGGATAAAAAATCAGCTATCTACCAGCTGTACCAAAATTTTGATGAAAGGACAGATTACGAAAGGCGTCGCCGTTACCAACACGAACAACAACAACTGTCTTCTCTGGCCAGCCAAAGACAGCAACCAAGGTCGTTAAAGTTTGAGCTCCCATCAAAAAAATAAGCTTATTGAAAGCGCTGTGCTACAGCCTAAATCCATGATATCTCTAAGAGTCTTTACAACGGTGGATTTCACAAAAACTATCATTAACGAAGAAGTTACAAGAAATTTCATTTCACATACACGGTTTGCTGCTATTGCAGATTTAGTTGCTTTTGTTCATAGCTTTTCCATTTTGTTTTGCTTTCCATTTTTTGTATTATTACTTCACCAACTTTGTACTATAAGTTCATTTCCATTCTAGATTTTTTACATTCAATTCTTTCATTGCTTTTAAATAAAAATGTATGTTACCTTGTTAAAACCCAGTGAATTGTGTATGTCTATCTGGTTCTAATTTTTATGATTCCAGTAACAATATCTGACCCTAAAGTGCTTTTATAGGCTTCTTGGCTTTTCACAGGACTAAGTTTTCGTTAAACAGTTGCAAAGGGATTAATATCCCAAAATTTGTTATAGCAATGAATTCGAGAATTCTATCCTAAAAAAGCGCTTTGCACAACGTTTTATATCAAATCTATACTGATATTTTTATTTGGCTGTATTAATTTCGTTTAATCTTAAAAAGTAAGACAATAATTAAAACTTGAAGAAATTTGATACAGCATGAATGAATATTCATGAGTACGCATTCATATGTGGACATCATATGATCGAGATGATCTTTGAAAAAAAATAGAAATGTAACAAAATTTTTTCGTAGCGTATCTGCTTTATAGCATTTTGAGGTTGTATCTGTCTTTATTCTAAAATTTAGATCTAGATAGTAGAAGCAAGAGTCGCCAAAGATGGGGAAGACACCAAAATATAAAGTGGATGCCTATATCCGTAAACAGGAGAGAAGGGTTGAAGCGTTAGACTTAATTAACCAAATTGCAGCATTAGATAGTCAAGCGCCAACGAAAAAGCAGCCTGAATTCAAACCAAAGAACAAGAAAGATGATGTCGATACAGCCCAGCTAGGAGAGTCGAAAAAGAAAAAAAAGAAAAAAAAGAACAAAAAGGCAAATGGGCAAATACAAGACCAACAGTCGCAGGATGCCGATACGGAAAATAGTTTTGTCAAAGAAACCGATGCCAATGTATCAAAGTCTATAGATGATGTATTGATCGCTGAAAAACAGACTCAAGTTGATGATGTGCCTAAAACTTCTACTTTTATTGATAACAGAGGAACAATTAAAGGTTTTGCCAATATACCGAAAGTCTCAAAGAAGAAAAGGTCATACACTTGGAAAGAGAAGCTTGCGGAGGAAGAAAGAAAGAGAAGAAAAATTGCAGAAGAAGAGTTTTTTGAATCATCCTCAGAAGAAGACAATGATGCAGAAGAAGAAGAAGAACAGTATGATAGAAGTGGTGAAAATATTGGAAAGTTAAATGTCGGTGAATTGGATGAGGAAAGTGATCAAAAAAGTATGAGCGAAGAAGAAGAAGAAGAAGAAGAAGAAGAAGAAGAGTTTAGTGGATTTAACGGCAATGACGGCGGCACAAACACCAAGCAAAAGAATAGCAGTTACAATGAAGAAGTATCCGAAAGCAAAAGCGAAAGCGAAGAAAGCGGTGATGAAGAAGATGATGGTCTCAATGAAAGACAAAAATTGAAAATGTTGAACGAAAAGGCCTCTAGTTTTATGAATTGGATCGAAGAACAAACAGAAAAGCCTGCACCTACTCCTATACTTGACATCAACTACAAACCACTTGAAAGAAAAGAAGATAAGGAAGTTCTAAGTGACGAGGAAGAGATACCGATCTATGAAACTAGCAAAGAAGAAGCCAAACCTGCATTTTTTGTCAACGTTGAAAGAGACCCAGAGATTCAAGAGATGAGATCAGAGCTACCAGTTTTCAAAGAAGAACACAAAATAATGGAAGCTATCAAGCACCACGACACAGTTATAATATGCGGTGAGACTGGTTCTGGTAAGACGACTCAATTGCCACAATTTTTATTCGAGGCCGGTTATGGCGACGAGAACTCAGATAATCCCGGAATTATCGGTGTTACACAACCTAGAAGAGTTGCAGCAATGTCTATGGCAGAGAGAGTCTCCAGTGAATTGGGAAATCACGGCCACAAAGTCGCTTACCAAATACGGTTTGTTTCTAATGTGAAGAAAGACACTAAGATTAAGTTCATGACTGATGGTGTCTTGTTAAGAGAAATGATGACAGATTTTTTGTTGACCAAATATAGTGCGATAATTATCGACGAAGCGCATGAAAGAAATATCAACACCGATATTCTTATTGGTATGCTCAGTCGTATTGTCAAGTTGAGAGCTCGCAAATATGAAGAAGACAGCGCCAAATACAAGAAGTTGAAGTTGATTGTAATGTCTGCTACTTTAAGAGTATCTGATTTTTCCGAGAACAAAAACTTGTTTTCTATTCCTCCTCCAATATTGAAAGTTGACGCAAGAATGTATCCTGTCGCTGTTCATTTCAACAAAAAGACCCCTTATGACTACCTCAATGAAGCATTCAGAAAGACTTGCAAAATCCATCAAAAGTTACCTAGGGGTGGTATACTTATCTTTTTGACGAGTCAGCAAGAGATTATACAGTTGGTTAAACAGCTCAGAGAAAGATTCCCAATGCCAAGCACGAAAAGAAACAAGAAATTGTTCAAAGGTTACAACAGTAACACAGTAGTTGAAATGAAGGTAAGCTCAAAAGAAGCAGATGTTGAAGACGAGGAAATTGAATTTGATATTAATGAAGACGATACAGAAAGGAAGCAAGGGAGCTATTATGAAGACGATGTAAAGGAAAAGTCAAATGACAATGAGAGCGATAATTCTGGTAACGAAGAGGATGATGAAGGCGAGGAAGAAGGTTTTGACGAAGAGCTTGAAGAAGGCCAAACTGAGGAGGATCCATTATACGTTTTGCCTTTATATTCTTTGTTACCAACAAAAGAGCAGATGAAAGTATTTGAAAAACCTCCAGGAAACTCTAGAATCTGTATCGTCGCCACCAATATTGCGGAAACCTCCATTACCATTCCAAACATAAAATACGTTGTTGATTGTGGTCGTTCTAAACAAAAAGTTCTTAGCAAAAATTCTGTTCAGAGCTACGAAGTGTCATGGATCAGTCAAGCTTCAGCAGAGCAAAGATCTGGCAGAGCTGGTAGAACTGGCCCAGGCCACACTTATAGACTATTCTCTTCTGCGGTATTTGACGAGTTTGAGAAGTTCTCGATTCCAGAAATTTTGAGAATGCCAATTGAAAGTGTCATTTTGCAGATGAAAAGTATTGGCATTGATAGCATTGTTAATTTTCCATTTCCAACCCCAGTTGATCCAACTGCTCTCCACAAAGCGGAAAAACTTTTGCAGTACTTGGGTGCCTTGGATGAAAATAATGTCGTTACTGAGACTGGTAAAAGCATGAGTTTGTTTCCACTTAATCCACGTTTTGCAAAGATGCTTCTCATCGGTAACCAGTTTGAGTGCTTGCCATACATTATCACGATTGTGTGCGGATTATCCGTTGGTGACCCATTTTTATCTGAAGTGGATATCGGTATTAACCATAATATTATTAATGCCGACTTGAAAGACTTAAATGATGAAGAGGAAGACGATGCTACTTACAACAAGAAAGTGAGCAACAGGGAGAAAATGAAAGAACTCTTGGAGAAGTACAATAAAGCAAAAGCCGTCTTTTACGGTTTAGACAAGTATAGTGATGCTTTGAAGCTTTTGTGTGCCGTCAGTGCCGCTGACTACTATAAAGATTCAAGGAAGAAAGAGAACTTCCTCAAGGACCACTTCATCAGACCTAAGGTTATTGAAGAGATTAACAAATTGAGAAAACAACTTCTTTATATTGTGAAAATCAATACTTCGAAAGACAATATCGGCGCTGATATAAACTATGACAAAGAATTACGCTTAGTGAAACCGCCAAGCAAAATACAAATCAGCGCGATCAAGCAAATCATAGCCACCGGCTTTTTGGACCAAATTGCTATTAGGGGAGACATTATCAACCCGGATATCAAGCTAACTAAGCGTTCATCTGTCAGTATGATCCCTTATAGCTCGTTGTTCCCGGCTACCGACTCCTTCAAGCAGCAAGACATTGATCCGTTTGTTTACGTTCACCCATCCTCCATCATAAGCAATGCTGGAAAAACGCCGCCTTCATATATTGTCTACCAGTCATTAGACTTGAACACTACCAACACTAGAATTAGAATGAGGCCATTAACAGATATCGAAGGCAAAGTGTTGACAAATATTGCCAAAGGTACTACTTTGCTCGGTTACTCCAAACCTCTAGGTCCACCATATGGTCCAGAGATGATCACCCCAACCAAGCAAAAGTGCTTTGTAATACCGAGATTTGGCGGTATTGGCGCATCTATCAGTTGGGACTTGCCTCCTATTAGAGTTATCCAGAATAAGGTCAATGGCCAATGGGTTACACAGTAAATTGTTTAATTGTACATTAACTTATTCAAATACATGATGTCCGTTCTATTATTGCATGTTGTATTGTTCCGATGGCACAGATGGAGACCTCAAATAAAGTATTGTTGCAGATCGAAATCAGTCGTAAAAATGTTTGTCGAAGAAAAACTATAGAACATTTACATTTAAGGATCATATAATATTAAATGACTACAATCAATACAATAAAACATTATAGAGATTTGTTACTCTCTATTTGTATAAAGTAAGACAAAGCAAAATATACACATTAATTTTAGCGCAATTTCAAAGCTAAGAAACCAAAAAATTATTATATATAAACCCAAAATACAACACTATTCACCAGCAAAGCAGAATAAGATAAAAAAGAACAAAAAAGACGAAGGAACAAAAAAGCAGGTGCTCTTAATCTATAAACTTAAAACTTCTTGGAGAAATTTGTCCTGCTTGACGGCATCGCCATGCTTTGCAGACACCAATTCCCTTAATTTTTCCACCGCTTCTTCGTCATTTAACTTTTGCTCCTCAACGCCACTTTTCCACTCCTTAAGAATTTCTTTGAGTAGCTGACTTCCCTTAAGAATTTCTTCAGGGCTGCACTTCGTTCTCTTGTCGGCGACATATGGATCGTCCGCAGAACCGTTGACTTTGCCGCCCAAGTCCTCCAACTCGGAAGCTTTGCGTTTGGACATTGAAACAATTTTGCTTGGGAACTGCACGACCTCCGCAACGTGGATACCAAAAGATTGATCGGAAATACCAGGTTCTACTTTGTAGAGAAGAGTGATATCGTTAGCTGGATTTCCAGACGCTTGCTCATCCTGACCTTCGACACTCTCCTCGTGATTAACGTGTGCCACAACATGTAAGTTTCTGACAGTTGGGATTTTCTCAGATAACGATGTGAGCTCATGGAAATGAGTAGCGAAAAGAGTAAAACACTTCTTGTTTCTAGCAATATGTTCACTGATGGAATAAGCCAACCCAAACCCATCATAAGTGCTGGTACCTCTACCCAATTCATCAATAATGATCAAAGAGTTTTCAGTGGCGGTTTTTAAAATACTGGAGATTTCCAACATTTCAGCCATAAATGTAGAAATACCTTTAAGCTGAGAATCACCAGCACCAACTCTGGCTAAAATGGCATCCACTATGCAAAGGTCGGCCTCGGTTGCTGGAACGTAACAGCCAATTTGCGCCATCAAATTGAGAATACCAATAGTTTTGATATAGGTGGACTTACCACCCATGTTAGGGCCCGTGATAATCAAGAACTCAATCTGGTCCTTGACTAACTCAATATCGTTGGCAATAAAAGAAATATCGTCCTGCATTTCCAAACATGGGTGTCTGGCTTCCTTGACAACAGTTTTGCCTTGTTTATCACCCAATGCGTACATTGTTGGTCTAACATAGGAAACTGGAGCATATGAAGAGATGTGTGAGAAGGCAACAATCACGTCAATTTCTGCCAAAAGAGTCGAAAGCTTGTCTAATAATGGACAGTATGTGCCACTAATTTCAATCACTTCTTTAACAACATTAGTTTGTGTTTTGTTGTATTCCGCTTGCAATTCATTGTAACGGTCGGCAACTGATCTTAATTGAGGCGTAGTGAAGAATACACCTGCCTTCACAGTTTGCAACTCTTGATAGTTTGAGGCAGACCGGAGAACCGAAGCATCGTTTCTGGTCAATCTCATACACCAGCCATGGGTATGGTGGTTTTCTAACTTCAACTTCTTTTCCGGATCCTTATTGAGGTCATCAGCAGCATCAATATGACATTGCTTGATCTGTTTCATGAGTGATTCCAATTTATCCTTAATCTCCATCAAGTCTTCATTGAATTCTGCTTTGATGGCATACACGTGGTTGTCTAACGCATCTAGATCAACAGTAGTTTCCACAAGTTCCTGTAACTTGTATAGCGATGTGACGCTCTCTTTCAATGGGATCAACCATTTTTCTTGAAGCAAAGTTTTAAGTTTTGGAAGTTCGTCTTTAGCGCTGATAAACTGGAAATCTTGTTCGTCAAGGTTTTCAAAAGAGGCATCCAAAATGCTCAATAAGTCCGGAAGTTTCAAAAGCAATTGGTAGATACGGACAATGTCTTCCAAATGAGCTTTACCTTTTAGTAATTTTCTTGTCAATCTTTTGACATCCGGAATAAAAGTCAACACATCATCTTGTAATGCTTTTCTCGTCTGTGAATCTTCCATTAAAAATCCAACGAGCAAATGACGCTCTCCAATTTCAGCAATATCTGTGAGGGGTTGCTTAATCCATTGTGATAATAATCTAGTGCCTTCGGAAGATTTGCAGTGGTTGAGAATTCCAAATATGCTTCCGTGCTTAGTACCTTGGTCTCTGATAGATGGAAATAAGTTTAATGCTTTCAAGGCTGACAAGTCCAACTTCATGTACCTGTCTAACAAGTACGACCGTAAAGTGTAAGCGCCATAACTGGATTCATCATTCAAAAGGTTTAAATATTGAATCAAGGCCGCAATACTAGCCAATGACAAGCTCTTAGACTGAACTTCTGGGGTAGAGAAAAGCAAGAAAGATTCTTCACTTAAAATTTTGTTCAAGTCCTGGTCAAGGTCCTTGGTGTTGTAGCTGCTAGTTTTGACATCCGAAATGGTAACTTCACAGCGATTGATAACCTGGACTAACTTGGTCAAAGAACGGTCTTTTCTCAAATTTTCTTCGGTCAATCCTGAAAGTAAACACTCTTTGACATTTAACTGGATCAAGGTGGACTCCAAATTTGAGTACAAATCATTATCTATGAATTCCGTGTATCCAATAACTTTTGAGTTGTTGTCAACGTATCCTAATCCAATATACTTCCCATCTGACTTGTCGAGCACTTTAATGGCACCCAAAACTTGATTTGAGATCAACTCATTGCCAGAGTATGAAACTAATTCCTCTGCATCCTGCAAGTTACCAGGGCTAATGTTTTTGAGTAACTGCCATGCTCTGTCATAAAGTTCGATCTTAAAGCCTTGATCAATAACAAAGCTTTTCACCAAACTGGAAAATATTTGAGATGACAATGTCACATACTGCAAGGAGCTGACCTCTTTTAACACTGACTTGGTTTTATAAAGCGTTTCGGCTACTAATAACGCATCATCGCCCAAAGCAGCATAATAATCGCCCCGATCAGCAATTCTGATAGTTTGATAAGGCTTCTCTGGAAGATCATTGAATTTTCTGAAAAAGCCAGTCTGATCGTAACTATCGCTGAACTTGAGCTCGATTCTCGCACTAGTCATGATGTTCTTATGCTCTTCAATAATAAAAAAAGAATAAGAATGAGGCAAGTATAGTGCCAATATTTCAAATTTGGCAGAGAAGTGCTATAACGATATGAAAAGCAGGCAGTATTCTGAAGAAACAAAAGAGACCGAGAGATAGGAAAAACGCGCTTGAGATTTGGCGATGCTGGACAGAAATGGAATTTTCGATGGTGGCGCGTAATTTTCTTTTTTTTTCTTACGCGTAGCTCTTTATATACCAATTTAATGGTCCCATCCATTGCTGCTTTGTAAACCTATACACAACAGACCTTCTTTTAGGCTATGCTAGCGCCAGTCTCAAACGGGCTCCAAAATAATATATTAATTTACAAACCCCATTTTGTTAAAGGTAAAACAAGCTCTGAATACTGCAGTAACATGAATAGTCTCTATTTGTTTTGGTGTTCTCTCAACATGCATGATATTACGTAAGCCCTGCGAGGGTTATAAAAGACTGGACCATCATCTTTGTGTCATTAAGCGCCGACACTAACTTGTCCTCTTCCTTAATAGAATTTCGAGCTTCTTAATATTATTGTGGCTGCTTGAGAGAGGAAACAAACCTCAAGAAAATGGATGGATTCAATAGCATCGAAGATAATTCTTATTCATTTGAAGCCTTAGCAGTGAGCTATCCCTTGTCTGTCTTTATATTTCTTCTCAAAAATTCTATTTCTGTGTGGATTAATACTGTTATTAATTTGAGCACCAACTGCCATAATTTTTTTTGTGAAACGGTTTGCACTGCCATTGGGGTGTTTTATTGAGCTTCAAAATAATTAAAAAGAATGTCGATTGCGAGTTCAGATAGCGGCGAATCATACACAAAAGATTCCTTGGATGATGTTGGATTTGAGAGCCTTGTCCCAAATTGTTTAAAGAATACCACGAAGTGCAAAATCAGCTCCTCTCTTGAGCGTATCCCTACATCTTTGTCTATGCCTGACATATCCTTAGAAAGTAACAGCGTCGAGTCATCTTCACTGTACGATGGAAACATGAGCTTCGATCCTTTCAATGGCAGGGTTTGCTCCTCTAGCCCTAAAGCAGGCAGAGCGTCTAGAACAAGCCCCTTTGGTAAAAAGACATACAACAAGTCAGTGAGATTTTCTAGTCCTTTGACAAGAGAGCTGGAGTATTCTTCTACTCTTAGGCTGTCTCTTAGTGCGGGCGATGAATCCATGGAGACCATTAACCTTGGTCTGCAAAAACAAAATTTTAAGCAACCTTTCCCAGCAACACATAGTAATACCTTTCAGGATAAAAATCAAGAGCACATAGGCTTTATTGGAGAACTCACTACTAAAAGCTCCTCCAATAGGATTGAAACACAGCATGATGTATCTGGTAAAGGCTATCCAGACCAAAATCTAAATTCAAATGATAACAATGAAGATCCGAGCAGACGCCATCCAGAAGATAATTTTGAAGATGAAACTTGGTCTGAAAAGCGAAAACTTTTTTTCAAACTGCTATTTACTGAATTAGGGCTTTTAAAAAGCACTGACAATGCACGTTTCTTTGATGTTACGAGTAAAGTTTTCGAGTTTCTAAAAGCGCAAGCTGAAGAAAGTGACATGATAGACAGCTCAGAACAGATGCTCCGTTACCTCAAAATTAGTAGCGAGATCCAGCAAAAGTACTTTACTCTGCAGTCAAATAATATAAAACTCATAAAAGCTTTAAAGTTCTTGGAAACCACTAAAAAGCAACTAACCGAAGAAATAAAGGGAAAAGAAAAAGACGCAAAAACGCTTTACGATGAGATTAGTAACCTGAGAAAGCAGAATGATTGTCTCAAATCAGAAATAGTACGTATCGAGGAAAGCTATACAAAGAAACTAGAAAGGCTGCCTGACTTGGATCAGTTTGAGAGCCTCGAGAATGTGGTTACTGGTTGCTGTGCTGAGCTCAACAAATATCGTAGCAATCCTGTTTCTAAATCCGAAATTTTAGAGGTTAGTGTTTACCAGGTTTTGTTCCGTATAACAAACCTCATACCTTAGCTTGTCACTGACATTTGATATTATAGCAGTTACAAAAGATTTTGGGAGAAAAAGCCAAAGATGTGGGTAAGCTTGATCTTGAGAATAAAAACCTGAATAGCCGAATACAGGAATCAGCACTCCAGCACGATCGCGATATTCAGCAGATTAGCAATTTTGAAGAAATAATTGAAAAACAGGAGCTCCTGATTCAAGAGCAAAAGGCACGCATGAAGCTTCTTGAAGCGAAGGATCTAACAACCTCTGCTGAAATGGATGCTTTGAAAAATAGCCTGAAGCAAGCTAATGCTGACCTAGCACAGGAAAAAATCGCTAATCAAGAGATTTCGAAAGACAATCAGGCATTGAAAGAAGTAGTGCAGTACCACGAGTTCAACCTGGCCAAAGCCGAAGAAGAAACAGAAAAGCTAAAGGGTGTTGTTGCAAACTTTGAAGCCAAAGAAAGGGATCAGCGGGCTCTCTTGAAGACTGACAACAATTACAGAATATGTCTTAAAGAACTGAAAAAATACCAAGAAACCTTGGACAAAGTGAATGAAGCTTTCAGAAAAGAGATAGAATCTGAGCGGTATAACTCTGAGCAGCTAAAGTTTTATCTTTTGAATGTTACAAACGCGGTAATACTGAAGCTGAGTGAAGTGTTTGATGCAGAATCATTTGTTAATGTAAAGAAAAAGGTGCGGCAATTTTCTGTTGCACGCGTGTGCGATGAAAGTACCTTTGCCGCGGTCGAGCACATTATTCTATTTATTGTGAAGTCTTTGGGAACTCTCATTGAGGGCTTGAAGGAGCAGTGCAAGGAGAATGTTGTCATAGATAATGTGTGAGTGTTACTATATCTGAGATTGACTTACGGGAAATCGATTACTAACGTAAAGGTGTTATTTAGGCTCAACGAAAAGTTGGAGAGGCATTCCAAAAAGGCACAGACGGATAATCACAAGAGTGGTAGCGGCAAGGACCATCCGGGCAAGTACAAGTTTGTGAAGAGCCAGAATCTCAATGGTGCCCACATGAGGAAGGCATTTAGATAGTGTGAGCTATATAGGAAATTGAATACTGTCTGTGAATTAGCAATAATAGTATATTCTCAGGGTAGTTTTCTTGTAACAGCAGAGGATAGTACATATATTTATCTGAGAGCATTACGGCGGAGGGCTTCCATAAATGAAGACAGTTGTTTTGAGTCTGCAACGAGTAGAACTTTGTATATAGTGTGCCAAATGCTGATCGATCTTGGAGATCTTGATGGAAGGGCATGCAGCGACATGCACCGGCGCGCACCGGTACGCATACCGCTATTGTGGAAAAAAACGAAAAAGGCAGAAAATTTCAAGCGAAAAAGTGAAAAAAAGTAAGCGTTTTTTCAATGATGGTGGATAAAGTAGATGATAAAATAAACTCATTGAGTAGATTGGAAAGACACCGACAATGTGCACTACGGAACAGAATGCGCCTTTGAATGGGGATAAGGTACCGGAAGTGAGGGTGGAGCCAGCTAGCAGTGTTGAGAATGTTGCAGGTGCTGAAGAGGCACCCAACTCTGCGCCAGCTATTGGAGCATCAAATGTGTCCTTCGGTGAAGAAGGTAACAAGTCAGAAGAGCGATCCAAATCTAGCGAATCAAACATTAATGATGCAGAAACAGGAGAAAAAAGAAGTCTCAGTGAGGAGCCGTGCGCCAACCCAAACCAGCATGCCAAACGCCCAAAAGTGGAGATTCCTGAAGGGATGTCGAAGAGCCAGTGGAAAAAGCAGCAGAGACGGCTCCTCTGGGAGCTGAGAAAAGAAGAAATGAAGAAGCAAAGGAAAGAGAAGAAGCAAAAGGATAAGGAGAAACGGCGGGCGAAGATCGAGGAGCTCCTCGCGCAGGGACGGTCGATCGAGGAGGTGCGGGAGGAGCTCATGTTGAAGAACCGGAGCTCGAAGGACAAGACGAACAAGGAGCAGCTTGCGAGCGGCGTCGGGGTGGTGTATGACTGTGGGTTTGACGAGAAGATGAACGAAAAGGAGAAGGCGTCGTTGTCGGTACAGCTTTGCCGGTCCTACGGGGAGAACCGTCGTGCCAGCAAGTACATTGACATGACGGTGTCGCTGTTCGCGGGCAACATGAAGGAGCGCTTCGACGCGAAACAGCCCGGGTACGAGAACTGGAAGAACATACGGTTTGCGTCGGAGAGCCTCGAGGAGTTGCTTGAGCAAGGAAAGCTCAATGCCGCGACGACGGTGTACCTTTCGGCAGAGGAGCCGGAGACGAGCGTGGCGGCATTGGAGGAGGGCCACACGTACGTGATTGGCGGGCTCGTGGACAAGGGCCGGTACAAGGGCTTGTGCTACGAGAAGGCGAAGCGGTTGGGGTTGCGGACAGCGCGGTTGCCAATTGATGAGTTCATCCAGATTGCGGGGCGGCGGGTGTTGACGTCGTTGCATGTGTTCATGCTCTTGTCCAAGTGGCTCGAGCACCGCGACTGGAAGAAGGCGTTCGAGGAGGTGTTGCCGGAGAGAAAGAGGGTGATGGCGGAGGAGGAGGAGATCGCAAGCGCCACCGAGGGTGAACAAGCAATCTACGAGGCGGCAGAGGGCACGAGCAACGGGGATCTCGAGGAAGAGAGTACTGGCCCGGAGGAGGAAGCAAAGAAGGACAATTTCAACGAGAAGCTTGATGGCAGCGAGAAGTGACAGACGGAGACTAACGGAGACTAGTCAGGATGGCAGAATGCCAAATTCTTGCCCAGCTTTGCCTATCTTTGCCAATGCCATGCCAGAAAACGCAACAGAAACAGCAAAAATGGGCCACCTTGTGAGCAAAGCCACGCCAAACCCTAGCGGCCGTACTCATGTACCTTATTAACACCCAAAATAGATACCAAGTTAACGTTGTGTCATAGCTGGTCCATGGACAGATTTGTAGTAAGAAATAGCGCTATTGTGGGCGTGTTTAAGATTCCTGAAACTTGGCGCTGTATATTGCCCGGAGGAATGTGACATCAGCAAGCAAGCCTTCTACACAGAAAGCGCTCAGAGTCCCCTGATAGCAATGTGTATATCCGCCGCCCTGGTTCCACGCTCGAAGCGCAATTCCGGGAGTCAATTCCGGGAGTATCTGAGTTTGGATTTTGTGGATTTTGTGAATTTCAGCTGGTTCACCGAGGTCCTATTGTGCGGCCACGAGCCGCCCGCGCCATCTCACAAAAAGGCGTGCATCTGGCCAGCCGCACACCCAGACAACCGTGGGTGATCGCCGGGACTCGCCGGGCGACAACACTTCTCTGCAGATCTTTGACGATCCCTCACTTTGTTGCGGCTGCTGTTGTCAATAATATGTTGCTGGGCAATGACAACTTTGGACGCAGCCGCCAAGAAAACTGTTACGCACAACCTGCAGTACGCAGCGCACCCACGTCCCATACTTCTGGAAACCGTAGCCCGGACGCTGAGTAGCGAGCTTCCAGGGAGATGAGGTCACTGGCCGCGCAGCCCTCGGCCTGTCATTCCGGTTTCCGGAAGGCCGTATTCAGCCGCTGTCCTGCGTTTGTATGCAGATGAAACAGGACAGACGACGCATCAGGACGCACGAACAGGCAGTGACGAACTTGTTTTGGACAGCCAAGTTGGAGGAACATCGCCGCTGTGTTTGAAATTGGCGCTTTGTTGTTTCTGGTATAAAACTTTCTGGATTCCTGCTTAGCTTTTTTTCTTGTCTGTCTATAATGTTATTCTTCCTCGTTCACACCGTCCCCGTTTTGTCCCCTTTTCTCCCCAGCACTTAGATTTCTCGAGATCCCCTCGCAATTGTGCTCCCGTTTATTGTTAGTCCCGCGCCCTTTACCCAGTGAAAGGCCGCCCCACAATTAGCAACCCCCCTCCCCACGATGGCGTCTAGTCAGCAAGGTTCGTCCACCTCGGCGTTCGTCAGTTCGTTGGTTTTCAATGGCGCGCTCTTCATCATCTTTGTCTTGCTCTTCAGCATCCTCAAGGGCAGCGAGAAGCGCGTCTACCAGCCGCGTACCATTATCGAGACGGTCCCTGCAGAGCAGAGACCGGAGCCTAGTCCCAAGGGCTTTTTTGGCTGGGTCTCGAACTTGTTCTCGAAGCCCGAGTCCTGGATCATCCAGCAGACCGGCATTGACGGCTACTTTTTCTTGAGATTCTTGTTCTTTTCCACCACCATCTTCTTCTTCGGCGGCTGCATTGTCTTGCCCGTGCTCTTGCCCGTCAACGCCACCAACGGTAAGCCTTCCAGCAAGGGCTTTGACATTATCTCGTATTCCAATGTTATCAACAAGCAGCGCTTCTACGCCCACGTCTTTTGCTCGTGGTTCCTCTTTGGCTTGCTCATCTACGCCATCTACCGCGAGTTATACTACTATGTCTCCTTTAGACACGCGTACCAGACCACCCCGTTGGTCGACAGCTTGATCTCCACCAGAACCTTGGTGCTCACTGCCTTGCCGAAGGAGTTGATTGACGATGAGAGCCAGGTGAAAGCCCTCTTCCCGGCCGCCACCTCCAT
This sequence comes from Saccharomycopsis capsularis, assembly GCA_031125595.1. Classification (NCBI taxonomy): domain Eukaryota; kingdom Fungi; phylum Ascomycota; class Saccharomycetes; order Ascoideales; family Saccharomycopsidaceae; genus Saccharomycopsis; species Saccharomycopsis capsularis. Next base: position 224,405 of record JASTUX010000022.1, read on the forward strand.
CACCTTTGCCAGAGACTACAAAGACTTGTCCAAGGACGTCAAGGAGAGAACCAAGTTGGCCTCCAAGTACGAGGCCGCCTTGAACAAGGCTGTTTCCACGGCCGTTGGCGTTAGAAACAAGCTCACCAAGAAGGACAAGGCCCTTCCTGAGGAAGCCGCCCTTTTGGAGTCGTATGTTCCTGAAAAGAAGCAGCCCCACCACAAGTTGAAGCCTCTTATTGGCAAAAAAGTCAACACCATTGACTATGCTAACGAACAGTTGCCCGAAATGAACGAAAGAATCAAGACTCAGCAGGCCGACTACTTGCATGCCAACGCCGTCGGATCGGTGTTTTTGGAGTTCCCTAGCCAGCTCGAGTTGCAGCGCGCCTTGCAGGCCATGAAGTACTACAAACCGTTCAAGAAGAGCGGCTCCAAGGCTATCACAAACACCGCTCCATCCGAAATTGTCTGGGACAACTTGGGCAACTCCAACACTGTTAGATTGGGCAAGAAGGCTGTTGCCGTCACTGTCCTTGTTTTGTTGATTATCTTTTGGGCCATCCCGGTTGCCGTGGTTGGCTGCATCTCCAACATCAACTATCTTACCGATAAGGTTCACTTTTTGAGGTTTATCGACAACATGCCTTCCAAGTTGATGGGTATCATTACCGGCTTGTTGCCTACCGTTGCCTTGGCCATCTTGATGTCCTTGGTCCCACCGTTTATCAAGTTCTGGGGTAAGTTTAGTGGCTTGATCACCCTCCAGCAAATTGACTTGTGGTGTCACGACTGGTACTTTGCCTTTCAGGTTATTGAAGTCTTTTTGGTCACTACCTGCACCTCCTCTGCCTCCTCTGTTGTTACCTCCATTATCGATAATCCAGGTTCCGCCATGACATTGTTGGCCCAAAACTTGCCAAAGGCCTCCAACTTTTATATTGCCTACATTTTGTTACAGGGTTTGACCATTCCAGGCGGTGCCTTGTTGCAAATTGTTGCCTTAGTCTTGTCCAAGTTTTTGGGTAAGATTTTGTGGAACACCCCAAGAAAGAAGTGGGCCGGCCTTCACACTTTGGCCCAGCCAACCTGGGGTGTTGCTTACCCAGTGTATGAGTTGATTGTCGTGATTGCCCTCTGTTACGCCATAATTGCGCCAATAATTATCGCTTTTGCCGCTGTTGGCTTGTTCTTGTGCTACTTGGCCTACCTCTACAACTTGATCTACGTTATGGGCTACTCGATGGACTCGAGAGGCAGAAACTACCCAAAAGCCATGTTCCAGCTCTTTGTCCCATTGTACTTGGCTGAGATCTGTTTGATCGGCTTGTTTGTCATGTCCAAGACCTGGGGCCCAATGGGCTTGGAGATTGCCTTTTTGGTGTTTACTGTTGCTGCCCACTTGTACATGAAGTGGAGATTTATCGCCTTGTACGAGCAGATCCCAGTCAGCGGTGTTTACGATGCTGCTGGCAACGAAGCCTACCAGTACCCAACCAAAGACCAAGGTTTGAAGGAGATCAAGAGTACCGGCAAGGGCTACTGGGACGGCAATGGCTCCATTGAGAATAAGTTCACTAATGACGAAGGCACTGTCTTCTCCACCGAAGGTAAAAACAGCAGCTACAACAACAACAGCAGTGAAAGAGTACATCCACCATTGGTGGGAACTGCAAACGAGCCAGTTAACAGAGTTCCTAATGCCAATGCCATTAAGCGTTTCTTCAAGCCAAGCACTTACTTGTCCTTCCACGAGGTTCGCAGACACTTGCCTACTTACTTGAATGAGCCAGTGCGCTACACTGACGCTCAGTACCAGGAGAACCAATACTTGCATCCGGCAGTCACCGACGCTGAACCACACTTTTGGATCCCACAGGACGACATGGGCGTCTCTAAGACCTTGATTGGCAAGAGTAACGGATTGTTGGTCAGTGATGTCAACACCACTTTCAACGAGAAGGGCAAGGCTGAGCCAATTGGTCCACCACCAGACTATGAAGAAGCCGTCAAGGTTTGATCTACACAAATAACTGGATGTATGCTTCACGATTGTTATGCCTATGTTCTTTTGCTCTACTTTTTTAATTGCTGATGTCGTTCGCTCAGCTACTTTTTCTTATTCTTGTTCTAGTTTGCCCTATTAATTAATACTGTTTTCTGTTTTTCTGTTTTCTGTTTTTTCTGTTCTTCTGCTCTTCTCTGTTTTATTAGAGCTCTTATGTTACTGATACTGACACAATCGGGAATCTTTACTCTGTGCTGCCATATTGTGTAAGCTTATCGCCGACATCAAATCATAACAATAGCATTCGTTCACTGTACTTTTCGAACTTTCTTCCATTCAAATTGTCTTGCTACGTAAACGACAGTTCCCTGAAAACAGCCTTTCTCAGTACCAGGCATACTCCGGCTGCGACAGCAGCTGCGAGCATGCCCTTGAACCGTCATTCTATTCCTACGCCCCGATAAGCTTAGCTTTGCCTCAGCAATCGATGACAGAGGGTTCTTTCACCCGGAATGAGCGAACGTGTGAAACATCAGATGTTGTAACAGAGCTCGTTTGGAAGTACCGCCACAGCGCGAACCAGGCCTTGGAGCTGGTTCAGTTGATAGAAGAGGAGAGAATGAGCTGTTGGAGAGCTGCCTAAGTTTTTTGGTGGTGATTGCAGTTTAAGTGGAGGATATGTGGAGACGAAAAGATAAAAAGGAGCGCCTTTCTGATCTCGAGGAAGCCTGGGATGGTTTCCGAGCCTATAATTGGACAGATCGGAAATATGCGCCTATTCGGGCGGAAAAGACCAGAACGGAATAAGATACGATGGTATTTGCTGCACGAACTCTAGTTGTCTTTCATTTGTTTTTGTGCGGAACGACAGATATAAAAGGAAACTATTGTCCCATTTGACAATTCTGGCTTCAGGGCTTAATGGAGAATATTTGACATTAGCTAATAGCTAATATTATTTTTATAGCGCGAGGTAAATCCGAAGCTGGCAAGGCGAAGAGTGTTAATCATGAAGTCTACCAAATTGACCTTGGCTGCCTGTTTGGCACTTATCAACTACTGTGCTGCCGGGTCCAGTTTGTTCAACCAAAAACCCCAGGTGCTCCACCCAGAAGGCAATTCTTATGGCAGTTCCATGGACAGCGAGTCTGCTTACACATTAGAACATCAACCGCAGTCCTTTATGGACCTCATTTACGGCGACATTGTCAATGGCGAGTTCGAGGCCCAGAGAACGTTGCAAATGTTGCAAAGCAGAGAGATTTTGCCTCCTACTGAAGACTACTCTCCTTTTATCCGCGCCGACTACCAGGACCTTGCCACCATAAAAAGTGCTTCTACTACGAGAAAGGTTCAAACGTACAACGATGAGACCTACAACGAGCAGTCCATGAAGGACTTTATCGTGCACTCCACGTTGAAGCATTACAAGAAGCCAAACTTGCCGGACAGCGACTACACCGAAGACTTGTACAAGGATATCTCCTTCTTTGGCGGCCTCAACACATTCGGCAACACCCGGCCAGTGAGCTGCTTTAACGCCGCGCACCTCAACGACTCCGACAAGTACAACTTTGATATTGCTGTCGTCGGTGCCGGTTTCGACACGGGAACTTCCTTCAAACCAGGCGCGCGGTTCGGCCCTAGATCGATCAGGCTCGCGAGCAAGAGATTAGGTTTCGGGGTGTTGCCCGTCAGAGGGTTCTTGAACCACTACTACAACGATGAGGACGCCAGCGATGACGGAGAAGAGGAGCTCATGGCAAACTTGGACGTATTCAATTACATGAAGGTGGTTGACTGCGGCGACGTGCCAATGACCCCCTTCGACAACCGCATTGCCTTGAACCAATTGTACAGAGCCCACAGATTGATCCATAAGTACCCTGCGCCAGCCTTGAACGGAAGCAGTGGCTCTGAGGATTCCACTCCAGCCGACAAAGATCTCGCACCATGGATCACCACTCCCAAAGTCATCACTTTGGGTGGTGACCACACCATCACCTTGTTGACAGTCAAGTCCGCCTTCGAGAAATTCGGACAGCCAATCACGGTGCTCCACTTTGACAGCCACTTGGACAGCTGGGATCCAAAAGTGATGGGCGGCGAGATCCGCTCGGACTACTTTGAGCTCAACCACGGCACCTTCTTGCATTATGCGGCCGAGAAGGGCTATATCAACAAGAACAACTCGATGCATATTGGCATCCGCGCTCCGCTCATTGACGAGAACACGGACTTGGTGCACGACCGCGACTGCGGCTTTGACATCGTGTACGCAAGAGAAATCGATTATATCGGAATCAAGGGTATCCTCAACAGAATCAAAAAGCGCGTCTACGGGACAACGAAAGTGTCCAGGGACCAGTTGCGAGAGGTGCCGGTGTTCATCACCTTTGACATTGACGTGCTCGATCCAGTGTACGCTCCGGGCACTGGCACGGCAGAGCCGGGCGGATTCACGATTAGGGAGATCTTGAACATTGTGGACGGGCTTGAGGGAATCAACTTGATTGGTGCCGACTTGGTGGAAGTGTCGCCGTTGTATGACACTGCTCCAGAGACGACGTCGTTGAATGCGGCACAGATTGTCGACTCGTTCGTTGGCTTGATGGCTGCTTTCAAGTATCGGGAGTTGAACTAGCTGTTTCAATTGCTCATGATTTGAGAAACTAAAGTTAAAAAAATACAAAAAGCTCTTGATTTTTTGAATATTATATATTTTCTTCTTCTGGTTACATTCTATTCTCAGAACATTTGAACTCCATTTACATTTTGATATACAAAAGTTGACTCAATTACCTTTTCAGCTGACACTGTAGTGCAGTGCTATACCAATATTGCAATCTTAGAGACGATATCAATATCTCCCAACATGGTCTCATAGAGCCTCTCTGAACCACCGTTCCGTTGCCACCATCTGTCACCGCTATCATCGTTTTGACGGAACCGTTTCTGTATTAGGAAGCCTCTGTACGAGGCCACCTGCTGCACCAAGATGATGACAGTAGCGTCAGACAAAGATAGCCCGCAGGATAGGATATAAACGTGACTCTGCTGTGCAAAAGCTTCCATGATGCTTTCATGTCTCCCTAATGTGCGGGGCATGTGACCCGGGACCGGAAAATGGAATGGCGCATCGCATTGGTTTGTATTTAAAGTACTGCAAGAATCCGCCATCTTGCTTGTTGATTTTCTTGCGAGAAACGAACCAGGAAAGGCTTTATATCATCGACAGTCACCGTACCCTGTTCGGCAGTAGAACAGCCATTTATATCCTGCTATTTTCAGTGGTTCATTCCATACACTATTGCATTTCATCCACTGCGTTTCGACCACCGCATTGCGTTCATCACATTAGAACCTTTCGGTGGCGCTTCTTAATTCACTTACATATTTACAATGCCAGTTACGAGCATACTACGAAAGAGAGAAAGTAAGTATATCCGAAACCCTACCTTGGCACTGTTGTCTTCTTGAGCTTCCGTTCATCTTTAAGGACACCTTTTTTTCCGGTTACTATCGAATACTAACAGTCTTTTGCAGGTTGCGATTGGTACGGCAATTGTGACGGCGCCAGTTCCAGCTGGGTCTGGGGCCGTTGGATTTTGTTCCTTCTCTTCATTGTCCTTCTCTTTTTCCTCTTTGGTTTCACGAGAATTGTGAACCGCAAGAGAGGCATCAAGGGCCAGCGCCCCATCAAAGGCACGTCCTGGATGACGCCACCGTCCTACTTCCAGTCCCAGAGACAGTACAATCAGCCGGTGAACCCCTCAGGTCCTTCTGATGCCACCTACGTGCCTCCCTACTCGGAAAACACCCAGCCATACGACGCCGGCTACTATGATCGCGACGGCGTGTTCCACCCTAACAGAAACTACGATGAGGGCGCCGTGATCCCTGACGACACGGGCGTGACGAAGCCATCCAGCACTTACCACTCGCCGCAGGCCGCGAACTTTGAGCAAGATTTCCCAAACTACTACAACAACCAGCGCACCGACACCGAGTTGCACAACTTGAGGCCGGCGGGGCCACCGCCGAATCCGGCTGATCAGACGGGAACGAGCTCGTCTTCTAGTAATAATGCCCTTTCTGTCCCTCCGACTGCTCACCAGAAGCCATAAAAGTCACTAAGTTATTATGAAATGTGAAAAAATTGGAACTTTTCTTTCATTGATACTTTTACACGAGGCCAGCTTTGCTTGAATTGTACACTAGTCACTGTTCCTTCCGGCGCTTTTCTCCAAATTAAGCCTTATCGTGCCAAAGGCACTATACCCCTACATAGACTCTCCCCCTTTAATCCTTCTTTTCGTCTACTACTAGTCCACTACACCTCATGAAAGCTTGCTTTTTCCAGTCGCCATTTCGTTTTTTGTTTTTTTACTTTCTACCTTGCTGTTGCACCACGAGGCCCTCTCGAACTTCTTTTTTTAATGCTTTAATGGTACACTTTTGTTTGTTTTAGTAATTTTTAATTCACGCTGATTAATTTTTTATTTGCCATGTGCTTGCTTGAGTAAAGGATCTCGATGTAATGCGCTCAAGTAGCATTTCCAAGGAATTGCTCGAATAATGATTTCAAGTACCACTCTTAAGATAACTTAAAGCAGGGTTTTGAGTAAAGCCTACATGCCTCATCTATTGGCTGTTTCCTTATTCACTCAACTATACCAGCTATGTTTAGCACATAAACTTATTCAGCCCTTAATATACCTGTACATTCATCATTCGTTATTTGCAACTAAATAAATGATCTCCTAGCATGACCAACTAGGCGATCGTAAAGAATACATAGTCGTTATTCCAAACAGTCATATCATCTTCCTTTTTAATCGTCTTTAGTTAGCGCTTTAATTGTGTTCTTGCCGGTTTCCTTTTTGCTTTTCTTATCAACACTTTCCTGATCAGCGGTTTTTCCTACTGAATGTCCTTTCTCTTCATCGCTCTTCGTCACCACTGTATCTTCTACCAGTTCCTTTTCCACCTTAACTTCCATCTGTGCCATTTCCTCATTTTTCCCCTTCTTCACTTTCCCATACTCCTGGTTCACCTTATGTCCCTCCTTCGCCTTCTTCCTCTTCATCCGCCGCTGCCTATTCTTTGCAGTCTTTCCCTCATCCGCCTCCTCCATTCGCCGCTTCTTTTCCCTGAACTCCCACTGTCCCTTCTTCTGCTCTTCCTGCTCCTTTAGTGCCAGCAACCGCGCCTCTTCCTTCTGCTTCGCGGCACGGTAGTTATGGAACCCGTCGGACCCAGCGCCGGCAATGGAGCTCTTCACATTCTTGTCGAATTCAAGCGGCGCGGTGGCCGAGGCAGACAGTGGTGCGGGCTTGAGAGGGACGGCGAGGGCCTTGGCCGGATTTTGCATGAGCTTGTCAATGTGCGATCTGTGCTGGTTAAGGAGCTTCTTCTGGCCGTTGTTCATTTTGGCAAAAACTTATCAGAAGAAATGACTTTAAGGAAGTTTGGAAACGTAATTTTTTGGAAGTATTTTCTAGTTTGTAGGTTTGACTAACTTTATCTTATTTTGTCAAAGGTTTGGGATGTTGAATGTTGGAAATGTGCGCCACACCATAGACTTAAATGGAAACAGGCAACGAGCGCATAAATGATAATAACTGACCTCACAATCAAGTAAGCAGTCTCCCTGCAGCGGTAATAGCGTATGAAAGCGTTCAAGCGTACGAGTAAATGTTCTTCTAGTTGCCAACATGAGTACAGAATAACAATTTCCTTCCAGCTTGTATTTTTCTTCAATGACCCTGCGCGCTGGTGTATATTCCTTCTTGTGGGTTTCTATAGTATACCGCCTCGAGCTTAATATATCTGTTCGAATACAGATAAAAGAAAGTATCTACGCTTTCAGAAGTTATGGAAAGGGGGTGTATGGTGTATCATAGATTTTTATCCAGTTTCATTGAAAGAAAGAGGAATTCTTGTGAATTCGGTGTCTGGTTGCCATAGGACGTTAACGATAATGTAAATTTAGAAGCCACCAGAGGTTGTTCAATGCTAATGCAAATAGAAATTATGAAGAAACCCGAAACAAAAAAAGAAAAGAAAAAGGAGAACAGATATCAAGAAATCAAGTGCCAAAGTGGCAAACTACACAGTCCACTCATAATCTACAATCTCGTTCAAGTAGTAATTGGACCCCGAAATGTTCTCATCGATCAATAACGACCCATTCGTGAGCCCAATATCAAGGATCTCCTTCAAAATGCCGATGCTCAAGTTGAAATGGGCTACGAGGGTCTGAATGTTCATGCCGCGGTCCACGCTCTCCGAGTAATCGGTCTCCGCGTACAAGAGGCTATTCTCTTCCTCAGAGTCGATTTCTTCTTTCTTTTCTTCCTCTTTTTGCTGACTTTCAGAGACCATGACATCGTTAACTTTCTGTAACTGAAACTTCTTTTCCACGAGCAACTCTACCACTGTGTTCAAGATCTCTTCGTCGTTCGCCTTGGCATCTTGGATCAACATGGTGCCCGACTTGGCGAACTTGCGGAACTTAAGCGGCAACTTAAGGGCCTCAAATAGCGACACCGCCTCAAGTAAATCCTGCGGCGCAATCAAGTTGTTGTTGAAGCCGAGAGAGCGGTTGTAGAGGGAATATAAGTCTGTGAGCGTAATCATCCCACCGGAGTACTCGTTGGGCGAGGCCGCCGCCGAAGGGGGTGCGAGTGGCGGCTGTTCAATCTGGGACTCTTGTTGTTCTTGTCCTAGCTGAGCCAACTGCGAGTCGTTATTGCTCTTGAAGACATAATTGAGAATGAAGATGGACAAGTTTCGGGCGAGCTCCCGATGGAACACGTCCCTATTGTTCAACTTGTTTAAGAAATTCAAGTTATTGCTCAAGACAATGTAGTCCAACACGTCTGAGCGTACGTCCGCCAACCCGAGCACGTTGCGGGATTGTGCAAGGGTCTCACTATACCGCGAGCTGCTTTCGCCTGTGGCATGGAGCACCTTATCGAAGGACTTGATAAGCTTCGTGAGTTCCGCCGCCTGTGACATGAGAGAGTTGAGATCCTCCAAGGAAGAGCCGAGAAGCTGCTCGTTCTTGCGGATAATGTGACCCTGGTCCTTCTCGAGCGCCGAGAGGCCCGTCTTTATCTCAGGGTTTTGAGGCTTACTATTTGTGCGAGTGGTGTCGGAGGCGGCTGCGGTAGGTGGATCATGGTCGATACCTAATTGTCCCGGCATGATAATCTTTTGCACCATGCGATTGTTGCTGGACCGCGCGAGCATATCGTTCAAGCGCGCCTCGTCAATCAGCTCCTGGAACTTGTGGAGAAACTTTTTCAAGTCGTTAAAGTTGCTTACGTAGCGAAAACTGAACTTGATGAATGTCTGCTTGAAGGCTTCCTTGTTTGAATTGTCCTCGGTGTTGATGATCACGACTTCGTCCATCTCATTTGCCTCAGCTCGATTGTTCGTTTTCTTGCTGCTCGAGCCCGCGTTTGACGAGTTGGGCAAATTGGACCCACATATCTCGCAATTGGTCATCGCGGGATGGTTCGCGAACGTGCATACTGGGCACTGGTTGATAGCTGTGCCAGTATCTGCCTTTTTCTGTATAATTTCACCGCTATCCAAATCTATCAAGTTGCTCTTCTTGTCCTCGATAATTTTGCGCTCCTTTTCCTGCTGTTTCAACCTCTTTGCATTTGCCTTCTTGATGGCGTTGACAACCAGGTTTTTCGAAGCCGGAATGCCGCAGTTGGAGCATTGCGGGAACTTGACCGCGGAGTTCAAGTCCGGGTTTGTCATGGTGTCGAAGTTGTAGTGCTTGGAGGAGATCTTGTTGGCATAAGAGCATACCTTGCACTTCCATATCACGCTCATGGACTCCGTCTCCAGGGCGGAGGAGTCCTTGCCGTCGGAGAGACTCGTCTGGCTCGCGCTGGCGCTGTTACTGAGACTGTCCGAATGTGAGGCGGGCTGCGGTTTATGATCCTCATTGGGCACGCTGTCTCTCCTTATAGGTCCCTCGTCATTATTGTCTCTTTCTGCGGCTGTGCTTTGAGTCTCGTTCGGACTGCCCTTGAACAGTACGGTAATCTTGGGCGACGACCTGAGGAACCCCGAGTAGAAGCTCAAGGCGGCGATATCCAACAATCTCACATACACGGACTCGTTCACTGGGTCGAGGTTGTCGATATATATGATCCTCTCGCTTGTCAAATAGAGGCGGCCGTTCTGGCGGGAGGTGATCTTGTAATCGCCCTGGTAGAGCCCGACGTTGTCAAAGAGCTGGTAGATTGTTTCTTGCGGCCAAAGGATAGGGGTCTGCGAGGCCGTGAGCCTCGCAAAGTGCCAGTATTTGGGGACGTTCATGAGATTGCTGAGAGGGGTATTGCGGACGAAAGGCGAGTTTGGGAGGAGAAATGGCCGAGAGACTCGAGCATCGAGGACGATAAGCGAGAACATTGTCAAAAGACGTCTTGGCTGGATTTCGCGATAGAGTGCGCGGACTGCCGACTGCGGGCAGGAATACGGACGGTAGATGACCGGAAGGAAACCGCTACTTTCACATACATTTTGAGTACTACAGGCAGAATTAATTGCTCTGGACACCGGAAAAGCCCCGACAAATGACCGAGATTACACCGCATTAGAAAGCTAACAATTCCCAACACTAAATACATTAAATCTATAAATCCCAAACTAAGAAAAGAAAAAAAACAACAAAAAAGAACTGAGCAACGAGAACGAATTGAAGAAAACGGTGCCTCAAGTAGAGCTGATTAAAAGAGCTGCAAAAGCTGATTGCCACTGTAGATATTAACTACGACTATAAATGCTGAAGCAAATGCTGACGCATTTTTAGTTCAGTGCACCACGTACTTTGCAAACACCCTCTTCAACTGATTCTTCACCGATAACTTCTGACTACCAACAAAACTCGTGATCGTCACCTTGATGGCCCTGTCGATGTCATACTGGCTGACAAACTCTGAGAGTCTCATGCGGGCGAACGCCTCCGCGAGTCTGATGATGGCCTCCAAGTGACGGATTGTGATTGCCATGGAGCCCGTCGCCAAACTCTCGCGCCGAAGATCTGCATACAACTTGGTGACCTTCTGGCTGTCCATCTGGTTCAACTTGGGCGAGATGTTCTTTGAGAAGTGGATGTACTTCACGAGGAGGTCTTGGTCGATGGTGCCGTACTTGCTGTAGTACTCGTTATTTTTATTGTCGTAGACGTCCTCAACATTAGCATCTTCGTCGGCCTCTTCCTGTCCTTCAATGGCCTGCATCTCCTCGTCGGCTTCCTTGCTGACGAGGGAGTTCATGTGCGAGCTAATAACAAAATTTGCCAATCTCTCATCGTCCTTTGGATTCACCAAGTCTCTCACGACGCAGACCACGTCGAAACGCGACAAGATCGGGGTCGTCAAGGCGACATTATCCGCGAGCGGGATAGTTGAGTTGTATCTGCCGCCAAGCGGGTTCGCGGCAGCCATGACCGCACAGCGCGCCTTCAATGTGGTGACAATGCCGGCCTTGGAGATCGAGATAGACTGCTGTTCCATGGCCTCGTGGATCGACGTGCGGTCCTTGTCGTGCATCTTGTCGAATTCGTCAATGATACAGGTGCCCTTGTCCGCAAGCACCAAGGCCCCTCCCTCGAGGACCCACTCGTTGGTGATGGGATCCTTGCGCACCGATGCCGTCAAACCGACTCCGGAAGCGCCCTGACCTGTCGAGTATACGGCACGGTGCGCCGTTTTCTCGACGTACTTGAGGATCTGGGACTTGGCAGTGCCGGGGTCACCAATGAGAAGCACGTTGATGTCGCCCCTAATGGAGTGTTTGCCGTTGATGTCTTTGGCAACACCGCCAAAGAGCGACGCGGCAACGGCGGTCTTGATGTCGCGGTGGCCGTAGATGGAGGGCGCGATCGAGTTAATAATCTTGTCAATGATGCCGCGTTCATGGCTAAGCTTTCTAAAGGTCTTTTCCTCTTCTTCGGTGTAGGTGAACATGTCGAGGCGGTTGTTGTACTTGCTCAAGCTGGACTGAGTGGTGGAGGCAGCCGAAGAGGACGAAGCAGAGCCGACGCCGTCCACTTTGATAGAGTTTGCCTCGATAATGGTGGCGAACACCGGAAACCCGTTCTTAGCGTTCAAGTGGCCGTCGTACGAGTTCTTGTAGATGCCGGTGACCTCGACGTGCTGGCCTGGCTGGACGGCGTCGACGAGGTCCGAGAGCAAGATGACGTCTCTCTTGCGGGGCAAGCGGCCGGCCGGGATGGTACCGGGAGCTTCTTGGATGGACACCCTCTGGTAGTTTCTGTAGATGGTGCGCTCGTTATTGATTCTAAATCTAGACTTTGATTTGCAGTTTGGACAGTACGAGATGGAGACCTCGGTGTTGGAGTCCTGGAAGTAGGGGCCCAATACCTGACCGCACTTGAGGCAGTCAAACTTGACATATTTGAGCTGAGGGAACACGCCGGTTCGGCGAGTGACGACACCGGATACCCTGATCAAGGTGTTTAAATGAGTCTCTCTGAGCTCTCTGAGGGTGTAGTTTGAGGGAAAGTAGTTGACAATGCGCACGGTGATGTCGGAGTGGATGTTACTGTAGTCCGGGTAGTGCAAGAGCACGGCCTCCATGGCGACAATGTCGAAAATTTTGAGGATCTGCTCGGGGCAGGTCGACAAAAAGAGAGAGATGATAGGCTTGGACTCTGCGAGGTCCGCAAAGTCAACCTCCAAAGACTCCGAATTGACCTCACCAAGGACACGGATCTTGGCGCCGTAGACGGACTTACCCTCGGCACTGGTGAATTCGGTAAGAAAGCTCTTCAACTCGCGGGCAATGGAGCGAGAGACCGCAGGGACCAAGATCCACTCGAGAATGCTAGAGGCCTTGATGTCCGCGAGGGCGTCGAGGGAGATTTCCTCGGCGAGGGGGTCGATCTCGGTGTCGGACATGTCGAAGTCCTCGTCGTACAAGTTGCGTACACGGCGTCTCTGCACCGGCAAGCCATACTGGTCCAATTCCTGGTCGTCCCCGGGGCTTTCACCGTCGTTGTCGTCCATGAACTCTGCGCCCCGAGCCTTGGATTTCTGCAACATGCGGTCGCGCATGTCCAAGGCCTTGTCGATTTTGCGACGGGCGCCAAGATCCATGCTGTCGTACTCAGCGTCGTCGATGCCGGCGGAACCGTAGTGGTCCTTAGTGCCGAGGGAGACGTAGTCCTTCTCCATGTCGTCGCCGAACAAGTCGACATCGTCTGCCTGCTCCTCAAGGTCGTCGAGATCGGCCTCGTCGTCGACAATCTCGTCCTCGGCCTCGTCCTCGTAGGGCTCAAAGTTGATGCCAGGGGAGGAAGGCGGAAGGCCCGAGGCGTGTAGTGGAGAGGAGCCAAAGGAGCCTTGAGACTGGAGCTGGTCGTCCTCCTCGTCGATGGTTCTCTTTCTGGTGTTTCCGGCCATATTGGAGGGCAGTATTGGGTCTTGTGCTGGGGGAGTACTTTTCCAAGAGGCGGTGCAAACTAGCAAGAAGTAGCGGAGAGCAACAACACGAAGTAGCGGAAAGCGGCAACTAGCAATAGGTGGAACAGAGAAAGGGTGTAGCTGTTGGGGAAAAGAAGAAAAGACTCCTTTTTCGCCAACGTTGAATCAGAAAAAAAAAAGGAGGAAAACGAAAAAAGGCGGTTTACCGCTTTAGGAAGAAGGAAAACAGAAAATCAAAATAGAGACGCGTCGCGTTGGGAGAGGGAGACTGAGCAGCAACAGGAGAGGCTAGAAGGAGGAATACCGCAGGCACCGAAAAAGGACAAACGAGAGAAGAACATTTGTTACTAAAACATAGGACTGACACTGGCGACGCCTTGAGCAGGCGCGTAGCAGCCAGCCAGACAGTGTTTCCGGCAGTGTGCAGGCTCATAACATTTACTTAAAGTTGCAAAGTATACCAACACTGTGGGTGCATCTACCACTATTGTGATGGGTATCGCCAGCATGGGTCATTTGGTTTATATTCATTTATTAGCAGCAAAATATAGAATACTACGCAAAAGGGGCTTTATCTCATTATTTGGCTTTGCTCTTCATTGATGCTGTTGCTCGTTGCTGCTTGTTTTTCTGTTTCTGTGCTTATTTCGGCTAGCGTCTGGCACAGCCCAAGCACCCTAAACTTTTCAATTCGGTCGCGATACACCGTTGTCCCGAATAAAATAGGAAAAGCAATGCCCTTGTGCGGTGCTATGGAGCATTTTGATATAATGGGTTGATCGATAAAGGGCGATTCTTCCAATATCGCCGTTCTTTACTGTGCCTTCCCGAACTTGTCGCGAACCAAGTCCACCACCATCTTCACGTATGCCACGGACTCCTCGAAAGATACCAGCCCCGAGACGGACACGTAGACCGGGCACTGGAATGTCGCGGCGAGCACCTTGGACAAGCGTGTCGCCAAGTCGAGGAGGTCCTGGTCCGCGGGGATGATGACGGTGGTGTAGATGTCGCTGATGGAAGGCTGGGAGCCTGCTTGGGCCCTGCGGAAGTCGTAGACAGAGTAAACATAGGCACCAAAGGGAGCGTGGCCGGCGGTCTTGCTGAGGAAGACAGTGATGGGCACTTTGTTTTTGCTAGCGGGACGGGCCGAAGACGAAGACGATGCTGTGTACGGCTCTGGCTTTTTAGCAGGAAGCGTGAGGGAGACCTTGGCGGGGGCAATGGAGAAGAGGGCGTCTGCCCCGAGCTCCTCGTTGTACGTTACGGCGGCGGGCATGGGAGGTTGTGTTGGGGCGCTGGCAGCAGTGCAGTATAAGCAACTGGGGTTTGTAAAGCCGATTGCTTGAGGCAGCCTGCAATGGTAGATTGGTCTGCACAGCTTTTCTTGATTTTTCGATTTTCGCCTTTGGTTTTTTTCGAGGCGCGCGAAAAGGAGTTTTGCAAATGGCGTTCTGCAATAAATTATACCAAGCTGCTGTCCGCCAGAAAGAACAGTCCAAATTACACCAATTGCTACCGCCAGTCCAGAAGACTCTTTTTGAGACAACACCCTTTCTAGACAGTGCCATTTCTACGTCAGCAAAGCTTCTCCATGGCCAAGACAGACAAGCCGGTGGTGATCATCGTGGCGGCGTTGGTGCCTTCGTTGGGCATCGGGTACCAGGGCGCCATGCCGTGGCGCCTCAGGCAGGAGATGAAGTACTTTAGGACCGTGACGAGCCGTGTCAGCACCAGCTCTATCGGCGCTCCCCGGCGAAACGCGGTGATCATGGGCCGCAAGACGTGGGAGAGCATACCGCACAAGTTCAGACCGTTGCCAGACAGGCTTAACATCGTCTTGTCGCGCCAGTTTGAGAACAACACAAGGTTGGCTCCAGCGGAAGAGCCTGCAAACAAGAGTGACAGTAGCAGCAACAGCAGCGACACATTGCTCTTCAACGACTTGGAGGCGGCGATTGAGCACGCGCAGAGCTTGAGCGAGATTGAGCGCGTCTACATCATTGGGGGCGCCGAGATCTACAACATTGCCATCGCCAACAGCAAGGTGCGCCAGATACTCCTCACGGAGATCGAGAGCGATAGGGAAGTCCCCATGGACACGTTCTTCAGGTTCCCGCTCTATTCAGAACACGGCTGCTGGGCGCGACAGAGCAGGGCGCGATTGCAAGAGTTTGTGGGGGCCGATGTCCCGTTGCCGGGGGCCGAGGGCATCCAGGAGAAGGGGTTTCGCTACAACTTTAGTCTCTGGGCAAGGGAATGAGCAGTTCGCCAGCACACACATATATATTGACGTTTCCACGAATACATGTCGAAAGAGCCAGCAGCATATAAGTAGCAGTGCTCCCAACCGACTATCGGGCGATAAGAGGCAACAGCGCAGAAGTCCTGTAAATACAGAAATACAGACAAATACAGACAAACACCAACTGGGAACGACTTGTCGAGTGTGACCACCACCAACAATGCCCCTCGCGACGTTCTCAGACCACAGCACCGCCCCGATCCCCGTCCAGCGGCTCACCGCCGCGGCGTTTGCAAAATTTGGCTCTATTGTTGCTCCGGACGAGCAGGTCGCTGCCCTGGGAGGCCATCGTGGCGCCAACTACGGGACTGCCGTCAAGCTCAGAAAGGTCTCTGTCACCGAGAACAACTTTGGCGCCGCTGCCAGCGCCATGGGCAGCGTGAGTACCCACTTCAATGTCTTCCGCTGCTTTCCTCCGCGCCATGCCATGTCCTCGCTGTCCCAGTCCGGCTTTCACTACACCGGCACTGTCCTCGAGCGCCATCCCTACTCCTCCCAGACGTTTGTCCCCATGGGCAGAGATGCCGCCAGTATCGCCTACATTGTCGTGTGTGCTCTCGAGGACGCGGGACTGTCTCAACGCCTCCCGGACCCGGCGACGTTGGAGGCCTTTTACTGCACGGGCACCCAGGCCGTCACCTACGCCGCCGGCACCTGGCACGCCCCGATGGTCGCGATCCCACGAAGCCTTGGAAGCGAGACAGGGCAGCAGCTGTCCGCGGAGGCCTCGCCGGACTTTGTTGACTTTGCGGTGTTAGTCTCCGAGAATGGCGTCCCTGAGGACGACTGTGAAGAGTGCTACTTTGACCCCGGCTTTGTGCTTCGGTTTGGAATGCCTGCCGGGCACAACGAGGAATGAAAAATGGCAATATCTCAGATTTTTGGTAGAATACAAGACATTTTGTCTGCTTTCTCTTCGTCGTTCAATTGTGAGCGTGCAAAAATATATGTTTGTATAAATGTTTATAGTGCATGTTTGTTACTTTTTCCTCTTCCGGTTTCGTAACTTAAAATCTGCCCCTTGTGAACCGTACTGTCTATACAATGTTCTTATTTGTATGGTTTTATACCATCTACGGCTGGGAGTAATGTTTATGGAAAGCTGCGGTCAGCAGCCCTGGCTCCATGCTCCTCCTTGTTCTTGATCATCGCCATCGCATATAGCTGTTACACTCCATCACCAACATGGCATGCCCCTTCGCGTCCCCTTCGTGTCTTCATCGTGACCTCATCATAACCCGCCATGGCTGACCCGGTGCCCCTTCTGGCTCTCGCAGAGGCCGTCGCCTGCGTCGACCAGTTACAGCGGGCCATCCAGCGCCTCCGCGACCTCCCCATCGAACACAAGAAGGTCCGTCAATGGAAGAAGCTCAACAGCCTCTCCGACCAGACCCCCGCCTCCGTCCTCACCGCCGCTCTCCTTGACTCCTCGCAGGCACGGCTCGCCCTCAAGCTTCGCAAGATCTTTGCCGACGACGAAGACAACCTCGTCTCCCAGATTGGCAACTTCAAGATAGACCGCGACTTTCACCACATCCTCGCATCCTCGGCGATGCCCCAGGGGCTTACCGCGCAGCAAGTTGGCCCAGGCCAGCGTCTCTTCTCCAAGGCGTTGCCCCTCAGAGACCAGCAGCTTGCCGCCGCCGCCTTTTTCCACCCGCTTGTCCTCCAAAAGTGTGTCCCCGCCGCCCACCGCGTGCGCTACGCCGAGCACCGCGACGACAACCGCAAGCTCCACGCCTTGGGCTACCAATTCATGGGCTTTGTTACCTTCTACATTCTCAAAAAACAGTACCCGCACGTTGACTGCGCTCGGCTCGGGTCCTATCAAACCTCCGTCTTCACCAAGGAATACTGTATCCAGCTCTTCTTGGACCTCCGCCTTCACCAGCAGCTCCTCGTCTTGCTTGCCGCTTTGAATAACAGCAGTAGTAATAGCGACGGCATGGTCAACGCCTCCTTCTTCGCCGCAGACGCAGTGCAGCCTCAGCTCGCCATTAGCGAGACCTTTGACGAGCTGGAGCGAAGCAAAATTTACGCCGAGATGTTCTACTCCTACATCGGCGCCCTCGTTACCCAGGACAACTTGGCCAGCACAGCACCTATAGAGCAGTGGCTCGCCTCCCTCTTCGCAAATCACGTTGATGAAGTCGTCGGCCGCGGCCCTCTCCCCTCGTCCTTTGCCAGAGAGCTGGCAGAACCCTCAGAGAGCGGCGTTGTTGTGCAGAGTCGCATTGCCCACTACAAGAAACAACTCCAGCACAAGGAGCTCGAGTTTTCCTTCCGCCAGCTCTCCAAAGTCCAGCCCATCAAGGTGACCTGCGCGGTGGGGGACGACGATATCGCTACCGAGTACGGCCCTAGCGTCTCGGACGCGGAGTCAAACTGTCTCATCCGCATCTTCACCGGTAAGTCCATCGTGGACAGGCTCGTGGCCGCGTACAAGTTGGAGCCCTTCCCAGGCGACAGCAGCTGGCACTGGCGGCCGGTTGCATCGACATCTAAAAAGAAACGCAAGGTGCAGCACTTTGATTTGAACGACCTGAGCTCCAGCTCCAGCGAGTCTACCGAGCGACAAACGAAATTCGTCAGCCTGCCGGAGCCCTCGAACGACATTTTTGATTCTGACCACGAGTACTCCCCTGGACTCAGAGAGTCTACCGGTGCCCCATCAATATCGGCCACTCCTCCTGCCAGACCGAGTAGTGATGCTAGGACCGTCTACCCACAGTACCACCAAACGACTAGCCCCCCACCAGCGTCCTCCCAGCTCCAACAGTCCTTCCTGGACCCCTTTGTGAACACAGTCGAAAACTGCCCTGTCATCAATATTAAGGCCAGGGACACCTTATACGCGACTCTCGGCCCCGCGCGGCTCGTCCCGGACTATCACTACCAGCGCGTCGGCAACAAGTTCCACGCCAAGGTGTACGTGGACAAGTACAATCTTGGCGAGGGGATCGATAACACTAAGAAGCTCGCGGGCCAGCGGGCTGCGATGGTGGCGCTTGCCAACAAGAGGGGCTTGAGAACGTTGGGAATCGTTACTGATTCGTGACAAGTAAAAAATAAACACTTTAATTTTCTAATTTAGTTTTTAGATTGCGTTGTGGAGTTGGTTTAAATGTTCATTGGAATCATGGTAGTTCATTACACCATTTCTTATGGCCTGAACTATACCCATACACAGCCCCATAATAAAGATCGTCATATTAACACAGTTGCTAGCAAAATGCCAATCCCTAATATTAAGCGCCTTGCAGCTTTCATTTCGCGACTTAACTCTCTTTTAGAACAGCAAAGACTCTCCTTTGTGCTCTGCTCTTCGTGACTTTTTTTCTGAACCATTCCTTGGGAATACTCGTAAAAAAAAAGGAAAAAAGCCAAGCCCACGCAATGGTTTAGAGGAAAAATCAGGTTTGATAGGTATTCGCACTTTGTTAGCTATTTTATACCTACCATGGATCAAATCAATGATTTTTTTTTCGTTTTTAGGCAGCAAATGGACCCATTACCATTCTCTCCCAGTACTTTGACTTTGTAGCTCTTTGAGCACTTTTTCTTTGTAGTCTGTTCGGAAAGACTATAGTAACGTTGTTTGAGGCTCTTACATGGCGCCTAATATCAGGGGGACTTGCTAGCAAGCATCTCGGTATCAACTTTACTCTCCAAGTTACTGTTATGTTACTTATTGTCCTCTTTTATAATTAGATAGACTCTTCTAGCATTCCTTCTCTCATGTTCAGAAACACGCACAAGTCCGGCATACATGCCACTACAAGCTCCCACACGCGCTCGTCACGTTCCTCTCACCTCTCGAACTTCGCTCGAGACAGCTGGAAAAAAAAACACACATTCACTCTCTCTAGTAGAGCTCCATCAATTGTTCACGCACGTCTTGTTGTTTCTTAGCTGGTTCAGCATCCAACTGGAGAGGATTCTTGCTGTTACAATAGTAATCGTCATATAAACGATAACAGTGATTAAAATTGCCAGTAAAAGATGTCGTCGAGACAGGAAAGAGCTTGCATGTTGTGCGGAATCATACAGACGCAACAAGTATGTTGAATTGTCATTATCCATCAATGTATAACGAGATTCATGAGGAGATATCATTGAGGTTTCTGGCCTTAGTTGCAACTGGACAGTGGCCGGATTTGTGTTTCTGCTGGCCACACTGTGGTATCCTGGGGATAAGAAGAAAATCTTCATGGAGGTTGAAACTGGCATAATAGTCAAATCTCAATGTCACTCCCATCTCCTTTGAGCTCGCAATACTAACGCTGCTATCTAGACCTTCCTTAGAGACGGCTGTCCAAACTGTGAAGAGGTGCTCGGATTTGCGAACGAGGACACCACTACCGTCGTCGAGTGCACATCGCCGTCCTTCGAGGGCATTGTGGCCCTCGGCGAGCCAGGCGAGAGCTGGGTGGCGAAGTGGTTGCGGATCGACAACTTTCGTCCGGGGTTGTATGCCGTCAAGGTGAGCGGCCGGTTGCCGGCGGACGTGGTGCGGGATTTGGAGGCCAAAGGGATCCAGTACCGCCCAAGGGACGGTAGCGTTACTGACTAAACAATAAAAAAAGAGGGGGAGACCTGGAAGAGATGTTTCCGCAAAGCAGAGACTAAGAATGGATTATGGAAAGAGGAGAAATTAGTGATTGTTTGGCTGGTCAGAAAAAAGAGAAAAAGAAAAGAAAGTACTGCACAGCAACGTGTTGGAGGCAAAGGATCAAGCCAATTTCGAATGGGCTGTTTATCTTCATGAAATAGTTTCAGTCATCGAGAGGTGCGAGGGTGTGCTGATGTATTCTGTCTTTTACTGGTGATCCTCTTCAGTGAATACGCTCTATTCAATCATGCTACATTGTCCAATCATGGCATTTGAACTTCATCTCATCAATCGCTGCAATCATAATGTATGTTCTCCTTTGCTGCAACCGTGATGCATTCTCTACCTTGCCAACCAGCTGCTTTTCACGTCCCGCAAAATGAATTTCTAGCTGGAGTGTATTATAGATTATGTAAACTACATTTATAAGTAATATTGTCTGTTCATGTATTTGACATTTGCAAAAAGTTCAACGAAAAAAGAAAAAGTTCAGTAGTGATTAAACAGTATTCGCGCAAGTTGGCAAAAACGTTGGTCGCTGCCAATGGAGTTTTTCAACACAATTGCACCGCGAGAGTCAAACCTCCGTGGACAACCGTCTACTCTAGCTTCCTCTCCTTTCTGAACTGCTGCTTCACAGCAACAAACACATAATCCAAGGCGCGCTCTACAGGAGCATCAAATACGTACGGAAGCAACGGCACGACTCCCAAGCCGACCGCTACCGGGCCGTAGCTTCTCAATTTGGCGCTCTCCGCGAACCGCTCCTTCGTGAACACGTACCTTGCCGAGTACTTTACCATAGAGTGGATTGTGAGCGCCGGTAACCCCATACTGGCCATGCTCTGGAAGATGCCACGCTCAACAGCAACTTCTTTCCAGTCCGGCAACGCTGGATTCGCGTGGCGTCGGGCGACTTCTGAGTCAGCAGGCGGAATGCTCTCGCTCCAAGGCACCAAGCCTGGCACGTAGCGGCCTTCGCGACGCATCTTCGCCTTCCAGGCCTCGTAGGCAACATCGCCGAGGATGTAGGCCCATGATACCGCGTAGCCGGACTTGACGAGCCACGGGTGCGCAACAGGCCGAAACAGTTCGCCAATGTCCAGGGTGTATGCGACATAGCGGTGCGAGGCGAGGAGAATCGTCCGGAGGCGGTTCGCGTACGCGGCGTATCGGATGCTGGACTCGGTAGTGTCGGTGTGCTCGACGTGCGAGTCCGTCAATGGATATTCCTCGACCTTCTGAAGGGTTTCGGTGCTGGTCATGGTGGGCGTGAAAAGGTTCCGTGATGGATGTGGAGAGTAGAGTGTAGTAGTGTAGAGTTGGAGAAAAGATAAGGGGCACGTAGTATTATAAGCAACCTGGGCAATTTAAGCTTTGAGAGACGTTATGGGTGGTGGAGATGCAAATTGTCTAGGAGTAAGTTAAAGGTGGCAAATGTGGTTCAAGAAAATGAAACAGACAATTCTAGAAGGACTCAGTGGGATGGCCGTGGCCGGCAAGAACACTCGATTGCGCTGTCTGGTTGCGCATCAGAACCATTGCCGTTTAGGGTCCGAGATGCCGCATTGTTGTGATGCGTTCTTGCCGAAGCTCTTCTACAACAAAACAACTAACTAGCATTTTTGACAAGAGAACACCCAGAGTATGCTTGTATACTAAATGTTTATGGAAAGTCTATTAATTAGACAAGAAAATGCAGTGCCAAACTTAAAAAAATAATAAACAGAACGAAACGGTGGTAGAATTAGTAGAAAAAAAGAATTGAAATTTAAGAACAGTAAAAAAAAAACCAAATAAGCAAAACACAAATAAACAAAAGCAAAAAAATAAATAAATAAATAAAGCAAGCAAGCGAAGGGCAGATCCATTGAAACAAGTAACATGCGCCACATAAGTTACAGCCTTGATTCAGATATAGTAAATATAGCGTCTTTGTAAGTTTTCCATCAGCCCTTAATGTAGTGGCTATTCAAGAGATCAATCTCCTTGCACAAAATGTGCCAGTCCACCTCCCTCAATGGCCGCAATTTACGTAATGACAATTCCTTCTTCCGATTTTTCTCGTGCTCAGGTCTTTTCTTGTGCTTGTTGGCCAGGTTGTAGCTCTCGATCCGCTGGTTCACCACCTTGATCTTCCGGTTTTCCTTGATCGTCAAGTTCTCCTCGAGCTTCATCAAATTATAGAATATCTTCAAGTTTGGCTGGATAATGAGGTTGAGGCGGCGCACGCGGACGTACAAGTACGCTCTCGGAAGCGAAATCTTCAAAAAGTTCATCACCTCGGCAATGCAGAGCGATGCAGACCGCGAGACACCCGCCTTGCAGTTCACAATGATTCGGTTCTTGATCACTGGTGGCCCCGCCGGTGCTGATGATGCTCTCTCGTGTCCTCTGAACGGCAGCTCGGACTCACTCTTCTGGCTCGCCTCCTTGGGAATGTTCTCTTCTCTGATCTTCTTGATTAGTTTAAGTAAGTATATAAAGTACAGATAAAACGGGTCAATACCGTTATCTTGCACATTGGGCAAGTAGATCAACTTTTTGACAAATGGCAATGGGTTGCTAATTTCAATAATGTCGTCCTTCAGAATCTTGCCTTGCACCAAGGGGTCAAGGCTGTCGTAGTCAAACTCATTCTCAAAACTGGCCAAGTTCAACCATTTTGGCTTCTCACCAATCGTAATCACGTAATTCAACTTCAAAAGCTCCAACAACGTCTTGGAGTTCAGATGGTCAATGCTGCCCAAGTACAAGTAGTCTAAAATCTTAGAGGGCAAGTTATTGTCTTTTTTGAGCTCAAACCAGTCGTCCTTTTTGGATTTGAGCGCCAAGGCGATAGAATTGTCGAGCCTGTAAATTTCCTGCACTACTGATTTATTCTTTTCCTCTTTTAACCCCGGGTTTTGCTCGTACACTTTCAAAAATTCATAACAGTTGAAATTGTACAAACCACAATACACGTCTTCATACCATTGCTTAACCTTGACAAAATCGAGCTCTCTGATGGTTTCGTTGCTCATGAAATGCAAGTTCAAACGGCCGTGCTTATCTGGGTTTTTGGGAGAGAAGAATAACAAAAACTTTTCCATAAAGTCAAGCACCTCATAGTCAATCTCAAACCAATACATGTAGCGCTCGTAGACGGAGTAGTACTTCATAATGCTGTTCTTTAAGCTGAGGAAATTATTGTAGATCTCCATAAAAAGAGACAACAACGACAAGAGACTGAACCCATCATAACTGTATATCAACACCTTGTAGCCCTTTTTCTCGCTCAAATAATGCAACAACTTGAGTAAGTTCACGATCGACAAGATATCGTCAGTGGTCATGGACGAGAGCACAATCGAGCCAGACGACGGGAACCTTAAGTATATCAAGTCCGTGTCTTCCGCAAGGAGACGATCGGCTTTTTTGAAGATCGAGTCAATCAAGCCAATGCTTGGAAACTCGGCCCCCTCAACACAATTGATAAGAATGCGGTAGTCCTGGTGGTTGTTTGCCATAATCGTGTTCTCCAATGACAATAACTTGCCGCGCAACTTGTACTCGCTCTCCGCGTCCTTCAACTCTTGGGCCTGCATGAGCTGGCTAATGAGGCTTTGTTTTCTCACTTTGAGCTTTTGGTTGGCGCGCACATTGTTGTAGTCAATGACATTGCCAATGTAGATGTTGGTATAGATTTCTGTGCTGCTGGTAGTGAGCCAGTTCTCAATCTTCTCATGTAGCAAATAGTTCTTGTTCCAGTTGGTGAGGTTATCTTTCAAGATGGACGACGAGTAAGGCACCAAGAACGGGTTAGTTTTTAAAAACCTGACCACATCGCTCCTGTTGTTAAAGTTATACTTGGCCTTGGCCTTGCCAACACTCGTGTCCACACTCTCAAACTTAGTTGCGAACTTGTCGATTTTATCAAGTTCTGTTTTGTCCAACTTTGGCTGATCTAAGCCGAGAATGATGTTTTCGTCCTCGTTGTAATGGTTGACGTCAAACTCACTAATTTTCTGACAATCATAATTTAAAATGAAGCATTGAGCTTCGTTGAAGTTGTTTTTTTGATCCAAGTTTAGATTTCTCAATTTGACTTCCTCCTGTAGGAAAATCTTCTTTTGCAAGAGGCCAAAGATTTTAGCAAATTTTAAGGACTCTGCGTGGTTGTTGTCATTATTATAGATCACCACATGAGAGATTTTGAACAACAAGAGATGCTGGGAATCATAGCTTCGCAAATTAACCTTTTTGTTGTAGACACTGTGCGCCAACACAGACTTGCCTTCGCCGGAGTTTTTGATTCGATTCATCTTTTTCAACGAGTTGAGTGGCTTGCAGTAACCGGTAAACTTTTTGCCATTGATATTTAGATCCTTCTCTTTCAACTCAATGTACCTGTGACCCTTGAAACTTTCATCAAAGTCATCATACTGTGAGCTTCTCAGTTTGCTGCTGTTATCGTCCTCAGTGTCTCCTAAAGAAATACTGTCAGATCCAATAGAACTATCGTTTTTTAATTGCGGAGATCCGTCGCTATGATTAACGCTGTTGGAATCCGTCTGGTTGTCGCCAAAATTAAATCTCACTTTCAAGTCCTTCTTCTTATTAGAACTGGACTTGGATAATGATATGCCATTTTCATCAGCGTTGATAGTCGGGGTAGCTTCATCATCTGCTTCCTCGTCAAGGTTCTCATAGTCCAAAATTTCCCACGGGTTGATGGAGCCCTTGAGGTAGTACCTTTTTTTTATATAATTAATAAGAATATCTGCCTCGTTGTTATCAACGCTAAAGTCAGGGTGTTGAAGGTCTTTGCTGTCATCGTACTCATTAAAATTGTTGGTGTTAATAAGCAAGAGATACTTGTCTGTGCTTGGCAAAGGTATCAATTTGCTGAGATTGGTGGTGGCCAATCCTGGAGACAGTATAAACTCTGGCTCTGGGATTCTGCTAGAATAAAGTTGAGAAAAAGAGTTGTTGGTGGCTACGTCAATGCTGTTGTGGTTGGCAAAAGCGTTATAGTTTTTGTTCATGCCATGTTTGAGGAAATTGTACTGGTTACTGTTGAGCTCCAAGTTGTGCAAATATGGAAAAAGCTCGTCGGAATTTGGAAGCTTGTAATCATAATTCCAGTACTTGAGAATCTTCATTAAGTCTTCGGTTTCCAATTTGTAAATATCCTTGATGTATTTTTTATCATTGACGTCGATGCTCTGACTTTCATCGGAAGAAAATGGTACAGAAAGAGGTTGGGACTCTTGCCTACTGAGAGCAGTGGAAAAGCCTTTTGCTTTTTTGGAATTCCCATTTAACAATTTCAAACTGTTTCTTTTGATAAAAAACGTTGAGCGCTTGAGAGAGGAGCTAGAGTTGTTCTTTGAGAGTTCTTTATGGACACCATTAGTGATAAGCTGATCAGTGGAGTCATTTTGGCCGACAATGTAGATACCGGCATCGGAAAGCGACTGGCTATCACTGTTATTCTCACTAGTTAGCGAAGCAGGATTATTTGCTGAAATCAAATGGCTAGTGCTTCGTGGTAGTTTCTCATCTTCCAAGACTTTGAATGAGTCGAGAATCTCACAGTTTGGCAAAATGAACTTGCTAACGAACGCAGAAAAGTTGGCCGGCAATTTACTATTTGTGTACTCTATGGTAGCGCTGTGTGACGTTTTGTGCTTGCGCTCCGTTTTATCTTTGGAAGCCTGTTCGTTGAGCGATACAAAAGTGCTGTTATCGTTAGATGCTGTGTTTTGGTACTGCTTCTTGCGCAATAGGGATTTGGGTCTGGCTTTCACGGCATTGTTGAAAAGTTGTTTAGAAAGCGATCTGGACCTTTTGACCCCACTGTCCTGGGACACCTTCTTCGACGCCTTTGGTTCTTGCTCATTGAGAGCCGCATTGGAGCCATTCTGCTTCCGTGTTGGTTTTGACGTTGATTCTGATTCTGGCTTTGGCTCTGGCTCCAGATCCGGCTCTGGCGTTTGCAGCCGGATAATCTTGTTTGGTATACTATCTTCATTATTGGCAGATATGTTTGTAGTGGTAGCCAAGAGCTCATTGTCTGCTTGATCACCCGAAATTTCATGCAAAGCGATGCCAGTATCATTTTTCCTAGCATCAATGTACTTTTTGTTCATCTCAAGCAAAGGATCGCTTCTTTCGCTGTCGTCATCACGGTACACGGAGACGTTTATGAAGTTTCTGGCAAAGCTTATGACGCTAAATCTTTTAGATTGCCTTTTGCTGCTATTTCTAACAAAGCTATAGCCAATCTCAGAGTTTGGAGAAGAAGGGCGGACGGTCTTTGCATACTTGTTAGTAACTGCCACTTCATCCTGTGACTCGGCTGGTTTTTCCTTTGCAGTCCGGGAGACCTGGGCGACTGAAGGAGTTATTTCTTGTTCTATTGACTCTTCTTCCTTTTTGGCTTCATTTTCAAGTTCCTTTTGTTTCTCAGCTTCTAATTCTTCCTTTGGAACAGGTATTGAGGATGACATTGAGGAATTGAATACGTCCTGAGGGTCAATTCCGTCGAAGTCGTTACTGTTTTTTTCCTTGACTGTCTCTATTGCTGGCATGCCTTTGATATATAAAGTGTTGGCAGTTTTTCCTTCGTCTTCGAGTTGGTTGTTATTGGAGTCCACAGTTGAGCCATTCGAAGATTGGGAGTTTGATACAGCGGAGTTTGCTGGGGAGGTAGAGCCGCTAGATATTTCCTTTTCTTGGGTTAGAAATGGGGCCTTTTCACTGAAATCATGAGCTGATGTTACCGACGTTTGGTCTCCTTGACCTAAGATAATCTTGGTCAAGTTACTGCTCAAGCTCTTGTTACCTTCTTTAGAGGTGTCGCTATTCTTTCTATACCTTCCTCGAAATTCTGTGTTATCTCCTTGCCCACCGATGCTAGCATTTATATGAACATTAGTGCCTGCCGTTTTAGGGGACGACTTGAACTTGGATATCGAGTTGAGGCTGTCGATGGTGCTGCCTTCGGCAGGAGGGCTGTAGGCGGCATTATTGTGTCTAAGGATGTTTAATCTGTCTGGGTGAGATACGAGAAAGGTCCTGTCGGTGAAGCCTGGGCTGTTCTTTCTGACTGAATTGGGATTGCTGCAGGAGCTATTGGTGCAAGAGCTATTGGCGAGGGGCCGCGAGGGGCCCTTGTCGGAGTAGCTGTTGTTGGCGGAGCGCACCGAGGGCGTCTGGACAGGAGTGGGGACCGGGGTCTGGGAGTACCCTGGAATGTTGAACATTTCTGGGTGGGAGTCCTGGAGGGGAATGCTGCTGGGGTGCTTTTTGATGTCTATAAAGCTAGGGTGGCCGTACCCGGCGTGGGAGACGTCTGGCGGTGTGTGGTTTTCGCTGTGACTGTAAGCGCCACTGGTAGCTGCAGGCTGAGGATTGACCGGAGACTGCTGTATGGCCTGGGGGTCCTCGTCCAGCGGCTGTTTGGTGAGGCTTGAGTTTATCGCGCTGATTTCGTTGTTGGTGGCGTAGTGCGTGTCGCCGTCGACGCTGTAGTCTATGTAGCGGTTGTCGACATCCTCGGCCTTGTTGGCAGGTTTTATTCTGGAGGAGGAGAACGAAGACGAGGAAGCAGGAGCAGCGGTGGCGGGCTCGGTGCCGGCAAGGAAGGCGAGGTCCTTGAGCCTCGACGTGAGGTTGCTGACATAGGGATTGTCAGACATGACGGCGCTTAGAGGACAAGGGCCAGAGCAGGGTTTGGAAGATGGGAACGGCGATACAGCCCTGGATGCAATTGGTGCGAGGGAACAAGGAGCAGAGGGCTTATCTGAGAGAAATAAAGAGAAAACTGTGACGGTTCCAAGGGTAAGCGCCCTATAAAGGGGCGAGAGAAGAGGCGGCAAGAGAAGGACTATCTGGCGATGGTGACAAGGAACAAGGTATGTGTGCGCGCTAGCAAAGGCCCGTCTGGACAGAACCAGAATGCTTTTTTTGCAAGGAACGCAGCCGCCCCGGTCTCGTGGCTCCCCATGCGACCCTTACTTTGGCTACTGTGCAATGGATGGACCTACTCCGAGCTTACGCTGTGTCCGTACTCTGCTAACTTCTACTGCTAGCTTCTGCTGCTGTTAAGCTGTTACCGCTGCACTGGAGCTGCCCCGACAGCACCTCGTTGAGGCTTTAGGTGCGGACGCTGGTGCTGATAATTATGCTGATAATTAATGTCCTTTCTCTCTCCGTAGTCTGCAATCCGTCATCCGCCCTCCGCCATCCACACTTTGCTGACTATACGAGGCACGCCGCGCGGTACTCCGGATGCCTGCTGCCGCCCTGTACAGAGACGGAACGCACAATTTGGCGGTGAAAATTGTCTTTTGCGGAGTGTCGGCTGGAGACAGGCCCTGGGGGTGCTCGGACAACACCTTAAACACGCCCTGGAGAAGCTCTATCAGACGGTCTCTGTGTGATCAGCGTCGCTTTTGGAGCCAAAACAGGAAGAGTGTCAACAAACTCGCGCTCTGCACGTGACACAAAATGGATAAATGCAGTGCTTTTCTCTCTCCGACGAGCGCCTCCTGCGGCACTATGTATGCCGATGTTTAGGGCAGTGTTTGTAGGTAGTATTATGCTACTATGTCATGACTACGCCTGTGGCTACCTTACCCAGCATCTTTGCGCATAGTTATAAGGTCATGTGATTTATACGTCATTGCGTGTCTGGCAACACCATCTGACGCCCTCGGGCATGGGCCGTGCAGAAGCGACCAGCTGACGGCGCGGCCCTCCAGCATGGTTAGCGTCATACGCCTATACTGATGTCTCGCGGGACAAAAACTTTTCTCACAAAAGCATTTATTGCCTCTTTGGTCCGCCAACCCTATATTCTTCCTCTTGCTGTCGCTGGGGTCCGTTTCTTTTTGGCCTAAAAGAAAGAATCAGAACTTTTGTTTTAAATGCCCTTTTCTTCTCGTTCGGCCCGTGAAAATTTTCTTCCTGTGCTCATCATCTCCAACCGTGTCCGCTGTCCCCAGTGCCACCCAGATCACACAAGTGCCGTCTACACCACATAGCTACCACTGATCCCGTTAATACCACCCGCGAGTCAGTCTATCCCCACTCAAATGCCTTCCCTGCAATGACCCTCTCACGCAGAACCTTCTCGGACTTCTTCAACGAGTCCCCCTTGATCTCCCGCACAAACTCGGTCGAGTTTGACTCCATCGCCTTCCACCAGCTGCTGGACGCCCATGCCCGCCCGTCGCTGGACAAGTCCCTTCTTATCGTCCTTGTCGGTCTTCCTGCATGCGGCAAGAGCACCGTGGCCAAGTATCTTGTGCGCTACCTCCAGTCCCAGCACATTTCCGCCAAGATCTACAACGCCGGCAACGTGCGAAGGGCGGCCTCCTCCTTGGAGCCCCTCGAGGCTGAGCACCCAAACCGCACGCCGCTGCTGGGCTTCCCTTCTAGACCCTCCATAGGGGCCTGGCAGAGCAGCTCCTTCTTCAAGGACAACAACCAGTTGCGCGACAAGTTTGCCTTTGTCGCCTTTGAGCGCTGCATGCTGGACATCATCAACAATAAGGTCTCCGTGGGCATTTTCGATGCCACCAATTCCACCGTCCGCAGAAGATCGCAGCTCAACTCCCTCATCAGCTTGCATCTGCCAAGGTTCACGGACCTTAAGGTATTGATGCTCGACATCAAGTGCACCAATATGGACTTTTGGAAGTTCAACATGGAGCTCAAGGTCTCCTCCAGCCCCGACTATGTTGGCAAGGACCATGACGCCATGTCCCACAAGGAAAAACTCGCCGACTTTGTGGCAAGAACCAAAAACTATGTTCAGCAGTACGAGCCCGTGTCCTTTGAAGAGCTAGACTCCTACGGCTGGGACTATATGGTGCTTGACAATTGCGGCGAGATATTTCAGTACCGCCAGGCAGCCCCTAAACTTCACAATAAACCTACTCAGCCAAAAGACTACTCTAGCCCGGTATCTGCAGCTGCTCTCAGGTTAGCGTTGGAAGATACCCTGAACATCCTGGCTAACTTGGATGATGGCGCTGCCGTTAGTCAAAATATTGAATACGAGCCAGTGGTGCCCGCAGTCAAGCAAGTCATTAAAGAAGAGGATGAAGAAGAGTTGGCAGGCCAAGAAGGAAAAGATTCGGACGGCCAAATTACCTTTAGCGTGCCTAGAAAATATCCCCGTAAAGCGTCTTCCATCCATCCATCGAATTTTTCATCCATTGGATCAGCTTCGCCTTCCTCTTCCTCTTCCTCTTCCTGCAGCTCGTCCTCGTGCGCATTGTCTTCTTCCTCTTCGGTCACAAAGATACAACATCCCGCTACCAGTAAAGTCTACCAGTTCCTCAGTCACTATTTCCGCTCCATTGGTGCCAGCTACGTCAACAAGGCTAAACGATTTAACCGTCAACCCAATACTGCGGGCAGTATATTGACCAGGCCTTCTAGTAGAGGTGCAGTCTCCAACGACAGCGAGGAAGCTAGCACCGCTACTCTTTCCAGCCTGGGCAGCTTTGGCAGTACAAAAGTCGACATGGAAGACATGGATGTGTTTAAAATATTGTTTGACGACCCGAGCGTGAAGTTCAAGTTGCATCTTCAGTAGACTGGGCAAAATAGTTTACATTTTATCACTATGTGGTTGTGTTCCGTTATTTGTATTTATGGTATTAGCTTTATGTATTTTTCTATCCTTTTTTATAATTATTCATTGTTTAAGTTTTATTTTCATTTTTTTATTCATATTTTATTCATATTTTATTCATATTTTATTCATTTTTATTCATTTTTATTCATTTTTATTCATTTTTTATTTGGATGCGTTTATATAGATTTTTATAAAGGTTTGTTTGTTTGTTGTTCTTTATACTGCGCTTGGTATAAGCAGTCTTTTCGTAAAAGGATCTCTTGGTCTACCAAAATGCTACCTGGGGAACATTGCAAGATATTTTTTGCTTAATTTGCTTATTGTTGTTAAAGACACCTAATTAATCTTAAAGACTACTTTGCTTCATTTTTTATCCAACGTATGTTTGTTTTTTTGTTTGTTTGTTTATTTTTTTTGTTTCTTTGTTATATTTGGTGCAACGTCTTTAAATTTAACTAGAACTTTAACATTGAGCCATAAGTTCTTCTTGAAAAGAAAAAGAAGGTGCTAAAGGAGGGATAGTTAAAGCTTAACAGAAAGCGAAACAAACAGAAAGTTATTCAGCAGACCATTGTAATATCGTCAATGTTGTATCTAAACTCGAGACACTCATTTTTCTCGATTTATTCTTTTTATTCAAGTTCATTAAATCACGGTAACCACAGTACCTTGATTGTTAGCACCCCAAAAAACAGTCAGTCAACCCTCTTATTCCTATGAGAACCCCTGAGAAACTGTCGTAAATGTAATCTGAGAAAAACCATAAGCTTTAATGGCTAAAAGACAGACCTTTACTACGCTGGTGCTGACTATTTACGGTCGCATTGCAATAACTTGATAGTGGTTACTGGATATAGCATGCTACGTAATGCCAATGCGGCTGAAAATTTACCGAAAGAGTCTTTTGAGAGGTCTTCTTAGCGCGCGGGAAGTACCGTCTTTGACGTAGCTGATTGTTGTTTAAATTTGTGAACAAAAAAAAAAGCGGCTGTTGATCTTTGCTTGATAGGGGGCAATAAGAGTTTGGTAGCCTTTTGTTGACCGGTTTGGGCATATTATCTGTTCTCTGGTAATAGAGTATCATATTTATGGTTCCCTGTGTTCTTGAAGACATTTCAACAAATTTGCTTACAACGCATTTTGACGAGGGTTTCGCAGGCGCTGTAAGCATCTTCAGCGATGGTCCTTCTCAAAGGCACTCAGAAACCCGTGGTTTCCCATCGTTATTGGCATTGCCTCAAGTTGCACATATTCTACACTAGCAGAAAGAGACATCTGCAGTTTCATATTAACGGAGAATTTCTACATAAAGGGAAGTCAACATATAAATGCACTGCGCCCTCTCCTTTTGTTTCTTCCTTTTCGTAAAAATTTATGTTTATTGTTAAAAGCCGTGGCGGTACTAGCCATTCAAACCAGGGACAGCCCTTTGCAAAACGACCAAAATACATAAAGCTGCAGCTGCTACTGCTATGCTCGTTGTTACATGTGTGTGTTCATATGCCTGCGTTTTTACTATCATCAGATACAGTAGTATCTGTCACCAAAATCGCCACATCCTGGAACCACAAACTTTTGCTCGTCGAGACCCTTATCAATAGCGCCGGTAATAATCTTGATATCTGGGAACTTCTCATGGTACTTGGCAATGCCCTCTGGATTGCTCACCAAGTTCAAGAAGAAGATTCGCTCGGGCTTGACGCCTCGGGAGAGAAGCACTTCGGTGCCCATGATGGCGGAGCCGCCGGTGGCCAACATCGGGTCCAACAAAAAGACATAGCGGTCGCTGATGTCGGCGGGCAACTTCTCGTAGTAGAGCTTTGGAAGGGCAGTCTCCTCGTCGCGCTGGATCAAGATCTTGCCGAGTCTGACGGAACGGCAGCAGTCGCGGAGGCCCTGTTCCATGGACTCGCCAGCACGGATGATGGAGACGCCGCAGATCTTGCCGAGGAACCTGACGCCCTGGAAGGGCTCGCCGACGGGGGTGATGACGGTGGTAGGCTCGACTGGGAGTTGGTTGAGGCCCTCCTCAACAAGGAGGCGGATGATGCGGTCCGAATAGAAGATAAAGTCGGAGCGGGCCGTCTCCTTACTTCTGATGATGGTGTAGAGCGAGAGGATCTGGTTGTTCTGGGGAAGCAAGATGACGTTCTTGGGAAGATTGGTGGTGGAGGTGGACATTGTGGGCGAGGGTATTTGGGAGATGTGTATCGGATGGTTATGTGGGGAAAATAAATTATTGCGGATGCTATCTTGGGTAAACGGAGGAATCTAACGGGGTAGGAGTTATAAGCACAAGCTGTCTTGGGCGGTAAGTACTTCTTATTAACGCAAAAAGTGAAATGCCCTTGTAATTTGATAAAAAGTATTCTTTGTGAACTAGTAAAACTGTACACGATCAAGATGATTATTCCCCGATATGGCCAGATAAGAAAAAATTTTTTTTCTCGAGGCGCCTACGTGGCATGCAGTTTTTCCGCCGTTTTTGTTTCAAGCAGTGATAATTATGGAAAGTGTCGATGACGAATTCTAACAGCGGCATCTTCTTTGAGGAACAAAGGTGCCGATGTTTTGCAAAGTTGGTAGCGTAGAGCCTTATATATAGCGTCTGCTCACCTCGCTTTAGTATCATGTGCACGGTCTATTCGCAGATAGGCTTCTTCGAGTCACCCACACGCGGGAGATATCGTTCAGAGGGCAAGATACCGTCTATTGTCTGGAACAGCGCAGACATCTCGCCGAAAGTCAGACGAACTGGCCCAGGAGTCTGCCAGACAGCAGCGCGGGGGCTTTAACATGGTGTATGGAGACAGCGTGTCTGCTGATAAGGTAGGACGAACGGCCGGCGTTCTCCGGCGGGCCTAGTTATTGCAGTGGTTGGCACACCCAGGAACACAATACTGTGTGGTATCACTCTGTCTTTTAAATTGTCATATCTGGCACAGCATCCCTATCGACCTGCTCCATCCGCCTTGACCCTCCTTCTAGCCGAGGAGACTAACCCCAAGCATCCTTAGCTCTCCCCCAAGAAACACCCCCGTTAGGATACAGCACCCCCAGAGAAGCTTCTGGAACACGTGCGGGAAATCGCGAAGGACGCTGGTGGCACCAGGAAGGGGCGACAAGTGTGCTCTACAACAACCAGCATCTACAAGCAAAGGCTGTCGGCTGCTTATAGTGCCTCAGTGTTCCCTCAGCACAGCAGATCGAGTACAGAAGGTTGCCCTTTGTCAAGAATAAACAACCAAAGAACACCAACAGAGACCATATCTCCGCAGAACGGTCGCTCTTCCCAGATCCAAACAACAAACAAACAAAGCCAGCTAAAGCTCGACAACTTCCCGTAATAAGCACACTCAACATGCCAGTATCGAACAAAGACATTGCTTCCTTGATCATTGACTTTGTGCAGGGCGCTGTCCAGAGCAACGCCGTGAACGAGGACTATGCCGAGTCCATGGATGTGGTCGTCAGCTGCATCTCGGACGCCTTCGAGGTTGATGCCGGCGAGGCGTCCAAGGCTGTCGCTGAAAAATTCGGCGGCAAGGGCTTGCAGGCCTTGTTGGAAGGGGCCTCCTCTAGGGCCCCAGAGGCGTCGTCGTCATCGTCGTCTGCCCCAGCAGACAAGTCTGTGCCGGTGAACATCGCCGCCGATGAAGCGGAAAACAAGGCAAAGGCCGAGGCCTTGAAGGCGGAGGGCAACAAGCTCATGGCCCAGAGAGACTTTGCCGGCGCTATCGACAAGTACACCGAGGCGGTCGAGCTCGTCGCTACGAACGCAGTCTACTACTCCAACAGGGCCGCTGCATACTCGTCCTCCGGCAAGCACAACCTCGCCATTAAGGACGCCAGCAAGGCGATTGAGTTGGACCCGGGCTACGCGCGTGCGTACTCGAGATTGGGGCTCGCCAACTACGCTCTTGGGGACGCCAAGGCCGCGTTGCAGGCCTACGAGAAGGGCCTTGAGATCGAGGGCGACAAGCCGTCGCCGGGTATGACCAAGGGCTACGAGACTGCCAAAAAGAGGGTCCAGGAAGAAGAGGCTGCTGTGAGCTCTTCCGCCAGATCTGCTTCCGGCGAGGAAGGCGCCGGTGCTGGTGCCAGCGCCGGTTCCGGTGCCGGCAGTGGCTTGCCAGACCTCGCCAGCTTGGCCTCGCAGTTTGGCGGAGGTGCAGGCGGAATGCCAGACCTCGGTGGCTTGATGAACAACCCCCAGGTCATGCAGGCTGCCCAGCGTATGATGCAGGACCCGAACGCCATGTCCAACTTGATGAACAACCCAATGTTGCGACAGATGGCCAGCAGTTTTGGTCTCGGCGGCGCCGGTAGTGGTTCTGGCAGCAGTGCTGATGCTGATGCTGGTGCTGGTGCTGGTGCTGGTGCCAGATCCGAAGGAGCTCAACAGGAAGGTGGCCAGCCAAATTTGGAAGAGTTGTTGAACAATCCGCTCTTGCAGAATTTGGCCAACAGCTTCATGGGTGGCAACAGGGGCAATAGTCAATAGGCTTTGCGCTCCGGTTTGGTCTAGTTTACTTAGTGTTACTCAGTTTAGGTTTCTGGTGAGTCTTTATGTTTTCACACAGCCACTTGTGTTGGTACTCTAATTTTTTTTTGACCTTGTCATCAATGCAATTTTTTTCCGAACAAGTAACAGTATCTTCTGTAGCCTTCCTCGCTATCTTCTACTCCTACTTATGCTTCTGCTTCCATATCCGTGTCTTCGTCCATCTGATACAAACATACACACGCATTTGCACGCATCCACACACATACCACTGCCTCTCTTACCCTCCGCTTGCTGCTGCTTTTGTTTCTGCCACGCGCAGCCTCCGAGATTCGAAACACTGAAAACGAACAAGCTCGACACCTCGGTAGCTGGCGCTGTTGTCTTGGGAAGCGTTTGCAAAGAGAGAGAAACAGCGCTCGATCTACATTAGACAGAGTATTTTAGAAGACAAAATAATATTGCAAGATGGCTTCCGACGGATTCGAGAAGGTTGTTGAGGTTCCTGTTGACTTTGTCAAGGATGGGTCTGCGTTCGTGCGGAAATGCACCAAGCCAAGCCAGAAGGGTATGTTTTTGTCGTGACTTGGACGCGGGCGTTGGCTTCTGGTGGGAAGAGATACCAGCATGAGGATGCGGGGACGTGAGATGGCTTGAGAAGCTTGGGGATGGGGGAGTTTATGGTATGGCTAGAATTTAGAGTGCTCATGGTGCTAGCCATGGTACGATTGGACTTTTCACCACTTTTCACCAATTGCCGAAACGCTCGATGTCCCAACTGTAAGTCTACCGAATCTCCCGCCTTGTCTCGTCCTCTCAGTCGCTGCCCCATCAGAAGTGCGTCTTATGGTGTGAAGCTGTGCTGTGGTATCTCTGAGTGGCGCCGCAACGCGCTCGCCAGAACATCTACTAACGCAAGCAATCTAGAGTACCTCCAAATAGTTAGGGCTGTCGGCGCTGGCTTTATCGCCATGGGCGTCATTGGCTACGGTATCAAATTGGTAAGTTTTCTATCCGCCACCAGGATAGCCTTTCATGTTTTTGCATCCGGCTGTTTCGTGTGAGCCTTGAAAGCTTATGCTTCTTGCTTTCCGCGGTTTACAAAACAAGGGACAACACTAAACTGTGGCCGTATGTCTTGCTGAACTCGAGTACTAACATTGTCTGTTATAGATCCACATCCCAATCCGTTACTTGATTGTCTGAGTTTATTAGTTGTTCATTCCTGAGTTGGTTATCTTTTAATGCAATTGTTTATTGTTAGCTGTCCGTTTACACTGTAATACCAATACTTTGGTGGTTGTTGACATTTTGATGGGAGGCCAGCACCTGGGTTGTTACAATCTGCGCTTGCGCTTTTATCAATTGTTGAAAGTGCTCTTGACTCTGATTTTCACGCCTGATTGTTTTTTGGCGTATTCACCTGCTTCGGCTTTACAGCGTGTCCTTCTGTAGCATCTTTCCATAGTACTAGCGTAGAGAGCGAGTTCAAAAACTGCTGTAGCATACCGTGAGCTCTGGCGCTATGAAACAGCGGTTAAAACATGATTAACAGTATGGTTAACGGCTCCACACAGCGTGCTTCTTACGCTGCAACCACGAGCCCACAAATGAGATCGCTCTGCCAACAATTCTGCGGCATCATACCTGACCGCCGCCAGCACGCTGGGAAAGCGACACGCTCAGGAAGGGAACGCCCCTCACGGGCCAGACACCTGCTAGTGACACCAACATCAAACCTCCCGTTTGGCGCAAGTGGGCCATTGGAATATTGCAGCAGAACGAGCAGAATAGTGGTGTGCAACCAGGTGCGTTGGGGCGGGCACTGCAACGTAAGAGGCAAAAACGGGCGTGCTCGCAGCGTATGATTGCGACGTCTAGGAGCGGATAGCCTATTGGACAGAGACACACCCTATCGCCCATCAATATAAATAGCAACCTTGCCCCCTCCTCCCTTTCTTCCCTCTTCCCCCCTCTTCTTTCTCTTCTCTATATCTACCATCTACCAGCTATCCCCAATTGCTTGGAAATAACCCTTCTGCCCACCCTAGTTTTCTCCTTTTGACACATTTCGCTCTACTCATCCACAATGTCCTCCTTGACAACTTTGAACAACGGCACTAAGATCCCTATGGTTGGTCTCGGGGTCTGGAAAATTGCTCCTGAGACTGCTGCCGAACAGGTTTACGAGGCCATCAAGATTGGCTACAGATTGATCGACGGCGCCCAGGACTACGCCAACGAGAAGGAGGTTGGCCAGGGCATCAAGCGCGCCATCGATGAGGGCATTGTCAAGAGAGAGGACCTTGTTGTCGTCTCCAAGTTGTGGAACAGCTACCACCACCCAGACAATGTCCCAAAAGCCTTGAACAAGACCTTGTCCGACTTGGGCTTGGACTACGTTGACATTTTCTACATCCACTTCCCAATTGCCTTCAAGTTTGTTCCATTTGAGGAAAAGTACCCACCGGGATTTTACTCGGGAAACGGCGAAAGCTTCGTCACTGAGAACGTCCCTATCATTGACACCTGGAGGGCTTTGGAAAAGCTCGTCGATGCCGGCAAGATCAAGACCCTTGGCATCTCTAATTTTAAGGGCGCCTTGATTGAGGACCTCCTCAGGGGCGCCAGAATCCCACCAGCAGTCTTGCAGATTGAACACCACCCATACTTGACCCAGCCACGCTTGATCCAGTATGCTCAGAGCAAGAAGATCCTTGTCACTGCCTACTCGTCCTTTGGCCCACAGTCTTTCGTCGAACTCGACCACCCAATGGTCAAGAGCGTCGGCTCGTTGTTGGTGCACGACAAGATTGCCTCCATTGGCAAGGCGCACAACAGAAGCTCCGCCCAGGTCTTGTTGAGATGGGCCACCCAGAGAGGCATCGCCGTGATCCCAAAGTCCTCCAAGAAGGAACGCTTGGAGTCCAATTTGAAGGTCGAGGACTTCGACTTGTCAAAGGACGAGATTGAGCAGATCAACTCTTTGAACATTGACTTGAGATTCAACGACCCATGGGACTGGGCCGATAAGCCAGAGCAGAAGATCGCTACTTTTGTTTAAGATGCTAGTTGATTGTCGTTATCTTTTGAATACCTATTAGACGTTTAATAGATCTATGGAAAACTGTGTTTTGCGAGTATTGTATGTAAATGTAGCCTGTCAATTGTTTATTTTTGCTCGCACAAAATTTACAATTGATGGTAAGTGCCATGCATACTGCCCCGATTAGTATGTTCAAGAGCATAACCTTTGAAAGAGTCTCTCCGGATCAACAAAAAAAAGCACTTTTGCTTCAACCAGAAGTACTAATGTGATGCTTGATGCAAGCAATGCTATTCCATATATAATATACTAATATACACAAAAGTATCTGACAAGCTCCAAAAAGCAAAAGCCTGCCTGGCTTATTTAGGTGAATAGAAACTCTAACAATTATCTCCTCAATCAAATAACCCCCTCACCTTCTTAACATGCTGCGTTCTCCCAATTCCTTCTTCCTCCTTCTCTTCCTCCTCCATATTGTTGCTCTCCACCAACACCCTTTTCCTTGCCGTTGTGGTTGTCATTGTCATTGACTCTGGCCGGTCTTCCCGAATCCGCGAGCTGTTCCATGTAATTGTCGCCTGGTGCTCGTAATCGTAGCTGTTCTCGTCATCATTGAAGTTACCGCTCTCGCTAAAGTCAGTGTCGCCGTGGGATACCGGCTCCTCCTGGAGGACTTCCGCTAACTTGTTCGTATCGGCATGGCGGTGTTGCATTTTGCCGCTGAGTTTCAGTGTAGACCGTGGTCTCGGGGTGGTAGCCAGGGTGGTCTCATTGGTGTTATAGATGCTGGCGAGGTCGTCCTGATCCACGAACAAGTTCTCTGTGTCGGACTCCTCCTGGCGAGCGAGGATCTCCGCCACCTCTCTCTCGTCGTCGTCATTGTTGTGATAACTCTCTTCATTGTTGGTCTGGGCACGAGTGGGGTTCCTCTTATCGTTGCCTTCGCCGTCACTATTTTTATTGTAATTATCATCCCTATTATTAAACTCTCTTTTGCTAGCACCTCTTTTGCGCGACACCTTCCGGATAACTTTGTACTCCGGCAACTGCGGCCTCTTCCTCCTTGCTGCCTCCACACTGACATTTTCCGTAGCTATATCCAACACCTGTTGCTGCTGCTGCTCGGCGTGCAAATTCTCGTCCATGTCCGTCATCTGTGTGAGCCGCATCGTGACCATCTTGCGCTGCGCGTGCGCTTCGAGCACGATGGGGTCACCATGCCGCGCAAAGAACATCTCAAAGATGTCGTTGCTAGTGTAGTCGCCGCCGGTGGCGTTAATGTGGCTCGTGTCGGTGCTGCGAGGATCCGTTTGAAAGTCGTTCGGGGTCCTGCTGTTGGCGTTGCCGCGGTTGATACTTGCGATAAAGTTCAAGGCAGACGCAACGCTGATGAAAGTGCGTAACTCCTTTAGGCGGAACGTCACCTTTATGCTGTCGGGGTTCTCAGCATTTCTCGTCTGCTCCGAGCTCTCGCTAGCAGTATGGGCTTCTCCCCTGTGCAAGAACAGATCAACAACATCGTCCAAGCTGATGGAGACGCACAATGACATGGGCTGCCGTATGTACACCTTGTCCTTCTTCAACGGTTTCAAGAAGGCGATAAAGTGCAACCTCTGGATCGACTGCTTGACGTTGATCTGGAAGTCCTCGATCGTCGCTGGCGTCACCTCGAGAAACTTCTTGAGCACCGCATTGTCTAACACCAAGTAATGCAACGGGAGACTCTGGTCCGGCAAGTCCTCATCACCGTGCTCCCCACCTCCGCTGTCACTATCGCTATCGTCAAGAGAATACTCCCGCCAGAGCCGACTCAACCGCTTTTTGTAGCCTCGCGAGACATCGCTATCACTGAGCCAGCACGGCTGGAACCCGGGGCTGAACTGCTTCTTGACCTTTTTTTTGGAGATCTTCTCCACGAGCAAGCGGAACTTGTGGCTGCGTGGGCAGTCCTTACGGAAGTTGATGGAGAAAGTATACTCGTCATCGTCGGGCGAAATCTTGAATAGCACCGAGAGAAACCTGGCTTGGATGATGAAACTGTAGCAGACAGCGTTCCGGCGAGGGGCGCCACCACCGCTGACGGTGAACCCTTCCTCAATTAAGCTCTCCATATTGATTTCTTCCTCGTCGCTGCCGCCCCTGCCCTGTCCTGCCGCCCCCAGCTCATCGTCGTCCGTGTCCGCGAGGAATTGGAAGCTGTCAAAAAATTGTCGTTTGAAGAAGGTGTCAACGTTGGCGGTCCGCGACGTGTTGAGGGCAGACATCGCAAGACGACTCCCAGTGATGACGAACCGGAAGGTGTCGCTGACGCCCGCGAGCGAGCTCACGACCTTGCACCAGCTCTGCCGCGCCTCAGGGCTCCGGAGCACTGCCTGGAAGGACATCTTTGGTTGTCATGTGTGTTTGGTATCCTATGGTCCATCTACTTCTCTCTCTCTTTCTCTCCCTCTCTCCTATTCTCTGAGGTTGAAGACGATGAGCTCTGGAGTGCGTTTAGCCCAAGGTGAATTTGATAATTTTTTTCTTGTTCTTCTTGTTCTTCTTGTTCTTCTTGTTCTTCTTTTCGTTCTCTTTCTTCCTCTGCTTCTTGTCGGTTCCTGCTGGCTGGCAGTCACACGCGCCCAATGTCTGCTAACGTCGCTCCTTCCGAGAGCCTCAGCAGCCTTGTCTTTGAGGAGCACGACGAAACGGGGTTTGTCCATCAGCAGCACCAGCAGCATCTGCTTGAGCATGATGGCGACACCGACGTCGACGCCATTATCATTGGTGCTACTCCTCGTAAGATCAAGTCTGGCAGCACTGCTGACCCAAGCTCCTTGCTTCCTTCAGAGCTAGTCGGTATCCAGTCGAGCGGCGGCGCTTCCAGAGCCCAAAGGGCTCCAGCCTCGTCTGCGCCGAACGCTGCCTCTTTAGCCATGCTGAGCACCGAGTCTGTCGTCCAGTACAAGAGCGTGGCCTCTGAATACACCGACGACGCGCCCATCTCCCCTGAGATCATCAAGATCCTCAAAGACATCAAGCTGAGCTTGGACTTGCGCAGCCGGTACCAGAACTTGTCCAAGCAGCGCGAGCATCAAAACCCGAAAAACAACGACGACTGGAAAATATACCCAAAGCCGCCGCACAGAGCGTGGAACCCACAGGCCAAGGAGTTCAATAAGGAGCAGCCAAGGGTCACTTTTGACCACGACCAGTTCGACTTCAGCTCGATCCATATCCCGGAAAACAACGGTTCGTTTACCTACAAGTTGGACGACGCCGGCGTGTACCAGGTCTATGACAGCAAGGACGGGTCCTCGTTGGTCGAGATCCCCACATTGCGCGACTACTATGTCGACTTAGAGAAAATCGTTAGCATCTCCTCCAACGGCCCGGCCAAGACTTTTGCTTTCAAAAGGTTGCAGTACTTGGAGGCCAAGTGGAACTTGTACTCATTGCTCAACGACTACCAGGAGACCGCCGCGTCCAAGAAGAACCCGCACAGAGACTTTTACAATGTCCGTAAGGTCGACACCCACGTCCACCACTCCGCCTGCATGAACCAGAAGCACTTGTTGCGATTCATCAAAAAGAAGATCAGAACCGCCTCCGACGAGAAAGTCATTTACAGAGACGGTAAGGTCTTGACGTTGCGTGAGGTGTTTGAGTCCCTAAACTTGACCGCTTACGACTTGAGCATCGACAGTTTGGACATGCATGCCCACAAGGACACCTTTCACCGCTTTGACAAGTTCAACTTGAAATATAACCCAATTGGCGAGTCCAGATTGCGGGAAATCTTCCTCAAGACCGACAACTATATCAAGGGCGAGTACTTGGCTGACATCACCAATGAGGTCTTTTCCGACTTGGAGCAGTCCAAGTACCAGATGGCCGAGTATCGTATCTCCATTTACGGCCGCTCCATCCAGGAATGGGAGAAGCTTGCGGCGTGGGTTGTGGATAACAAGGTTATCTCCCACAATGTCAGGTGGTTGATCCAGGTCCCTAGACTATACGACATTTACAAGAAGGCCAACTTTGTCGACAGTTTTGAAGGCATCATCAGAAACTTATTCGAGCCGCTCTTCGAGGCCACCAAGAACCCGCAAAAGTATCCAAAGGTCCACGTCTTCTTGGAGCGTGTCGTTGGCTTTGACTCCGTGGATGATGAATCCAAAGTTGACCGC
This sequence comes from Saccharomycopsis capsularis, assembly GCA_031125595.1. NCBI lineage: Eukaryota > Fungi > Ascomycota > Saccharomycetes > Ascoideales > Saccharomycopsidaceae > Saccharomycopsis > Saccharomycopsis capsularis. Next base: position 267,144 of record JASTUX010000022.1, read on the forward strand.
AGAATCCACAAAAAGTTCCCGTTTCCCAAGGATTGGAACTTTGCCCAGAACCCGCCATACTCGTACTACTTATACTACTTGTATGCGAACATGACCGCCTTGAACCACGTTCGCGCCCAGCGCGGTTTCAACACCTTTGTCTTGCGGCCACACTGCGGCGAAGCCGGCGACCCCGAGCACTTGTGCTCGGCCTTCCTCGTCGCCCACGGCATCTCCCACGGTATACTCCTCCGCAAGCTCCCGTTCGTGCAGTATTTGTACTACTTGGACCAGATTGGTATCGCCATGTCGCCGCTCTCGAACAACGCGCTCTTCTTGACGTACGACAAGAACCCGTTCCCGTACTACTTCAAGAAGGGCCTCAACATCTCCTTGTCAACCGATGACCCGTTGCAGTTTTCGTACACCAAGGAGCCTCTCATCGAGGAGTACAGCGTTGCCGCGCAGATCTACAAGTTATCCAACGTCGACATGTGCGAGCTCGCGCGCAACTCGGTGTTGCAGAGCGGGTTCGAGCTGCAGTTGAAAAAGAACTGGATCGCGGAGAACGTGGGACGTCCGGGGACAGAGGGCAACGATTTGGAGAAAACCAACGTGCCGAATATCAGGTTGGCGTACAGATACGATACCTTAATGAACGAGCACGAGTTGATTGACAAATACACGAAGGGGAACTTGTGAAAGGGGCGTTTTAGCCTGTAACGCTGTTTTGCAGCAGCGTTTTACTCTTTTAGAGCAATTTTACTTTGCATTTTTAATTTTTTTTTTGCACTAGATTGATGATTTGTACCTTTATTATTTGTAATTTTGTATTGATCTTTTAATAGCTAATATAGAGATAGAATTTTTGAGCTTCTTTGTACTTACAAATTTCGCAAACGTTTTTAACGTAATTTTGTCCTTATTTTGACACTACCTGGGGCCATAACTGGACGATCGTGAGCTAACATTATCAAATTAAAAATGTTAAATCTTTTCAAATAGATCCATTATATAATCCTTGAGGGTTTTAATACATTTATAAGCCTAAAATGTAACAACGCATAACAATATCGTCTAGTTAACACAATTTAAGCACTTTGCACATTCTAAATGCACCCACTCGCAATTCACTCATCCCTCATTATTGCAAAAAACTACTGACTCTAACCATATTTATCCTAACTACCACCCGTACTTCTTCCTCGTGCTCTGCTTGTTTTCTTTCTCCCGCTTAAACTTCTCCTGTAACAACCCATTGTTCTCCTCGTCGTTCGCGTATCTTACTAAAGACGCCAACTGGTTCTTGCCATACGCATTGAAGGCCCTCACCGTGGCGCGCCCCGTGCTGGTGTCAGTCGCAAGCGCCGGGAGCTCGCCAGTCCGGAGCTTCTCGCTGTTGTCGTTGTAGAAGTCCTGCATGTTGAACTCGATGACTTTGGAGTTTTGCGGAATGATTCTGTGGTCGTGCTTTCTTGAGGTGTAGGTGGTGGCGGTGTCGATTTCGGGCTTGGAAGCAGATGGGCTGGTTGAAATTTGTGGAAGGGGCGCATTGGTGGTGAAGTCGAAGACTGGAGGTTTTGGAATAGAGTCAAGATCAGTGTGCGCATAAACTGTGACAGGTATGTCGTCGTCTTGAGCATAAATAGTTCCAGGCGTGTTGCCACTTTTGATTATGTTCGAAAAAAGAGGATTATTAGTGACGAGGAATGCACCATCTTCGTCCTTTTCACTCTCACCCTCACTCTGACTTATCTGCTTAGATACGTTACTATTTGTACCGTTTCCAATCGACCTACTCGTTATAGAATGTTTGTTTGCCTTCTTCTTCTTTCTGAGCAACGAGCTGGGCAAAAACGAAAGGGTAGACCTGCTCGAAACTGCTTCATTTTCGACACCGTCGCCGACTCTATTGTTATCATCATTGTACAAGTTCACAATGCCTGTCCCATTAAACTGGTTTTTTATTGCGCCTCCAAGAAGCCTATTTTGAAGATTTGCTTTTGGATCGTTATTTTTATAATCACTCTCCTCGTTCTTTCTTTTTATGTGTCGCTTGGTGTCATTTTTGGGGTCTGGTAGAAATGACGCTATGCTATTTGGATCATTTTTGTCCGCTTTGAAACTTATACTTCTCGGAGCTCCTTCCTGATTTTCTTGGCCCGACTCTGACTGATGCGTTCTTTGTGGTTCTGGGAGTATTTTGTCCTGATCCGAATTAAGCTTGGAGTTTGCAATTGCTAATTTTTGTCTCTTGGATGCTAATGTCTCCTCCTCTTCCTGCACAACTTCGTCCTCGCTAGCGCTGAACCCCTGTTCGTTCTCGGACTCAGAGTCCGACGATCCGTACTGTACCAAATTGCTCATCGGAGTATATCACTTAACACAGGATTTGTGTTTCTTAGGCTTCAGCTATCCTGGTCGTTTATGTTTGTGCTGTTTTCTCAGTTGCTTCCTCCGCTGCTTTCTACGTTGCTCATTCTTCAAGCCTCATAGTTTCTGGAAGAAACGCAGAGGCATGCAAAGTGGTATCGGACAGGGGCGTGTAACCATTATAGCTTCGAGTAGTCAAACATCCAACAGTGGCCTATATAAACTTTGGAGTATATTGTACCTATATCCGTCATTCTTAATATACAAGTACCTAAATCATCTTTTAAAATTAACAGCTACATTTTTTGAAATTAACAGCTACAATCTATATATTATAAAACTCAAATTGACTTCCAGAAAGTCTCTCAACTTGAACTCATCATCTGTCTAAACCCTCGCGCTATCACTTCAAAATATAGTACTTCAAAAGGTAATACCCGGTAGACATCAACCCCAAAAACAATATTATGATAGGAACGTAGTTCGTGAACCGCGACAGGTAGCTTCTCTTGAATCCTGTCACGAGCAAGAGTATCGAGGCTCCGAGGCCGACCTTGTGGCCAGTGGGATTCCTGTTCCAGGTGAAGGTTCCTGCAATAAGAAATATGAAGGCGAATACTAGGCCTGCTATGATGGAAGGAAGTGATCCTTTTTGACTAGATATAAAAATATGGGATTCTGTTAGTATGTGATATAAAAATTAGCCCCTACTTGCGGGATACTATTCAAATGACAAGATCATTTGATTTGATAACCTTTAGATGAGAAACCGAGAGAAGAAATGAAGTATTCCTTGATACATACACATATCCCATTGTACCTCCAACAGCTAGTAATCCTGCCATGATGAACCCAAAAGGCACCTCCCAGATCCCGAACAACTCGAGCCCGAACACTGCCAAATACACCACCACGCTAGTATACACCACCGCCCGTCGAATGTACTGCCTCCGCGCCCGGTTGATCACATCAAGGTTGCAGTCCCTGTCATGCTGGTGGAGCCTATTGGAATTGTTCTGGCCACAGCTGCCCACAAGGCTCTCGAGGTCGGTGTCGGTCTCGGGAATCGGCATGTAGTCCGTGATCTGGGCAAGCTGCTCCGTAGAGCCCGTTATGGGGTTCTGGAAGTATTTATAGCCCCTTTGCACAAGCTGTGGGTTCTCCGTGGCATATTGGGTGTTATTCTTGAGCTTGTCATTTGCGAGCTGAGTGTTGGCGTTATTGACCGCCTTGGCTTCTGATAAGAGGGGCGTTGCCTCGTCTGCCATTGTTGGTCTATTGATCACCTTTTTGAAGAATCTAGAACGGAGTCCTGCTTAACAATAAATTGAGTATCTTGTGATTCGAACAGGTTGTAATGCAAGTGTGCACTAATATAAGAATTATTTGCTGTAGTAATGTAAGACCTTTTATAAGAATAGTAATTGTGGTTTATTAGCGCCAATTGTATAGCGGTAGATACAATAACAACTATTCAAAACGGGCGATTCGAGATCCCAAATATTACTTTGCGTGCCTCGCTTTTTTTTTATACCTGGCACTTGCCAACATCTTTTAATCCGGCCAACTTTATTTTGCAAATCGGCAAATCCGCAATAGTGGAGCTGCCATACCAGCAAAAACATAACCGCTTTGAAGTGTAAAATTTTTGTACGGCTACCATTAATGACTACAAATTATTTAGGGCTTCGTCTTTAAGTTGTCATAATATTATTTATGTATAATGTGAAGTCTGACTTATGCAGTAAATGCGGGTATAAAATAACAACATAATAAATAACTGTATGCTCAATGAAAGAAAAAAAAATTCTCTATTACCACTTTATTCAGTCACTATACCCTCCAAGGGTCACCTCGCTTAATCCTTTTTCAAATACCATCTTCGTATACTTCATACTTTGAATCTTTTCCTCAACAAACGCTTTAACAGCATACTTCATGAACAAACCTTTAAACTCAATGAAATTGTTAACTTCAGTCGCAAGAGATTCATGGTTAAACTTGACATCATTGCTAAGACTAATTAGCTTTAACCGATTCATCTTGTACTGTTTAGTTATTTTGAGCTCATAGTTGGTACGTCTAGACTCCATGAGATTTGTCAAAAAAGATCTTTTCTTTTTGACATTAGGCGAATTAGTAACGCTACCACTGCCAGTACTACTGCCATCATTATTATCATTGTTGTTGACTGTTATATTAGGCGCAGTAAGCGAAGAATTCGATCCAGCGATACTAGTTGTAGAAGCATTGCCATCTTTTTGTGGAGAGCCATTGTCGCTGAGCGAAATATGATCTGCTCTGTTGTGTTTTCGATTATGTGGAAGATCAAAATTCGTATTGAAAGGTGATAAAGGAGTGCTTGAACTGAGAGCGTTCATATCTTCGACAGAAATTACTGTCGAAGATGCGTTTGACAGGTCTCGAGAGTGGACAGGGCGCAGTCGATCCAGCTGGGCTTCTTGCTCTTCAACGGAAGCATCCAACGGCGAATCATCATTTTCATCTTCATCTTCCTCTTCCACTTCTTCTTGAATGCTACTTTGTCTGCTTGTGTTAGGATCTACACCACCTGTGCGACCTCTTCTTTGCTGCTGACGATATTGCTTAAAGTCATTCGGTCTCAATTTCATCAATTCTGCCTTGGCAGTAGATAATTCAGAAGCCAATTTGAGCCACTTCAAAATCTTCTTGTTAATGACACTGTCTATATTTTTGACCAATCTGTCTGCGCAGCTTTCCAAAAATTGCAAATAGAAAATAAACCTATAGTAAGCATCAACCTTATCGCCTTCAGCTACAGCCTGACTGAGCACTTTTGACAATTCGGAAAACATGGTAGAGTAGCAGGGCTGAAAGGTAGGAGTAGCACCAGAGTCGCTAGCACTCAATATAGGAGACTCTTGCATCAATTTCAGAAGCACGTTGTATGCACCGTACAAGTCGTCATTTTTCAATTTCGAAACTATTAGCAACTGAAGCAATTTCTTGAAAACTTTCTGAAAAGATTCCAATTCTTCTAGGGAGTACTTGAGAAAATTAAAAATATCTTGCACTTCTTCGATAGAATAATTCTTGACATGGTCTATCAAAAATAACTCTTCCAAGTTCTCCATTCCCGAGTCGGTGAATTCTTCGGGAATCTTAGGGCTGCTGAATATTGGAGACTCGTTGATAATAGTGAGCTTTTCCTTATATGATTCCATCTTCAAACGAGACCTGGTCTCCAAAGTTGAGGTGTTTATCGCTGGCAATATTAAAAATTCCCATAACAACTCGTGAGCATTAAAGTCTTTGGATAGTAACAATCCCACCAAAAAAATGTTCAACCTGAGTGTAAGATGATTAATTTTCAACTTATTGAAATTGAAAAAGGTAAACGCAGTAATGTTCAACTTATTGAAATTGTTCATTAAGTAAAGTACCGGCAAATAGCTCACTGGGTGCTCAATATGCAATAGCCTGATTAGCTCCCTGAAGTCATTCAAAGAGCGGTAGTTAACATAATTGTGAATTTTCTTCGATTGTCTCGCCCTCTTGTTGCCTTTTCCACTATTGTGCAAACTTTCGGCCTTGTTATTAGCAACAGTTTTCAGCAAATGCTCTTTCATGCCTTTTAAAGGCTCCTCATTATTGACCTCATTTACTATGAATCCCTTTATTACGAAAAACCACTGGTTTCGGTCTAACTTTGCTCGCAATATTCCAAATTTTTTATTATTTACCAAGGGAAAAAACTTTTTCAAATAATATCCATCAACTTCTCTTTCTATTTCTTGATTTATTATAGCTTCGTCGCTTTTACTGTGCTCCACTTGCTTTCTTGAGCCGTTTTCAATGGTCTTCAACTTGACGCCGCCGGTTGTCGAAGATGAGGCTGATGCATTGTTAGCATTCGGTGACACTTTCACAAAGTCCAAAATTGTCAAAAATGTTTTGGTATCAGTTTTGTTAATATTCAACCGTTTGTCTTTCAAAATATCCTTGATGTTATCAAGACGATTATATTTTATATACATTGCCAACGGTGTGTATCTTTTCAAGTTAAATTTATTCACATTGACAAGGTGATGATCCAACATTAACGACAATCTGCTTTTTAAGATATGAAGCAAAGTATTTCCCTTGTTATCAATGTGATCTTCATAATTGAACATACGGCCTTGCAAGTTATACCATTGGTCAACGATCTCAAAACTTTTTCCAACTAAAGATTCATAATTGGCAATATCGTAGTTTCGGCAAAGAGACATTAAAGGAGTATGGCCGTTTATATCCTTCTCAGTCCAATTAATGAAAAATCCGATTTTATCTATTAAATTTGTAAACAAATGGTAATGAAATAGGTAATGGCCAAGGTTCCTGCGGTATAAATCTTTAAAGTTGTAATATTCTATTGATTCTGATATTGTGCAGGTAGCAGAAATTATTGATACAAGCTCTTCAACAATTGAATTTTTCTCAAAATTAAGAGCTGCACAAAGTAATGTGATATTATGTATGTTGAAATCGTAGATCACGTCCTCTATTGGAAAAGCGCTTTCAAGGTCAATCAAAGTTCTAAATATCTCATAATTGGAGTTTTTTATGGCTAGCATTAAAACAGAATCGCCGTTATAGTTGACGCTCTTCAAGCAATGCTCCAAAGGTAAAAAACCATCGTTCGTATTTTGGCTATTGTCATTTTTCATTGTCAAGTCAATAAACTTGGCTAATTCTGTGACATCTTTGGCCTGAACTAGTCTATAAAGTTTGCGGTTTTGCAATGAACTGGTGGTCAAATTATTCAAGTTTTCTCTATTTTGTAAATGATAAAGTACTGCATCCAAGGTGGAAATGCAGTATCCCAATAAACCGACATCCGGGTCTTTGTATGAAAAATTCTTGATATATTCTAGATGCACATGTAGATCAGGCACTTGGGACTTGATAACCACGAGAATCATTAGCGCTACCAACATATCTGCGTTGACTTCTAGATTTTGTATAAACGCACTCTCTTGTTTGTCCTCATTATCACTTACAGTAATCTTCGTTAAAGTTTGTATAGTTTGAAGAAGGATTTTGGACTTCTCGGCATAACTGTTGGCAATGCTCAAGTTCTGGAATACTTTAACTGCAGACTCAACTTTCAGAAGAAAGTAGTTTAGCTGATACTGTAACTTGAATCTCTTAGTGCTAAAGCTATCATCAAATAGACCAACTTGAGTTATTGAAAGGTCTTGGAGTTGATCATAAATATCCTGACTTAAAAATTCCTGGTTATTTATTGACTCTTTTTCATTATTATACTTGCTGTTGTTCTCATTCAAAACTCTCCTTAATTGAGCCCAAAGTTTATCATACAAATTAAATTCCACATAATCATAAATACACCGATTCATATCTATATCAGGTGCATAATTGAAAACTGCGTCAATAATTGTATCATCTAGGCCTTTAAAAATGAGAGCAGATTGATTGATGGTCTCTCTGAATAGTGTTGCAATTTCATGAGGGTCGTTTATACTCTCAATAACAAAATTTTTGAACAAGTGCTGGAAATCTTCACCTATGCGGTGGTCTATTAGTGGGAACCTGCCGGTAAGCTCATGATAGGTGACCTTAGGAGTATTGAGCTCTTGGTCAAGGTTTAAATCCGATATTATGCCTAGCGTTTCATTAATTATGTTGTTTTTGACATGTTTGTCAGTTATGGTTGAGGCATTGCTACCAGAAGCGGCTAAAGTGGCTTTTTCTTGATCTACCCCAGGTATCACTTTTGCCACAGTATTTTTGATCGCTGAAGGTGACTTGGTTAATGATGTCGCTCTGCTATAGCCAGCACTTGCCGCATTTGAGAATGATTGCGAAAGGTATGGGGAAAGGTGAAGTTGATGATACTCAATCTCTGAAATTGGTGTCCCTGTCAACGGACGATTAACATGAATTAGCAAAAACTCGGAATTTTTAGGGAAAAACAGATTAAAATTGACAAACAATTCAATTTTATGCACCTTTATAGAGAGCATGTTGTCCCCGCTACTGCTTTGACCATTGCTAGTGTCAACAAATATCTGGTCTCTCTTGAAAAGCAACTCCTGATTACTGGCAGTAAGAAATGCCTTAGCTTTTTTAGTGTTTAGTATTGTTGAAATATTGGTGTTCCTCGTTATATGATTATTGGAGTTTCTAAGATCGACTATATGGTTCTTGAGAAAATCTGTTTTGAAGCAGAGATCACGATATGGGATCCCTGATGTAGAGTCGTAGTTGTTGAGTAAGAGATGCGAATCAGGAACAATGAATGCGTATGAGAATCGATCTTGTAGGAGTGATAGATAAATATCTTTGATTGACGATTTTAGTGGATCATTACATGAGAAGAAGGCATTGAGAAAAGGATTAAGAAGTTTGAATTGAAGATATGGGTTTGAGTTCGATGCCAGACCTTGACTTTGATTATGTGATGTAACTGCAGGACCCGCAATCGATCCAGTGGCGGTTACTGTAGCGGTGGGGCCTGGGACAGCACTAGGCATTGGGCTGAATAAGGGACTTGCATTGCTCAGTTTATGTTCTTTGTTCTTGGGGAAAGACATTGGCAAGAGCAGAGTTGCATGTTCTGTGCCCGGTATACCTGCGATTTGTATAAATTAATATTGGAAGATCTAAGCGCTAGAGTCCATTAACGGGACTTGAAACAGATTCACCTTCTCGGGTTTCGACAGAAAGTGAGCTCGAGACGCAAGGTTTAGCAAGGCGGCAATGGCATAGAAGAGAGCTTGCAATAACTTCTATGCGCTTACTGTGCTCTGTATCTCTTTTCTGAGGATATAGAGAATCTCTGCTCTCTAGAGTGCAATTGTGGTTTTTTATTTTATAGTCAGTGTGGAAATATGCTTAGGGCATCTCCCGAAGTTGACTGCGCGCAGGTGACAAGTCCGGACTTGTCGGATGCCGAGGGCAGCGAAAACCGGATTCTAGCCTGCTAACAGAAGTTTCGGAACAGTTGCGACTGGCTAGCTATACATAACAGCGCTTGAGAAGGAACAAAATTAAAAGTTACTTTACGCTATTGTGTGTCATCTCAATTTGCAGAAGATTCTCTTTTTCGTGAAAATTACAACGAAAAGAAGGGCAAACCCTTTCATTATTACAAATATTAAGCCTGCAAATGAGCATCTTCAATCACAATAGAGAATGCAGACTACGACGCATTATATAATACTAATCACAAGACTTTGAAATACAGTGGTTAATCAAAGATTTTCAGCAAAATTAGAACTAGCAGTATTGATGAGGCTCGTATTGCAAGCGCGTTGTAGCACAAGACTTTCATGGAAGTATTTAATATCGAGGCTTGATAATAAAATGTAGGAAGGTGATTATAGTACCGCAAAAACACCAGGTATTGCCGCACAAACAGGCGCGACAAGTTAAACGATGTGGAATAATCCGTTTATTTTCCAATTATAAGAAAAAATGCCCACAGAATGCCGTGAGACACCCTCTGGACGTATTTTTCCAAAGTTTCTTCCAGGCCATTTTAACTAGCTAGCCACTCACCCATTCAGGTGGTGGTGATAGGTAGGGCGTGGAAGAAGGCAAATCATTGGTTGCTGATTTTAGAAGAAGAAGAAAGAGTAAGAAAGAATAACAACAGCGAGAATTTTTTTTTATACCATTCGTTAAAAGCCGCAAAGTGGCCTTTTGAAGCTCTATATGTGTGACCCGGAGCATGAGATATATCTAAGAGTGGGGTCATGCTTCCTAGTTTAGGTCATGTGATACAAGTCAGTTCTCCTGGCTTTTCCGTCGCTTTTCCATCAGCCTTAGGAGAAATGTTCTTTTCTTGGAGGCGTTCTCTTGTGGCATACAACCCAGGAAAAAGTAACGGCCGTGTGTCTGGGAAGCTTAACTCCGAGCGGTTGGGGTGGGTGCCCACAGTGTGTGGAGCAGCAGGCATAGTGGCGCTTTCCTACCTTTAGGTCTTTGGCAGACTCCCAGCTCGCCGCTAAAAGAGCTTCCAGACGGGCTTCCGGAAGGACCACAGTTTCGTCAGCATGCGTGCGCTGTCATCGCGCTCCAGATTATGCTCACTGAAACTGCCGTGTTTTGCCATGCGGCGGTGAGAGACCGGGGCACGCTGAAATCTGTTCTCGAACCGCATGAAGTCTCCGGCACGTACATAAAGGAACCAGAGTACCTGTCTGCATCTTTCCAGAAGCCCTCTCTACAGAGAGCTACTGCCCCAGGCGCACATCTCGCCTTCTGTGCACTTGTCTCGTCTCGGTCTGGTCTCCCGCCGCTGGATTACTTTTCTATCTGCTACGTGGTACTATTGATTCGAAAAAAATACTATACATCAAAAATCAAAACCTCCCTACAAGAGCATAATCAGCATTCAAAATGTCAGAGTCCAAGCTTTATGATACACAAATCATTGAGGGTACTTACCCACCTGGGACTTACTCTTCCAGCACTTCGGTGTTTTCTCGCTTCAAGCGGTCCTTTCGCCGTCAGAACGTCCCTTATACCGAAGAGGACCTCCAGGGCTTGACAGAGTACCAGCGTCAGAACTACATCCTCTCTCACCAGCCATACAAGCGGCACCTCAAACAACGTCACTTGCAAATGATCTCCATTGGCGGCACCTTGGGGTCTGGCCTCTTTATTGGGCTCGGATACACCTTGGCTTCTGGGCCTGGTGCAACGTTGATTGGGTTTTCTCTCGTTGGGTTTTCCATCTTTTGTGTTGTTCAAGCAGCAGCCGAGTTGTCTGTCGCTTATCCCACTTCTGGCTCCTTTGCCACACATGTTTCCCGTTTCATTGATCCGGCAATCGGATTCACCGTTGCTTCCAACTATGCCTTGTCATGGTTGATCTCGTTTCCAGCAGAATTGCTTGGGTGCGCCTTGACTATCAAGTACTGGAGCGATATCAATCCGGCGGCATGGGTTGCTATCTTTTATGTCTTTATTGCTACTCTCAATTTGTTTGGGGTCCGAGGTTATGGTGAATCTGAGTTCTTATTGTCAATTTTCAAGATTATCTCAATCATCATCTTTATCATCATAGGAATTGTTATGATCACCGGTGGGACCCCAAATACAGAATACATCGGCACCAAGTACTGGCACGATCCTGGCAGTTTTAACAAGCCAGTCTTCAAGTCAATCTGCGGCACATTTGTCGCAGCTGCCTTTTCATTTGGTGGTACCGAATTAGTCGTGTTGACAGCATCAGAATCGAAATCACCAAAGGCAATCACCCGTGCTACAAAGCAGGTGTTTTGGAGAATCACCCTCTTTTATATTACCACTATTGTGATCATTGGATGTCTTGTGCCATACACTGACAGAAGACTCTTGGGTGGTAACTTTGACGATGATATCACTGCCTCGCCTTTTGTGATTGCGCTCAGCAACACTGGCTCCTTTGGCGACAGGGTCTCCAACTTTATGAACGTGGTGATCTTGCTCGCGGTGCTCGGGGTTGCTAACTCTTGTGTTTACGCCTCGTCAAGAGTCATCCAGTCGCTCGGCGCCGCGGGCCAATTGCCTTCGATTTGTGCCTATATTGATAAGGAAGGTAGACCGCTTGTGGGTATATTGATCTCCTTTATATTTGGTTTACTTTGCTTTGTGGTTGCCTCGTCCCATGAAGGCGTTGTTTTTACCTGGTTCTTCTCTCTCTGCTCTATCAACACCTTTTTTACATGGACATCAATATGTTTTTCGCACATTCGGTTCAGATTAGCCTTGAGAGCTCAGGGAAGATCGACCGACGAGCTTGGCTTCAAGGCGCAGTTGGGCATCTACGGCTCTATCGCTGGCGCTGTTTTGAACGTCTTGCTTATTATCGGTGAGATATATATTTCTATTTTTCCGATTGGCGCAAAGTCGACAGCAGAAGGGTTTTTCCAGAACTGCCTTAGTATTCCATTGATGATTGCTGTGTGGTTGATATACAGAATCTATAGCGGCAAATTCACTAAGAGCGTGTATATCAAATTGAAAGATATTGATTTGGATACGGGAAAAAGATACGAGGACATTGGTTTGTTAAAGCGGAACATTGAGGAAGAGAAGGCTATTTTGAAAGGCAAGCCTATATGGTACAGAGCCTACAGATTCTGGTGTTGATAGATGGCGAAATATTTTATTTGAAACTAATTTTCCTTCCTTGTATAAATTATCCACTTTTTTTCTATTTAGCCTACAGTCAATACTAAACACTTTTTATCTGCTCTAAAAGAAATTCTAGTCCTCTGTAGCAGCGTAATCGATCATCTTCTGCTCTCCTCGCTCATGTTGAAAATCGCAACGCGAAGAAAAGCACGCATAACGGCACCTGCAGCAGGCGTCGCCTGTCACTTTGCAATAATAGGAGAGTTTTGACAGCTCTTCTGTGGAAGAACACACCAATAAGAGCAAATAATTCGCATGTAGTAGCAACAGAACATTTGAGCCGTATCTGTTCTTCTCCTGATAGCATGCTTGCTGTGTAAAGTGGAGCTGTGGACAGCTCAACATCAGAAAACACTTATGAGTGCATTTTTGAAAAGTAAGAAAAATTTCTGCGCTGCGCTCAAAAAGTAAAGCAAAAAAAAAATGATGCGGAGAAAAATAAAAAATTATCAAAGCTTGTAATACATGTTACAAACCGAGACTGTTCCGATAATAAAGGTTTATCGACGGTCACTTGTACATTTTCCTTGTTGAGGAAACTTTCTGCTTGCTTTTTTCATACTAGACTAATTAGAAAAGTAGGTCTTTGAAGCTTTTGGTTCGGTATCACGTTGTTCAACCAGGTTGGTTTACTACCGTTCAGACACTCCCTGCTATTTTTGTGACCCTTTTTCCTCTTCGACAGACTAGTTTTCAAGAAGAATTTAATGAGAATAATAAGGTCAGAGGCCGTCTGTTTCCAAGCTCTAGAGAAAGCGCTATAATCTCAATAATCAGCATTTCGTATCTTTCTTTCCAATTATTTCCGTGCCATCTAAAAATTAATATTCCATTTCAGGCAACAATACCATAATTCCAGATAATTGGAAAATATTATGGTAGCCGAAATAAGGCCCCGTTCCACAAATCGAGGGCCCCAGGGCAACAACAGGAATAACAGTAACCCATCTCCAATCAAAATAAATCCTGTGCCTTTATCTTCTTTGGCATCCTCTTCGAATGCACCACCGGCACTCTTCAGCTCTCCTCTTCCTCATCCCTCACTATCATGCCCTACCGATTCGCCCTATCCTATCAGCACCCAGCCGTCCAGTATCAAGCTTCGGGGCAGATCGAAACGTATCGCTTGTGTGGAGTGCCGGCAGCAAAAGTCCAAGTGTAACGCCCAGGAAAATGCCCCTAATCCGTGCTCGCGCTGTGCCACCAGAGGACTCGTGTGCACCTTGAAGCCAGACTACAAGCGTACATACAAGAGAGCAAGAAACGCTCAGCTCGAACAGGCGTACACTGAACTCCGGCAGACTTTAAATGGATTGTTGAAGCCGTTGAAAAATGACGACAGCGAGGATGGGTCGGCGGCATTGCTCAATGCAGACTTGTTGAAAAAATTAAACAATGTCGTGAATACCGCCAATGCGCTCAATAGCGAGAACGAAAAGTATAATGATGCTCAAGACGGCGAAGAGGCAATAGAAGGCGCCATAAGGAGTGAGCCGGCTTTCGATAATAGCGTTAGTGCTACTGCTGCAGTCTCTAGTAATGGTGGTAGCAATCAACGAACACCCAATATTAAGCCATTGTACCTCAATCCACAAAAGTCCACTATAAAAGATAGGCCCCAAGAATTTCTTGAGAAAACCACTCTCAGTACTAATGTTACCAGAAGCAAGTCTCAAACCAATTTTCAAGCCGGCAATTCTTCGCCTTCTTTCACAGAGGAGATCCTCTATTGCGAGGCCAAATCTCTAAAGGAAATCACCCTCTCCCAGCAGCAGATCAGGGAGCTATATTTGGAGTTTGCCCACAACTATCATCCAATATTACCTGTTGTTGACATTTCCAAGGGGCCAGAAAAGTTGTACCGTTTATGTCCGGCCTTATTCTGGGTCATCATGCTTACGGCGCTAAGAAGGTCGTCCGACGCTGATGGCCGTTCTCTCTTGGTGGAATTGTCTCCAGTTGTCAAATCTATTTTGGAAGGGCTCACAATTAGACCAATCACGAGATACTCTCCCTCTGAGTTTGATGAGCCGGTTTACAATGCGTCATCAGTCTATTCTGTCCAAGCGTTTCTCATCTTCACAATGTGGCCCCCTTTGGCATCCTCTCTTAGTGCCGACTCGTCCTGGAATACCATTGGTATTGCCCTTTTCCAAGCTGTCAGAATCGGGCTTCACAGCCCTGGCCACGCTACAGACTTCAGTAACGCTGCCAAAACCGATTCTCGTCAGTTCATGCTTCTCACGGAACAGTTGCGGACCTGGATTGCCTGTAATATTGTCTCGCAGACTATTTCCACCGCATTTGGGTACCCAGCCTTCACCAGTTTTGACGGTAAGTTGTTGCGGTTCTTAGAAATGAATGACGAATTAGATATCCCGCTCCCAATCAAGCAGCTTATGGAAGTTACCGACTACGAAAGTCAAATTGTGAACACATTGAGCACAGTACGGGATCATAATGAACGGAAGCCGCTAATCGAAATTTTATCTTTGAGGTTAGATAAGATGGAGTTGAGATTTAATGTTAAGAAGATGGACTTCATTAGGCAGTTTGCCTTCTTGGTTGCAAGGGTGCATTTGTATACCTATTACTTTTTCGATATACAAGGAGAGGATAAGTTGAACCCTTTCAAGAACGTTAGTGCAAACTTTGGTACCACAAGCAAGGGCAGCCGCAGCCAGCATAATGAGCATCATTCAGAAGTAGAAGAGGAAGGTGATGAAGACGATGAGTCTCACGATGAAGAGGGTGAGTACTGTGAAAGCACTTCCTGCAGTAACCCAATTTCATGTGTCAGCGAGAAAGAAAGTCGGCCACAGAATCCGAACATTGACAATGGCAACGATGACGAAGATTACTATCACAACAACGACACCACATATAATAGTCTATCTCTTACCCTGAAACACGGTCTCATTAAACTATTCAACGCATGTGTCGCTTTGATCAGTCACTGTCAAAGCGCTCAGACTGCTGACAAGAGGTTTATGAAATACTTGCCTGGCGTCTATGTCATTTCCATCTGGCAGGCTGCATTCATCATCACTAAGATCTCCTTCTCTCCATTGAAAAATGTAATTGACTTCCAAATGGGTAAAGACATGTACCAGGTTGCCATCTACCTTACGCTCCGCAACTCTGTCATCAAGTTTGACATGGCATATCGTTTCTCCTCCATTATGCAGTCTCTCTGGCAGTTGTTCGATACGTTGTACAATAAGCGGTCTCTCAAGTTTGAGGTTTCCATCACATCGCGTATGGCCGCAAGTATCTTTTTTGACTGCTTGTTGATCTTGAGAGAGAAAAGCGGTATGATGAAGTACATGATTAGAAAGGGCGACGATGATGAGGAAGATGACGAAGACGCCAACTCTGACGTCGAAGGAGTGGACAATGTTGGCACCCAAAAATCGACAACGATATCTATTGTCCGCACTGCCCAAACCGTATTGAATAATAACGCCAGTCAACGTAACTCTCCAATACCTAAGAATATTTCCATGGACGCCACTGATGATCATCAAGTCAGCAACTACCCTGATTCCGATAATCTGGTGTCTCTTGATGAAAAAATTAAAGACGTTGGTTCAACACCCTCCGACATCAGCACCAACAACAATAACACGCAAAAAAATCAGGCCGGTAACAAGAGCCACATTAATAATGACAGCCAAAGCAACGGCTCCCATTCTTCTAAGAAGATTCAGATCTTAGGTGATCATATTTTGAGGCCTGAGAATTCAGCACGGAAAATCATTAAGACTATCCCCTTGGACCCGGTTCCAATCCACCATACTATTGCTGGAAGCAATTCCGAGTCGTCGAGCCATTCGTCGCCAACTGACAGCAACAGAAAGTTTCCAACACCCAGAATCCCTATGGCAACGAACTTAGCAGGAACACCTGCTTCTCCTAATGGTAATGACATTCACAAAAAGGGCAGAAGGAACTCTATTGAAGGTGCAGATACGTTTCAGAGACAAGCGAAGAAGCCTAAGAGAGGCAAGAAGTTGTCTACAGTGAGCATTAATGCTCACCCTTTTGTTACCAGGAATTCCGAAAACAGAAATGTAACTCAACCTGCTGTTTCTCAGAGCCACGGCACAAGCCCTAATACTGAAGGGCAGCAGGATAGTAGCAACACACAACTTGAATGCGCAAATAGCTGCAATGCTGATACCAACAACAGTGCTCCTTCAGCTACCCCTCCAGCAAAAGCAGACAATGTTTACGATACCTTCAAAGTGCCATTGTCCAGTATTAACTATCAAAACAGCAATAATAGCAATATCAATGACAGTGCTTCATCGCCGGCGGACATGATGGCTCCACAGCCTTACGTATCGGCAAGCCCTTTTGGTTACAATAGCCGTATTGACGCGGTCACTTCCAACAGCAATGCCGCAAACAATGTTAGCTTTGGTAACGTGAACAGTAGGCTATTGGACATGTCGGTGTCGCCCTTACGGCGTTCAGTCGTCCTCGACAACAACAGCAACGTTAATAGCGCCGCTGCGAACAACAGTGGCGACCTGAACGGTGGCAATGCGCCATGGACAGATAACTTGGAACTTTGGGGCAGTGATTTGAATGTTTTGTTGAGAGATGTATCTTCCGTCATGAATGATTTCGGGTTCCATGACGTGTACAATGAGCCTGCCAATGGTGGCGGAATGGGAAGTGCATCTATGTTCCAGAATCAGAACCAAAATTAAAACCAGAATCAATGTTAAAGTCAGAACCAAAGGCAAAAACAATTATTAAGAGAAGTGCCGTTATTTTATAAACATACTCTTTCCTTGTGCATATTGCTCACTTTGAGATTTTCATTTTCGCTTGTAATCTACACTTTCTTTCATTTATATTTATTAGATTCTGTTTTACGTAATCAACATCGTTTTATAGACTTTAATTATTCAGTTCTTTTGTTGTTGTTTTTTATTCCTATTTAAGTTCAGCTGTTTACTTATTTAATTGATAATCTCAGGAACACTTTTTTATGTTGACTGTTGCATGCAGCTATGACGCCAGTAGCTGCCCTACTAATGACTTTCAGAGCCAATAGTAGCCAAAAATCTTAAAACGATCCCTGCTTTGGGCTCTCTTCTTCCCTTATGCTATTATGTCCAGAGTACCCTTCTTGATCATCACTGCGGTGCAATTGTGTAGAAGCGTCCGCACCCTGGCAGGCGGCACCAGTGGCTGACAAATCACATTGGGAAATCACGTAATTTTGCTTAGAAGCTGCGAGGGCCACAGTGCCGAAAACAGCCCTATGCGGGAGCCTTCCTGGATCACAGTTCAGTCAAACCCTATCTCGCAATGGCTTTATATACTCAAACAGCCTGTTTTTTACCAAATTTATTTCGTTTGCACGAACACTTAGCCTCATCAATCGTTTACCACACTTAGTTTCTCTATCTTGTCATTCTCAGAACCCTTTTCACCATCAAATCAAACACCACCATTCACAATGCCGCAAACTCAAAAAGTCATTCTCATTGAAGAAAACGGTGAGTTGGAAGTCTTGCAGTACAAAGACTACCCAATTCCAGAAATAAATGACACCGAGATCTTAGTAAATAACAAGTACGCCGGTATTAACTATATCGAATCGTATTTCAGAAAG
The DNA here is from genome assembly GCA_031125595.1 of Saccharomycopsis capsularis. Taxonomy (NCBI): domain Eukaryota; kingdom Fungi; phylum Ascomycota; class Saccharomycetes; order Ascoideales; family Saccharomycopsidaceae; genus Saccharomycopsis; species Saccharomycopsis capsularis. The sequence continues at coordinate 285,301 of JASTUX010000022.1, forward strand.
GGCATCTACCCCTCCGAGAAGCCATATGTCCTCGGCAGAGAAGCCTCCGGAGTAGTCGTTAAGACCGGTTCCAAGGTCACCAACTTTAAAGTAGGCGATAAGGTCGCCTATATCCAACCAGGCTCATTCTCTCAATACCAAAATGTCAATGCCATCAAGGGCAAAATCTTCAAGATTCCACAAAACTCCTCTGAGGAAGACTTTAAAGTCTTGGGCAGCATCTTAATCCAAGGTTTGACTGCTTTGACTTTTGTCGACTTGGCATACGAAGTCAAAAAGGATGACTATATCCTCATCTACGCTGCCGCTGGCGGTGTTGGCCAAATCTTGGTGCAGTTGGTTCACCAGAGAGGCGCACACGCTATCGCTGTTGCCTCCAGTGACGAAAAGTTGCAAATTGCCAAAGACTTGGGAGCCGAGTATTTGATCAACTCCAAAAAGGATGACATCGAAGCTAAAGTGAAAGAGTTCACCAACGGTAAGGGTGCCGCTGCCGCCTTTGACTCGATTGGCAAAGACACTTTCGAAACCACATTGAAGACGCTCGCAGTCAATGGTAGATTCGTGAGCTACGGTAACGCCAGCGGTAAAGTACCGCCATTCGAGATTAACAAGTTGCCTGTTAATGTGGCTATTTCCAGACCTACAGTGATGTGGTACATTGCTGACCCTGATAATTTCAAGCATTACGCTGACTTGTTGGTGGACAGCTATGTTTCCGGTAAATTAAAGTTTAACGTTGGTCAGACATTTGAATTGAAGGATTACAAAGAAGCAGCTAGATTACTTGAGTCGCGTGCAACTACGGGCAAATTGACCTTGAGGATTCCGGAAGCTAACTAGAGGCATTCGAGGATAGATTTTAGATCTGACTTACTTAGGGATTCCGAGTGTGTAACTTTTGCTGAATAAAGCTTTCGGTAATGAATACGTGAATGCTGATTGTAGGCCTGTTGTCTATTGTAGTACATTAAAATAATGTAAAGCTTTGGTTTATAGGTACTTGTGTTCACATTTTGTAAAATCCTACGGATCCGTCTCATTTCCGGCTCCGCATATCCTGCCTTGTTTTGCCGGTAGCGCTGAAATCAACTTTCATACCTCAAAGATAGATCTTGACCGTCAGATCAACAGAAGCTGGTTCTACCATTGCGCCTTTCTACCATACTGGAACGAGATTGGCAATCAGAAGTTGGCGAACATAAATAGTGGCATAGTATAATAAGATAAATCATGTCACGACAAAGAAAGCATCTCTACAATATAGATACCCTTACAAGCAACGATTATTTGGAACCATCGGAGCAGGACGTCCTAATAGAGCTTCTCAACAATGCTTCTCTCACGGAAAATGAAAAATATGTCAAAATCTTTCTCACAATTTTTCTTATCATAACTCCCTTTTACACGGTGCTTCCGTTTTTCAAACAAAATCCGATCTTCGGGTTCTGGGGCCTCGTGATTATTATTCTCAATTGTATCAACTTGAGATACCTCAATTACTACGACTTGGCCAAAAAACAGTTATTGCAAAGAGAGTTCTTTACCGACTCTGCTTCATCTTCTTCAGAACCATCTTTGCCAACAGATAGACGTGGGGCCGTAAGTAACGCCAGCAGCATCGAGCAATTCAAAACATCTTTCTTCCTTGCTTTTGAGTCCTTTCGTGAAAAGGCCACCGGCGATGAGCAAAATTTGTACCACTTTTTGTTCAACGCAGCCCATTTGGGCTTATCTGTGATTTATATTTACGCTTACAGATACAAAGTGGACAACCTTGCAAAGCATAAGTACAGCTTGGAGACGCTTGTATTCATAGCGATACCATTGTTTGCATCAGTGACTTCAATTGTGGTCAACCATTGGATCAGCAGCATAGCGAGAGAAATTGATGGGCTTAAAAAACTAAAGTATCACGAGAAATCTGTCTGAAATCTATTATTACTTAAACTAGGCCATGCAAAGGCACTGTGTGCTCTTTGATCAGTATTTAAGATCTCCTGTTACTATCTGTACCTACGGTCAAATAAAATAACATTCCTACCACCGCACTGGTATACATTCCGCAAAACCTCCAAAGCTTTACCCTCGGATATTTACTATTGCACATGACTTCTTATCTCTTCTTCTCCCTGGAGCCTTATGTATTCCGTCATTTTTTGAGCCGCCCAGGGATTGATTGCTATTCCAATGTTGGGTGATTGACATGTGTTATGCTTTTACGTTTTTCATCTCAATTCTACTAACTATATCAAAATTAATTATTATTAAGCATAGAATTTCCTAATACAAAACCGAATAACGAAATGTGGAACCCTTTCAGCTCATCTAAGAACAGCGACGCCGCTGACACCACCTCCGATTCTCGTCCTGGGACCACCAATGTCTCGAACCTTTCAGTGTCTCCAGAAACAGATGCTCAATTGAACCAAACAATCAACCAGATCAACGGTGAAGTTGTGAATAGAAAGCCAGTGGGGAAAGAGAAGACCATCAGCGAATTTGTGAATGAGAGCCCTAACTCATTGTACATTATTGATGGTAAGAAGGGTGAGCCACAAAGTATTATCTGCAGAGCCAAGGAAACAGGCGGAAAGACGTAAGTATACGATTATCAATTGTGGGTGTTGGTGTGTTACAAAGGCTATCAAAATTTTTATAAATTCTGAATAGCTCCTCGGAAGCGCACTTTTGCTCATCAAGCTGCTTGAAGATTGTAATTACTAACAGAATACCTCAATAAAGTTGTTTAAAATTGGATTACGAAGCAGTACAATTGTTCAAACAAATGCAAAAATTTGAATACTTTTGCTCCTTGCCAAACGACACAGAAGCTACTTACTTTGAATGCAGAAAGATAAAATAAGTCACCAGTCCCAAATCTGCCGAACATTTACAATTAATGTTATCGTATCCCATTACAATCTTTATTCTGTTAATATCTTCATAGGCATATAAATAGACCCGATGCACGAATTTAATAAAAATATGACCTTCGTATCAGAATGCAACTTGAAGTGCATCATCATGCTAACAGCTGATCACGTCGCAACTTTACTTAACCTTATCCATTGTCCTCTTCGTTTAGCATATCTCAATTTTTTCCAAATCTCGAGCCTTTCGCTGCTCGATATTTCCTCTTTGCTTGCATTAATAACAGTACCGCTTGTTAAAACGCTATTAGAGCCACATTCAAAAAAAGCATTCTTCAAGTTTCTCAAACGCTTGATTCTCGCCATGTCCTCCTCGCATTCTTCCGCTATTCTTTTTCTGGAACCAGTCAAAAAATTTTCTACACCGAGATCTTCGAGTAGCTTCTTCTTGGCACCAAACACCTTGGTTAAGCTCATGTTACCCAATCGAAGACCAAATGTCAGCTCAAAAGCTTGTCTCTGTGAAATCGCTTCCTTGGATTTGTCAACTTCCTCCTGTGTGATTCTACTATGAGCGTAATCCATTCCTGGGGTCAACTTAAATCTCAACCACGCTGGATCGCTGTTATCCTTGATAGCTAGAATTGTGAAATGAAAACTGAGACTATCAAAAGCTGACAACTGGCGAGGAATGTCCTTTTTGAACTTGGAAAAACTGTTGATGTGAGATTGATAGCCCATGTAATTCTGGTCTTTGTAGTATTCTATGAGCTTTATATTTTTGGAAAAAGTTCCAGGATCAATCTCAAACCTCTTACTAAGTGCTTCTATTGAAAGTAAATTCATATCGTAATACAATCCTGCAAGGATGAATATTTGTAACATTATTGTCTTAGTGACCTTGCTGTCGTGCTTAAGCGCATTTATCAAGGAGTGCTGGCATTTGAAAGATGTATCAACGTTGAAATGGGGGTTGTACGTCTCTGCAAAGTAATCATAAAGCTCCTTTTTGTCTTTGGTATATTCAGAAGGTAGTGTATCATAGTCGACTGTTTGATTGGTGGGTATTGTTCTATCTAGCAGAAAGAGTATTTTCATATGTGTTCTTGACTCAAACCTTTTTTCAAGCCATTCGGTCAATAAACTAATCCAATAGTTAAGTGAGGTGATTGTGTCTTCCCTTTTGATGTAGTTCATTGGATCTGAAAGCATTTGCTGCAATTGCAAGAAGCTGCTGAAAATCTTTTTGCTATTATTTTTGAAAAAGTTTCGGCCTGGCTCCAAGTACATCCGCTTCAATTCTGTATTTATCTCGCCAGTACGGTTCACTATAAATGGATCGCTGATTTGGAATTTCCACGATAAGAGCATCCGTATTCTACCTCCAAAGCTTTGATATTTAATGTTGTTGCCGATCTTGGTTAATAAATAGTTGCAAAAACCAGCAATAGTTCTCCCTGGTCGCACTTTGACTGAGTATTCATGAGGATTTGATTTTAGTAGCTTGACGTCTACCAAGGCCCATAGTACTTCGGATAGTCTTAGTGGGAGAATCTTGAAAAGAGTGTTCAAAAGCTCGTAAGCCAAGTCATCTGATGATTTGGAATGTTCTGCTAGGTAGTCTGCAAAGTATATGAAAAATTGTAGTTTTTTGATAAGAGCATCTTCATTTCTCGTTAGTCCTTCATTGGCATTATCACCAATTTTAATAATCACTTTGTTGTTATCCTTTTGTTCTGTATAAGACTTTGTCTGCTGTGTAGAGAAAGCAAATCGCGTAAGGTCGTCGATTAATTCCTTGAAGGCTAATTCAATGGTAAGATTAATAGTATTGGGAGAGGCAGAGAGCTGTATTATTTCCAAATACACTCTTTCAAGGTCCTCATTGTTAATCAGACTGAAAGAAGCTGGTGAGGCATCGTTAATATCTGTATCCTTTAAAGAGAACGAAGAAATAAACTGTTTGTCGTAAACGTCATTGAGTTGAGAAGCCAAACTTCGTATCTTCTCCTGCGACAAGTCAGACATGTTAACACGGCTTTTTAAATGAATATGCTGTCAGGTCGTTGACAATGCTGTGATAAATTTTATAATGAAGCAGAACTAACTAGCATCAACTGATAAAATACCAAACAAGATCTCAGAAAAGTCAAACAACAAAAAAAATCAAAGGACCCGTCGCACTGGGCCCCTGTACAAAGAAGCATGCGATTACCGTGATTTCATGTTAGCAGCAAAATGAGAGCGAAGACTATGAACATGAAGCCAATTTTCGGTAGCAGCTGGCATTAGGGAGATCTTTATTCTGTACATAGCATAGCAGGAATAAGTTTTCTCAAACTAAAATGGGTCAAAAGAAGAAAAAGCTTACTTGGGTTGAACGATTTTCGACCACTTCCAATTTGACCTTTCTTTACGTAATTGCGACAGCCTTATCGTCTCTCTAATTGCTCATTCAATATACCTTTTGGTTTCCCGCTGTCTCTTGTAGCATCAAAAGGTTATTGTAAATTTTTAACTAAGTATAGGGTCTTTCTCGATGTGCATTTACGGGGAATAAGAACGGCAATATTATCAAAATAGAACATTAAATCATACATTGAAGCCTTGATAACATATAACCCTTTGGCGGTTCTGAAAAAGATATGACATATTTCGGCACACATAACCATCAAAGTTCAAGCATTTTGAAGCTTTTTAGATGATGATCTAGTTACTATTCTTCGTCTTGTGACGTCATCTTTATTATCCTCTTTCTCCTTTTTACCAACTCTTTTTTTCTTCTTATTTTTTTCTTCTTCCACGCCTACATTGCCATTTAAAGGTTCTTCTTTTTCCTTTGGTTCTACCTTTCTTTTCTGCAGTATTAGCTTCTTTCTCGTTACATTATCAGTTGCCTTTGATGATGATTTACCCTTCTTTCCCTTCTTTTTCTGAATAGCTGGGACAAAACAACTGGTTCTACCACCCACGGTAACAAAATCAACATCGTGCCCCTCAAAAGTCTTTTTGGCCTTTTTACCCCATCTAAACAACATAAGCCAGTTTTGTGGAAACCTAGTTGCCTCTGCTTCTACCTCGACAGCAATTTTAGAAACCTCTATGATCTTTTCGTATAGCTTTTCGAGATCGCTATCATCTAGAGAACCTAAGAGCTCCTCAGGATAGATTCTTGATTGAAAAAGAACCTCGTCAGCCATCCAATTACCAATTCCAGCAAAATATTCTTGCTTTAATAGGAATGGCTTTATAGTCAACTTTGGTTTGGAACGGAAGAGCTCTTTGAATTCTTCTAAATTGAGTATGGATCGCTGGTGGTCATATGGATCTGGGTCGCCGCGTACAAATTCGCCACTATCATTGGTTTCCAGCTTGGCAATCTTGTCAGCAAGTTGAGAACTAGACTTCGAGTAGTCAGGGCCGAGCTTTGACAATTGCTCAACATGGTTGAGTAGCAATTCATCCGTTTGCAATCTTTCGGTGACATCGTATAATCTGACTTTTGCGAGTCTTCTCGGATCAACGAAACCCACATCTATGGTATGGCCATTTTCGTTCGTCACGGAAAGCAAAAACTTGTGGAACCTAGGAGGCCATTCATCAGCATTTGTAGTATCTCTATTTACCACCTTGCTTTTTTCGTCCTCTTCTTTGGTCTCTTCTTTCTTTCTATATTCGTTATCACTATTATTTTCTTTATCTTTGTCTTCTTCTCTGATGGTTTTGTTTCCATTTTCATCGATGCCTATTAACTTAAACACCTTCTTGTAGCCGCCACTCTCCATTTGAATAAAGTGTGAATATATGCCCTTGAACTTGAGCCAGCCGGTCATGCCAAAGTGCATCAATATTACCAAACCTTGATTGCTTGTACCATGCCCTCCATTGGCATGTTTGCTGTCTCTGACTGTTCTCATCCAGAAGTATTTACCGTGTCTTCCTACACTTGTAATCTTCTCGCCAATTAATCTGTTCTCTAACTCTGTCAGGCTTGAAAACTTCAATTCTGGAGCATAGAAATATGAAGACACTTTCTTCTTCTTGGAGGCTGCAGCTGAACCTGGGATAGTTTCTTTGAGTCCGCTGAATATCTTGTCATCGAGTAAAAAATTGGCACTTTTGATAGTGTATCCGAGAATGTTTCTCTTCAAGTTAGCCGCAGCGTGAGCGACTTCTCCAGCTTCAGGCATTGCAAGATTTCCACTCTTCGTCGTTTTTGTTGAGGTCGATTCAAAGCAAATGGAGTTGTAGTCCTAATCGCGACCGTTGCTTGCCAAATTTGTTTTTTAAACGGGCAAAGAATGTGCTAAATGAAACAGTTCACCTTACCTTTACGGGTTGTAGCAAGCTATCTCCTACACAGGTACCTTATGAAATTTGTATAAACAAAAAAAACGTGCACTTGATAAAACAATCAAGAGTAAAAAATATTGGACGCTGTGAGATTCGAACTCACGCCTCGAATGAGACCCGATTGCACAACTTCTCAGCTGAAGAATTTGAATTCTTGAGTCGGGCGCCTTAGACCAACTCGGCCAAACGTCCTTCTGCTATTAATTTAATTGTAATATTACTTTCTCGAGACATAACTTAGAGTACGACCCATCTATTAGGACTATAAAGCTCGTACAACATACTTAAATAGTATATATATAGAGGCTCTCCCCAATCGTAAGTATCTGGAAATGAAGAAATGGGGCAAGCCAGTTTATATTCACCTACAATATTTGTCCGGTTTAATAGACTCGCCGTAGTTGTTTTCCTCTTATATAGTACACAGGTTTTTCTAGAATATTCTCAATATTCAGTCATAAATAGCCCTTATGGCCAAGTTGGTAAGGCGCTACACTAGTAATGTAGCGATCCTCAGTTCGAATCTGAGTGAGGGCACTTTTTTGTACTCTATATATCAATCTTGAGTACTATCATACATGGTTTAATTGTAGTAGATTAACTTTAGGCAGTTTTGTACTGTGTTCATTGCTTATGATTTGGTGATGTTTTTTACCTTTTCATTTGAGCTCTCTTTTTTGACCTACACACATATTCAAGATAAAGATGTTCAAGCAAACTAAGGCTCAAGTTTGATTTGAATTTTTCTAGTTTGCTTACAAATTGATACTTTTGCAGTTGCAAACACGATACTAGGGCGATTGAGCTCTAAAATAACAGGTTAAATGTATTTAAGAGTACTATGACAATGAGCAAAAAACAATGGATGGAATCTAAAAGGCATTAAATAAGCAGGTAAATTATAAGTTGGAGAATGTCATTAAGAAGTAGCTCAAGCATTATCGAGCATAAAAAGTAAAACAGTAAGCAAAAAACATAGAGCCATAAAAATAAAGGAAATTTCATTATATATAAATGTAATCCAAATGATCCGGATAAAGCAAGAAAGAAAAAGTTCTGTAAAATAAGGCTCATTGTTGAATGTAAACATATTCAACATTGTCCTTAGCGTATTTGATGGCCTCAGCAACAGCGTTGCCAGTCAAGCCATGCTTAACCCTGATATGCCTAGAGAGAGCATCACCTCTGCTAAAAGTTTTTGGTGCGTGCGAAGGTCTTTCAGAGCCATCGTTGTTGCTAAGGGCATTGTTCATTGATTTCTTGTAGTTGCTTTCACAGATAACACATCTGAAAATTTTCTTCTTGGTAGCATGGATAGTCTCCTGGTGTCTAATCAAATCATACGGTCTCGAAAATTTTTTGAGACATGGTTGGTTTGTTGTAGGATTCAACAACATACATTGGTTGTTCATATCGGTAATATCTCCAATCTCGGAAGGATCAACAGCTACGCCTTCTAATTGAAGTTGGGGCTGTATTTGTGGCTGTGATTGTGACTTTCTGTGTTTTGTCTTGAAAATTGTAGGAGAAGAATTGAGTTTTGTGTTTGAAAGTTTGCTTTTTTGTGGAAGATTGATATTGATTATGTTGTCAGAAAGAGGCTGTAAGTGTATATTATCATTAGAGTGGCTTCTCAAGTCAAGGTTCTCGAAATCAAGCCCTTCGTGATTATCGTTGTTGACAAAGGAATGAGACCTTGAGCTTTTCTCAAATAAAGCATTATTGTCAAATTTAGGCAAATACAAATTGTCTTCATAATCTGAGCTGTCAGAAGAATCTAATTCCATAGAATTACCTTCAACTTCATCGTCCTCGTCAACTATCGCGTTCTCGTTAAAAATGTCATGCTTCATGAAGAATGCTGGCTGATTTGACAAGCTCTTCTTGAACATTTGTTGAGCTGGCTGAATATAATTATGCTGAGAATTATTTTGAGATGGCTTGCGATCGGCAGGCAACGGACTTGCTGAAACTGAGGTTCCTGGCGTAGATTCTACCGTTTCGGAAATATTTCCGCCCACATTAGTAACGTTGTCCGATGGATACTCTGTCTCAGGCTGGTAAAGATTTGACTCTTTTGGCATAAATTCTTCCACAATATCGTATAACTTGTCATCATCCTCGTCATCGTCTTCACTGTCATAGTCTTCAAGATCTTCATCCGGAAGTTCCATAGGCTGTAGGTACATTGATGGCATATTGTCGAGATTGTGTTTCTGATAAGGCGGCACCATTTCATCAGCATTTTCATTGTCATAGTCATAAATGCTGACATTTAAAAAGTCATCATTAGGCTTCTGCTCAAAAGGAGTGAATTGCACATTTTGACTAAAAAGAGGTATCTGATGAAGCTGTTGCTGGCCGTTGAACGATTCGTTCAAATCCAAGTCAGGATTAGCATATTCATTGAACGGCTGGACAAATGCCTGTTCATTAGAGGAGTTATGGCTGTAGTTGTTAAAAAAACTTGATTTTGCATTAGCCGCCGGCTGTGTTATGCTATTACTAATAGGATTGCTACCATGAATGTAGTTATTAGAAGCGCTTTTGCTTGGCTGAGTATGCTGTAAGCCGCTCATATCCAAGTCCAAATCAGAGAAGCTAAGAGTGTTGTGTGAGAGCTCTGAATCGCTAGACTTGGAGCCCAATATTGGTGAGTTGCTCTGCTGTTGGTTCTGGTTGACATGATACAATTCGTCTTCGTAAATGTCTGATAAAAGGCGGTTCACTGAAGGAAAAACAGCGTAGGATGTCATCTTTGATAGTGACCTTGTGTTCAAAAACGCTTCTTGTTTTAAAAATATTGCGTATGTTAACTAGAAAGCTGGTTTATATAACTCACTCTCAAGTGTCAGTTGATTATTAATTGTAGGGCGTGTACTGTGATTTTGGGCGATACGGAACAAAAAGTACACAGAATTGGAAAGGAGAACTAGAATCTGGAAAGCACCCGGTATATATATACGCGCAGTAGTAGAATACCAAGGGTAGGACAATTTTGTTGCTTTTACCAAAAGAAAAGAATAGCGCGGAAACTAAGGACGGAAAGAAAAAAGAGTATTAAAGAGGAAAAGAAAAGGTTTAGTATTTAAATATACAGGAAAAAAGTAAAAAGAAAAGAGACAGCCTAGGGCCTTCGTTTCTATTGCCAACAACATTTAGTCTTCCGACCGATGAGATGTACGATTCCGGGAAAGTAGGGTGACTAAATTACTAATCACCGAGGGAGTGCAACCTCTAATGTGAAGGAAGCTTCTGGAAAACACAAGCATTCCCTGTAAATGTGGAACTTTTCGGCTGTGATCACAGGGATTGCGGGCCGGGCTGGCCTGACCCAAGAATCGGTGACGCTGACACATGAATGTTATCTTAATGAGCATCAGCCTTCATCCCGTTCCACTGTATTAATCATCACTGCCACCGCCAACTCTGGGTGTTTTTTTTTCTTTTACTGTGCTGTGCCTCCTTGCGACCAAGGACTTAGTCTTTAATCTCCGGTGTCCTGGCGTCAACTTCCGTATCCTACACCGGTATTATGAAGTTACGGTAAGCGTCGGCTCTCGTTCCGAGATCGGATTCAGGCGATGAGCTTGCTCAGCCAAAACAGCAATTTTAATCTCACCGGATGTGGAGCGCTTCCCGCACCATGGTTCCGCTACAGTAACCCTTTTTTATCTTCTACATCACGTATGAAAATTTTTACGCCCACTAACTTTGATTTGTTATCATTTTCTTTTTTCTTCTTCTTGTACCAGTTGTGCTTTTGCATTTATTTGATCCGGGCGCAGCGTGTTTTGTGTTAGGTATTCCGTGGAACAGGTTCGTTATTTAGTGCTCCGGCGCTTACTGCCTGTTTCCTGCTCGTTTCTTCTCGTTTTCGTAGCAGTAAGGATCGCAGAAGTTCTGGCCTCGTATAGCGGACGCAAAACAAGAAAGACGGAAGGTATGACCTCGGAAATGCCACAGATCCACAGCCTGTCGTGCAGACGCACACAGAACTCGCCAACATGACGTAAAAAGTTAAGGGCGCTACTGTTGCTCCCACAAGGTGCGATTGCGCCGATCCTTTGTGTTTTCACTGGCAGTGCGTATCGGAGCCAGTATTGCTCCTCGTTTCTGCGAGTTCCAAAGAATTTTACAGCTCTACCTTTGGCTGTGGCCGCTCGAAGCTAGCTAGCAACGCATTCGAACCAAAACAACAACCGGAATCCAAACACAACAGTGTGTTTCTTTTAGAAGGGAAAAAAGGACTCATCAAATGAGGCTGCAACGCTGACGCCGACGCTGGCGCTAATAGTTGAAACCTAAAGATAGGTTATAATTAATTAACAGTAAGAAAAAAGTGCGATTTAGATTGTTTCATAATTGTGTTATGCAACGTCTCAAATAGATCATATACAGCCGAATTTTCAAGTGGTCTATTTTCGGATTAAGTGTGAGGCGTCTGCTTTGCAGAAGTTCAAGCGCAGCTGTTTGTTACAAGGGTCCTTAGACATAGAAAATTGCTGATTATATTGTAAAATATTTACTTAAAAAATTAAGTAAACGATTCCGTCCTTGAGCACTGAAATGGCTATTTTTGTGCACAATAATTACAATTGGATATTTTGATGTATAATTCTGTAGTTTGGCTGAAACAGAAGGTAAAAGGACTGTCTTGTTTTGCTGGAAAGAGGCAACAACGCCCTTCAACTCTTGTCATGCCTTGGACTTTATTTTATAGCAGACAGTAAAACATCTGATGAGATAAGAAATATTTATTGCACATTATTATAAAAGATTGACGGTAGTGGCATACAAAAGGTAAAGGATGCGCTTCACTGGAAAACTCCTAATCTTTCATCTACAAACGGAAATTCTATCTAATAATTTACGCGAGAAGTAAATCTTCCGCTAGCAGATAGCATTATCAGGCGAGACTATACAGTTTTTAACATACATCATAGGGGCTTTCCAACTCACATACTTTTTCCCCAGAGAACCTTAAAATCCTATCAAATAGCAATTCTTAGTTGACCACTTCATCCGCAAAAACCTTGTCAGACTTGCGGAATATTACAATATCATCAATGATACAAAATAATAGCCAAATATCTATGAGAACGACCACCAAGCCAAAAAAAATCGCAATTTAATGTCCGTTTTAGGTCAACTTTTTAGTATAATGTTTTAAATTCCGTGAAAAAAACACGAATCTTGCTGAGCTATGCCGAAAAGCTACGCGTTATGTTCAGGTTTTCTTTTTGCGAACAAAATAGCAATATTTTTCTGGCAATGCACTGGGGCGCATACCGGTTAAGAGCTATGACATTAACGCCACACTGCATATCCTAGTCTCCCAGTACGCACGTATTTTTGTGCTGACACTCTTCCATTTTTACCAAATCAATGGAAAAACCCATGTAAAGATGTGCACAGTACGTGGTGCTTTTCTCACGGTTACTAAAGCAGCTAGTCCAAAGCATCATGATAGCTTCTTGCTCTGTCAGCAGGAAAGTACATTTCGATAAAAAGTAAACAAAGGTCAGGGCCTAATCTAGAAATAACAAGAGAGGAAGTGTTAAAAAAGTAGTGCTTTTGCTCTTGTGTTTTGTGATTTGACATAAAAAGGCAAATAGCTAATTGACATGTCAAGATGACCAAGCGCCGAGATCAAGCAACGGCAAAATATGGATAGGCAAACAGGTGCGTATGTTGTGGGTTTGCTGGTCAAGATGGCTGCAAACCGCGGGCCTCAGGGCGCCATTACCAGCTACTCTTTGTTTTCTCTTTTTTTATTTTGCTTTACTCACGAATTCTGTGGATTTCTGAAAATTTAAACATGTTCATGTATGAGAACGTGAGAAACTTTGACGCCATCTTTTGACGTTATTTTCTGACGTCTGCTTTGTCAGAATCTCGTCTGCCTTCACATCTCATTGCAGTTTCTTTCTTGTCTCTTATCAACGCAGCCAAGATCAGCTCCAGGTAATTGCTATATTTTGCTGATATTCTTTACCATTTGGGTGTTTATTTATTAAGCATGTCTGGGTTCTGTAGTATACAGGGTGGTATACAGGGTGCGGCCCGACGCGTATAATACTGGGAAGAGAAAATATGGGAGTGGTGTTTAGTTTAAATGAAAACTCATTATTGACCGAAAGTATGTAGAAGCCTATAAAGAGCAAATTGGGAAGGAGAAATGGAAAGAAAGAAGATTCGCTAATCAAAAAATATTTTGATATACAAATAATCGAAGGTTAGTGTACGAAGGATCCGATTTGATGGTATACAGTAGGTTAGGCTCGCGTTCGCGTTCCTCATCACTTGGCATGGCTTTGGTCCTACAGTCTCTTTGACCTGCCTTCCCTTACACGCTACATTCCAGGTGCTCCTTTTTTAAAGCTTTTTAACCCCCTTTCGAGCATTAACACAACCAAATTACTTTTGTATCATAGATTTTGCTCCCAGCATTTATTAGCCTCAATGAGTTCCGACGAGGATGACATTGCTTTGGCCAGAAGAACCTCAACAGTCAAGCCGGTTAGTTATTTTGAGTCCAGCGATGAAGACGATATAGAAAATATTCCGTTGGCCAAAGCCAGAAAAAACAGTCCAAACGTCAGTGACACTTCCCTAAGTGTCTCGGCTGATTCACAGTCAAGTTTCAAGGCCGTCAAGTCAAAGAGACCAAAAATCGAGGATTCTGATGATGAAGCTCCGGTTCCAAAGAAGACTAAAGCCACCAAGAAAACTACGGTGCCGAAAACGAAAACCAACGGCAAAACCTCATCTGCGGCCAAAACCAAGTCTTCCAGCATCACTGTAAAGAAGGGTGCTAAGATTAAGAAGGAAATCTCAAATGACAAAAAAGTAATCAAGAAAGTAAAAGGCGCCGACGATGGCAAGAAAAATACTATAGTAAAAAAGTCCAGAAAGAAGGATGTCAAAAAAGAAGAAGAGGATGAAGGCTCCAAAATTCTCGAGCAAAAGGAGATCGAGGAGGTGGAAATTTACAAGTGGTGGGAAAATGAGGATTTGAATAATGAGATTAAGTGGCACACATTAGAGCATAATGGCGTTTTATTTCCACCTCCGTACGAACCACTTCCGAAGCATGTTAAAATGCGTTATGATGGTAAGCCTGTCGTTTTACCTCCGGAAGCAGAAGAAGTGGCGGGTTTCTTTGCTGGCGTTCTTGG
>JASTUX010000023.1:0-199653 GCA_031125595.1 Saccharomycopsis capsularis
AAGAAGAAGAAGAAGAAGAAGAAGAAGAAGAAGAAGAAGAAGAAGAAGAAGAAGAAGAAGAAGAAGAAGAAGAAGAATTTTATATACTAACTAAAATTAGATTAGTAAACGATGGATTCCGGGAGCCTTAATGGTCGTTTTTTTATCATAAAAGAGCGATATATATATATATATATATTTACCTGATAAGCCTAAAAGTACATAAAGTGTGTTATATAGCGAAAAATCATCAAAAAAATTTTAAAGCATCTAATAATGGGTCACAAAAACCCTTTGAGAAAAAAAAAATTTCAGTACACCATTTTAATGTTACGATAAATTTTTTCCAGACGCGCAAGAAGTCCAATCAAGCTGCAAATTTCTTTGAAGTCGGGTATTACTCAGAATCAGTTAAAAAACAACTATTTGTATAAGCAATTTAAGGTTGAAAAATGGAAAAATCAAAGTTTCCATGTGAATGAAATTGGAAACTGTTGTTTCGCCCTGATCTTTTTCGATAGCATGCATTCTATAAAATGAAGTTTCCAGATAGTTGGAACCTTTTGTCATCACTTTCATCCCCGTAGGTCATTATTAAATAAACTTTTTTTTTGTTAAAACCCTTTGGATCTCGAAGCAAAGGTGTAAAAAAATGACATAGTCTTTTAGTTTTACTATAATGCGCGAGCACTGTAGTAATCCTATTTAACAAATGATAATTTCCAAATTTTGGTGAAAAAACTACTGCAAAGAGAGGAGATAAACAAGTAACTTGTGTTAAAAAAATAAATTAAATTTAAACAGCACGAAACAAAACCTATATTTTTTTTTGTAAAAATTCAGACTGTGGCCATACCGTTCTTGCTTGATACTGAGACAGCTTTCCTGATAGTCAATAGGATTTCATTTATTGATGTTAAAAGGTGGAATCTCGCCAGCTGGGCTACGTATAATCTTCTGGAATTGGCGGTCAATGAGTAGCTTGGTTCAGAGACACAAATAATTGGTACATCGACCAGAGTACGGGATATGACAAAAAGAATGTGGGGCAAGTCAGTTTAATTTCATTTATAGTGCTTGTTCGATTTAATAAACTCGCTGAATTTGTTTTCCCTTTATATAGTAAGGGAGGCTTTCTAGAACCCTCTCAACAAATATTTGTTGAGAGATTTTCCTTTGAACCTCTCAAGTACTTACTTAATAGGGTATTCCATACGAGACGAGTTTATTAGATCGAATTATTCCTATTAATAACGTAAACTGGCCTTGCCTCCCTCATATTTATCAGTATGTATACATAAAAAGGAAGGCACTCTATATAAATATATTATGGGCGGTAGCACATCGATCGGTTTGTGTCGCTCTCTTTACATGATATATCAAGCCTACCGGTTCCATAATGTAGACTGTATCCTTCAAGAGGTAGTATTGTAAAATATATATCATCTCCGTCCTTATTAGCTCAGTTGGTAGAGCGTTCGGCTTTTACGCTTGAGGAACCGAAATGTCCAGGGTTCGAGCCCCTGATGAGGAGATTTTTTTTCTGCGGTAATTTTTGTTGGGAAGTTTAATTTCTTTCAGAAAATGCCGTTTCAATACTCTTTAAGTTATATAGAAGTCTCTTCGCAGTTAGGATATAATCAATATATAGAGGCACCAGGATATTTGTCTTTAAAGAATATTGCATGTTTGACAACTACTAACTTAATTTTCATATCTTATCAACATTGTGAGTGCAGTCATTGAGACGTACCATGCTTTCAAAAAAAGATATTTTAAGGTGTTTGTTGGGAACTTGTAAATGATCGGAACTACGCTTTTTAACTTTTTTAGTGGCGGCGAGGCTCATAATATTTAGTATCGTCTAAACACTCTCGGATTAAAGTCTTGGATGCTGACTGCTATTTATGTAAAAGAAAGGTATTTTCATTAACGAGTTAAATTTGAGAATTTCCAACAAGTTGTATTGCGGGATATATCACCACGAAAAAAGAGGCAGGTTTTCATTTTTTTGACTTATGCTACTTCCAAAATGATGTTGAGGCTTTGCTGTTACAATTGTTTTGATGTAAAACAGTAGTGGATAAGGAAGCAGTTAAGGATTGCTTGAAGTTGATGTTCCATCCGCGTGGATTGCTGTGCGCTTAACCGAGAAAGCACGAAAAAGACGAAAACGAAAACGAAAATTTCAGTTTTTTTTTCTTTTCAGAATAACCAGTAAAGTATCTTTATCGAAACCATTGCTGACCAACAGCTAGTATCGTACAACAAATAAACATTTCGCCCAAAAAATGGATTCCGATGATGTGCGAATGCCGTTAAAAAGAAATCAAGAGCAGGACACTGCTGCTAAAATAAAGAGATTCAGATCAAATGCTGAGAATGGTCACGCCGACAGAAGACCATCAGCGAATGGAAGCAGCATCTCTACAGGCACCATTCCAGAAGCAACTATAGAAAAGCTTGATTACCAGCTTCTTGTCGGAGACGTGAGGAACGCTCAACAGTGGCAAGCGACAGTTAGTAAAGTAATCAAGAGCGTTGTAGCCGTTCGATTCGCACAGGTGGCGTCCTTTGATTCTGACGAGGCATTGGTGAGCGAGGCGACCGGTTTTGTCGTCGATGCTGAACGTGGAATCATCCTTACCAATAGACATGTTGTGTGCGCTGGCCCATTTGTTGGGTACGCCATCTTTGATAACCACGAAGAAACAGAGGTAAAGCCAATGTACCGTGACCCAGTCCACGATTTTGGGTTCTTGAAGTTTGAACCAAAGAAAATCAAGTACATGAAAGTTACAGAATTATCCCTTAGACCAGATCTAGCTAAAGTTGGATGCGAAATTAGAGTTGTTGGTAATGATGCTGGTGAGAAATTAAGTATTTTGTCGGGTTTTATTTCTAGAGTTGACAGAAATGCTCCTGATTATGGGGCTTTGAGTTATAACGATTTCAATACTGAATATATCCAGGCAGCCGCTAGTGCTTCTGGTGGCTCCAGTGGATCCCCGGTCATTGACATTAACGGAAATACTTTGGCATTGCAAGCAGGTGGCTCAACTGAGTCTGCTACCGATTTCTTCTTACCTGTCTATAGAGTCCTCAGAGCGCTCAGATTGGTACAAAAAAACCAACCTATAACCAGAGGAACCATTCAGGTTCAATGGCTCTTAAAACCTTTCGATCAATGTCGTCGTTTAGGGTTATCGGAGGAAGCGGAGGATACTGCCCGTAACTTGTTTCCGGACCTGGTTGGTTTGCTCGTGGCTGAAATTATTGTGCCTGAAGGTCCGGCAGATCCTAAAATCAAAGAAGGTGACATTTTGATATCGATTAACGGCAAAGATATTTCCACATTTATTCAGGTTGATGATATATTGGACAGCTCAGTGGATAAGAGTGTGCATATTAAATTGCAAAGAAACGGGAAATATATCGAGGTAGAGTGCGATGTTCAAGACTTGCACAGTATTACTCCTTCGAAATATGTTGAGATTTGCGGTGCCTCGTTCAATGACATGAGTTATCAAATGGCCAGAATCTACGTTGTCCCAATCAAGGGCGTTTTTGTTAATAATGCGGGCGGCACTTTCAACATTGCAGACTCTACCACCGGCTGGATAATAGATGCAGTTGATAACAAACCTACTCCGGATCTCGACACTTTTGTCAAGGTGATGCAGCAGATTCCAGACCGTAAGTACTTTTCAGTGTCGTACAAGTACTTAGGTAATACCCAGTCTCCAAATGTGGCGTTGGTGTTTATGAACCGTCACTGGTATGGCGCAAGAATCGCATCAAGAAACGACGAAACTGGGTTATGGGACTTCACCGACTTGGCCGATCCAGTAGCTGAGGAGCCATTGAAACCGCTCTGCGCAAAGTTTATTGACTTGCCAAACGAAGAAGCAGGCTGCTCAAAGTTGGTAAGAAGCTTTGTCTATGTCAGCATGACTTTGCCGGTCTCAGTTGATTCATTTCCGTTCGCGTCTCAGAGTAGTTACGGCTTGGTTATTGATGCCGAAAAGGGTTATGTGTTAGTTTCCAGAAAGTGTGCTCCTCACGATTTATGTGAGTTTAATGTTACTATTGCAGAATCTATCATTATTCCAGCAAAAGTGGTGTTTATGCACCCTTTGCACAATTACTCTATCATCCAATACAACCCAAAACTCGTGCTTGCACCGGTTGCTACTCCGAAGTTTTCAAACTTGAAGGTGAAAAGAGGAGAGAAGTTGAATTTCCTTGGATACCACCATGGGTTAACTATGCTCACTTCCAAGATTAATGTGACAGGGTTGGCGCAGCTCAATGTGCCTTCAAACTATGTGTTCCCGCGTTACAGAGGTATTAACATTGAGAGCTTCACGATAGACAGCACTCCATGTACAAACTCCGACTTTGGTGTATTGGCAGAAAACGACGGCACAATAAGAGGTCTTTGGATGGATTTTATGGGAGAGTCAGACACCGGGTCCTACAGAATGGGTGTTGACATTACTCAGATCACCCATGTGATTGAATTATTGCAGCGCAATGAAATTCCAAAGGTGAAGATAATCGATGCTGAGTTCCGCACAATTTCAATCGTAGGCGCCAGAACTAGAGGTGTCTCGGAGAAGTGGATTGCGGAGATGGAAAAGAAGGAAACTTACAGATTCCAGTTTTTGTGCGTCTCGCAAGTTTCTTGTCCTGAGGATAGAATCAGTTCCGACGAAGACAGCTCCGACGACGAAAGTAGCAGCGCCAATGACAAGGATGCGTTACAGGTTGATGACGTGGTTTTGACCGTCAACGGGAAGTTGGTCAGCAGATTTGGCGAATGGGAAGCACCATTATATGACCCAAGGAACCAGGAGGAAGGCCTCGATTTTCTTATATTGAGGGACAGAAAAGAGGTTTCCTTGAAAGTAAAGGCTGTCGAAGTTCACGAGACTGACCACACTATAATGTGGTGCGGTGCGCAGGTCCAAAAGCCCCACCATAACGTTCGCCAGTCCTTGCAGAAATTGCCATCTCAGGTTTACATTTCCAAGTACGCGGCTGGATCTCCTGCATCGCAGTATGGTGTCGGCACCACTAACTTTATCACCCACGTCAACGAGGTGGCCACTCCGACGTTGGAGACGTTCCTTGAGGAAGTGAAGAAAATCCCGGACGACACCTACTGCAAGTTAAGAGTAGTCACTTTTGACGATGTTCCATTCGCAATCAGTTTGAAAACTAACTACCACTACTTTTCGACTACCGAGGTGAAGAAGAATGCTGAGGGAAAATGGGAAATTATAAGTTACGACAAAGATTACAGGGTGGAGAAAGTTGAGTCTGTTTAAAAAAATAAAAGGCAAAGGATGAAGCTCTCTATTCTGTGTTTTGTTTTTAGTTCTTTAGCTTTTGCTTTGCTAGACTTTTTACCTGTTTCAGTTTTCTTTTGAGTTGTACATTAGTTTTGCTAAAATTGCTTAATTTGTTTACATGATAGATAATTATAGACGTTCAAACTAGCATTACGGAAAGTACTTTACGGTAATTTGAATGGGTGAATCTTCGTACTTAACATGCAGGTTATCCAAAGGGAAAACTACAAGCAAGGCCTTGAAAAAGAACTAAGAATAAAACCTCTTTTTCCTGTATAATATATAAAATGAATAAAAAAATGCCTCTATTTGCATTAATATGACTATGTACAATATTCAATAACGCAACTTGATGTCTATTACACGTTCCCACGAGTTTGATGACGCAATAATGTTAACCACATTCAGAAGTCACTCAAAAGGTAGTGGCTTTCTGCCCTTCACGTATAAAAGAGCATTATTTATATTATTATGTTGAAATTCTGAGATTTAGTGGTATGGTAGGAGTCTTCTAAGTTTCTTTTTCATGTCGCCGTGACCTTTGCTTAATGCATTGGTCTTTCCATCCTTGGCTTGTAAGAGCCTCTGGGACCAGCCGACATTACCGTGTTTACGACCAGCTTTGCCCTATATGTGAAACATTATGTTAGTAAATCATCGAATGAGATGGTCGGCGCGATATGAGCCGGGAAATGCTTGAAAGCCGAAGAAACAAAGAGAACTGCTTAAAGATATTATGCATAATCTTATCAAAATGCTACTTCAACAGCTCGGTACCATTTTTTTGCGCTATTAATTTGCTTAACGCCTGAAACATACTCTCTTGTAACCATTGGCGGTTTTGATCCATCTCTTAGCAGCACCCTTGTGAGTCTTCATGAGATTTCTGGTGAAGATCATCGCTATTGGAGAAGCGGTGCTTGTGAAAGCGCTGTTTCTTAGTATGCTAACACTGGAAAGGAGGGAGCCGAACATTTTATGATGATTTGTCATATGTGTGTAGGTGTTTTAAGAGGACGTAAAGCTTATAGAAGAACTCAGCCCTTTTGTCCTTCCTGTGATTCTCAAGGTGCTTCTAGGCCTGTTGTAGGTATCACTGTATGCTGACTTTCAATTTTCACATTTTTTTTCGTGTGCGATTTTTGGCGACTTGAGAGCCCGCACGCGAGCTCACAACCACAATGTCTCCATAGAGAAAAAAGAAGAGGGAAAAGTTAGGGAAAGTAAGGTTTGGCGGGCGCGACATTTTCTTGGAACCCCGATCCTGATAAAGAAATTACGCGCCGGCAGAAAATCTATTTTTGTGGACAAGATGCAAGATCCAGGGGCTGGACAAGTAATAGGGAAGATCCTCCCAATTACATTTAATGGGGCACTACGCAAGCTTGAGAAGCTACTATCTTACGTTACGAGAAACGGTTGGTCGTCTCATCAAGAAAGAAGTATATATTGACATAATATTCATAAAGACAAATAAGGAAATGGGCGAAAGCGGCAACAGCCATCTATAAAATTCTGTAAAAAAAACGATAGGTAAAATGCAAAAACATGGGCGTAACAAAGGGAAAGAGCATTAAAAAAAGCAAAGAACCAATAAACCAGTAAGCATAAAGACAAGAGGCAAAAAGAAGATCAACTTTTTGAAAACATCAAGATTGAGACCTTGGTCTGAGGATAGCTCAGCCCGATGGTAAGCGACCACAACAGAAGCGAAAATGGTGGCGCCGAGATGAAAGGGGGACGTGTTGCCAACCAAAGATCGCGTTACCATTTAGGGTATATGAGAAATAACCAAAAAAAATAGCGAGGGAGTTCAAGCGCTAGAATTAGTACTTGGCGTTGTATCTATTGTCAATTTTTGGTTCGTAAGAGTAAGGATCGGAGGGCTGATAGACGGTATTCTGGTAAGACTGCTGGGGAACGTACACTGGATCCACTTGTCTGGTATACTGAGGCTCTGGCAATGGGGCAAAGCCTTGCTGTTTGGCTGAGCGGGAGCCTCTGCCTCTGCAACAGCAGCAGAGGTTCTCGATACAGGTGATGGCGCAGCAGAAGCAGTTGACGATGACACAGATTATGAAGAACATGATGAGACTGGCAATAACGATAAGGACAATAGCGGTGGGCTTACACACCTTGTTGGCCATGCAAGTGTCCCAGTGCTTGAAGGACTCGGCGGTAGATACGGCCGATTTGGCCTTTTCCTCGACATCTCTGGCAATAAGCGTTGAAAGACTAGGCATTTTTAGTTATGTGCTGGAAGGTGGCTTGGAAGGGCTGAAGATGACCGGAGTTCAAAAGGTTTGGAAAAACAAAAGGACTTTCAACACTTTTCAACAAAATAGTGAACAGAAAAAGAGGAGATTATCAAAAACGGCATCTCCAAAGGAGAAACAAGGACTTTAAGTATACTTCTCACACTCCTTCCTCTGGCTCTATACGCTTGAAACGCACCGGGGCACGCAACCCGGGGCACAGGGGAGGAGCGCGCTCCGCCAGCATGAGTCCGCCGCACTCTTGCTCCGCCCTGGAGACACTGGTGGCTCCCCCGAAATACTCCTGACAAGGCCCCCGGCAAGGTCCCCCAAGGCTGCGCTTGAGCGTAACTCTGCTATAAATAACTATTGTCTATTGTCTGCTGTTGCTAGTCACAGGTCCCAGAGGTAGATTTCTGTTTATTCTGTTGCGAATCTCAAAAACTGCAATCAGCCTTACGGTGGTCCCTTTCTTATGCAAACGTTTGTTGTGCGTTCCCCTGGACATCATAGCTACAACACAATCCCATTTATGGAATAACCAGTTTGTAAAAAGATGCGTTTTTAAATTTATCGAATGCTGCGGATATCCACCACCGAAGGAAGCCAGCCCTCTGATTCAACCTCCTGCTATCGTGCTATTCACATCGTGGATAATGTTCTTCACAAACTCTATAGACGACTCCATGCGCTTATCCTTTTCAACCTGCGCGCCATCCTTGATGATCTCTATGTTTTCTATCTCATAAGGCTTGCTGATCTTCACTGTGTCAAATATTATTATGTTTTCGTTTCTGACCACAATTTCCTCAAGAGGGAACAACTTGGTAATCTTCTTATATATTTCTTTGCCGTTGATTCCGCCGATCAACCGTAAATTACTATCTATGAGCTTGTCTCTGGCAGACTGCTGTCTTTCCTTTTCTTGCTGTCTGGCGATTTCTATCTCCTTGGACTTCACCTGTGCAATGTCCACCGCTGAAATTTTTGGCTCAACGTTCCTGAACGTGATCTTCTCCCTCTTGTTTTTGCCGGTTTTGTTGTTTTTGCTAGTAGCGCCGCCATTCAAAACTTGGACAGACTTGAGAAACGAGGTTTTGATGATTCTGTAGTTATTGAGCTTGGTGTTGCTGTTACTACCGCCAGTATTGACATTGCCACTATTGGCCCTGCCCTCGATGATGGTCAATGTGTCGGTGGCATTGTCAAATGCATACACTTTGCCCTGGATTGCAGTGTCTAATATGGTAGTGACTTTGATTCTAAATGCGTTTTTCTGTTAGCATCTCAGTTCGATCAACATGTGATGGATAGCTATACGCGATACATTACATTATCATACCGCTGTTACCAAGAAAAAGTAAAACAGGGGAGCGCCAGCCAGCGCTGCTTCTGTGCAACTATACATACTTGAGTCCAAGCAAATTCTCCAAGGAAAGCCCTGCCATTTTATATTCCGGTTGAAATTGTCACACCAGGGTGGTCGTTGCAACAGGACCGGGGTTTATACGCCTTTTGTTTCATGGATGAAACTTCAACTTGTCAACCGTTTGAAAAACAGCGATGTTTGAAAAAGTTGGCTGAAAAATGGCAGGACGGAAGAAGCAAAGTTAACTAAGGAGAATAGCAGGTACCCGACAGTTACCGGGACGGAAATCCGTGCCGGTCAGGGTTGAAGGCGCCAACCGTTGTGAATGCTTTCCACAATCTCTATGCAAACATCCTTTTGCTTGTATTTACTCGTAATGGCCAGATAGCATGTATCCATTTCACTCACGACATAATATGTCTGTTTTTCTATCTCTGTATTTAGTACCATGTATGTAAATGGAAGGATTTTTCAGGATGAGGACACCCAAAGTCATTGCTTTGGAAATTAGTCATACTCTATAATTTTCAAGACCTCACTCAACCTGTTTCCAAAGCAAAGTCCCCTCGTTCCCATTCCAGAAAAATATGCTAGCACTAAAGTCAAACAAAGGAACGACATATCCGTATTCTGATCTAAAGAGCTCAAAGAAGGTTTGATATTGAACCTTGCACTTCCTTATGTTTACAATATGCGAAGCTACTTTTACATTTGGCTCTAAGTCATTAAAAGGCAGCAAATAAGCTCAGTGGCCAAGTTCTTATTATCAGGGCCGGCTTTATTAGTGACGTAAACGAAATTTTGGTTTTGCTAAGAGAAGCCGCTATCATAAAAAATTACATACAGAGCAGCGGCACTCAAAAAGGCCCTTTTGAGAGCTTAAGTTTACCTCAGATTTATTTGTCGAGCTGTTGGGAGTAGCGTCTGTGGTTGCCTGCCCAAGTATTGCGGCCAGAAGGTTTAGACAAAGTGCATGCAATGTTGAACAAAGTACATGACGCAAAGCAACGCATCGGATAAATTGTAAAATCCCTTGCAGCAGATGTGTACGTAAATAATACATTTATCAAGTTAGGCTAAGATGATGTGAGCCTGGCCCTAGGGTAGAGCAAGCGATTAAGCACTACGATATCAAGGTTGGACAAAGGCGAAATTGTCAGATTTTTATGTTGTATAGTATGGAATTGCGCCTGTGGTGCAGCCTTGCTTGAATATATCCAAAAGTGAGTGGTGATGACAAGAAACTAGAGAAAGGAAGAGAACGACAAAAAGCAAATGAAACTAGAAAAAGAAAAGATAATCATTTAAATAATTTCTTTTAAAGGTCATTCATGGCCTTCTTTGCAACTTCGACACCGACAAAAGTGGCAGCATTCGCAGGGAAACTTCTCAACAACGCTGGACCGAGACCAGGGAAGAATGCTTTGATGCCGCCCTTGGCATAGATTTGCTTTGTCACGGCGGCAATGGATATCGAGGAGGTTGAAGATTGCTGTACGGACTTGATGGTGTCGATGGGAAAAACACCCAACCACATGGCCACACCAGCAAAGCCGCCGGCAATGGAGACAGCGGCCAAGGATAACTCGCCGTCCTTGGTGTTGGCGGAGAGTTTCTGCTTGAGATACTCGTAGGTTGCAAAGTACAAGGCGGAACCCGGGCCGTCCCTGGCCACGGTGGCAGCGCTGCCTTTGAACAAGGACCTGAGACCGCCTGTTTTCAAAATGGTCTTGACAGCGTCCACCATGGTGGTCTGGTTCGTCTTGTTCTGGATTTGGAGGACCACTTTGACCCGCTCGAATGGCGCGGCAATAGCGGTCGTAGGGATCGCGCTGAAGAACCCTGCGGCGGATGTTTGGGCAATGCTGAACCCGTTGGACGTGTCCGAGAACCGCGAAACGAGCTTCTTGCCTGTATCGTAGCCCCAGAAGCTGACGGCAAACATCGGGGTGACCCCAAGCAAGGGAGGCGTGACGCCCCTGTAGAATCCCCTGAGCCCGTCGGCCTTGACGATGCTGGTAAGGGCCCCGACGGTTGTCTTGGCTTGATTGGTCTGCAAACGGACCTTCATGAGGTCGAATGGATGGCCGGTGAGGACAGCGCAGACACCGC
Organism: Saccharomycopsis capsularis; assembly: GCA_031125595.1. Taxonomy (NCBI): domain Eukaryota; kingdom Fungi; phylum Ascomycota; class Saccharomycetes; order Ascoideales; family Saccharomycopsidaceae; genus Saccharomycopsis; species Saccharomycopsis capsularis. Next base: position 11,073 of record JASTUX010000023.1, read on the forward strand.
CAAACCCGCCGGCGGTAAAGGACTTTAAGTTTTCCTTGAGAGCAGACTGCTCTCTAGGCTTCTGGGCGGTAACAAGGCCTTCCAATTCTTCACTCATGGCAGTTGTTTGTGCTGGGTGGAGAAAGAGCAGGAAGAAAAGAAAAGAAAAGAAAGGAGAAAAAACGGGTCCAATTGAAAAATGTGTCTTGTCTTCGGAGTATAGATATTCCCGCGAGTACTTTCCTCTTTGGTCAAACGCAGATTCTGTCGGCTTCGATAGGGTTCTGGTGCCAGCAGGCAGCGATGAAACTAGAGAACGATGCGAAAAAAAGAGGCAATTGGGACAGGCACTACTGTAGATGATTAAAAGCCAGATCACAACTGGAAAAACAAGATAGAAGGGCCGTAGGCTGCGAATATATATATGGACGCGCCCCCAGAGCATCGCGAATGCGACGATGACCCGTTCGGCTGGACTGACGGAGCATGCTGCGGGGGTGGGGCTTCCTCTCTTTCTGCCTTTCTCTAATACGTGTCTACAGACATCTCTCTGGCAGCCGTCACGGCCCCCGACAACCGCCGTAGCTGACCGCTGCTGGCCCTTGCTCTTTTCTATTCTTTTACCGGTGATGGTCACCGCTGCCGAGGCCGCTGACAGCCAAAAAGCTCCTTTGTCCCGTCCACGCCTAGACTGTTTCTGTGTCGCCGCACATAGAAACCGCGGTTAACGGCACGTGCACACAGGCTAGACCAGCTCCACGGGACAAAAGACAAAAGACACCAAGGGAAGAAGACGGCGCCGGCCGTCATTTCCAGCGGCAGCACCACACTCAGCAGCTACCTGATTGTCGCCACATAATGGCCATAGCAATATAACGATAGCAGCAGCCATGAGCAAGAAAGTCGGCCTCTCAGCTTTCACAAACTCTGAGTCTGCGCTCAAGCAATACCAGCAATACGGCAAGTCGCTCTCGCAGCAGCAGCACCAGAAGCTTGCGATACAGCTCCTGGTGTTCCAGCAGGCGTTGGCGAACTTTGCGAAAAACTATCCCGAGGAGATCAAGAGCAACGAGCAGTTTCGCTCCGAGTTCACAAAAATGTGTCTCTCTGTGGGCGTGGACCCTCTCGCCGCCAGCTTGTCCAAGAAGAGCTCCCGCAAGTTGCAGGGTGCCACCAGCAGTAATGGTGGCGGCGGCGCCAGCACCACAACCAGCAACAAAAAGGGCAGGTTTAAGTCCTTATGGTCCAAGCTCCTCGAGGACGATAGCGAGGAGTTCTACAACGAGCTAGCCGTCAAGGTGCTCGAGATCTGCAAGCTGTACCAGGACTTGAACGGCGGTATCATCTCCGTGGAGGAGATGCTCAAGGTTCTCAGCAATCCCAACAGCCCCAACTCCATCCTCGATCTCACGGAGCGAGACATTGAGAAGACCGTTGCGTTGATTGGGATCCTTGACCCGAACTTCTCCATCATCAGCGTTGGCGACCACGACAAAAAGTTTATCCGGTCCATACCGCAGGAGCTCAACAGGGACCAGAGCAAGATCTTTGAAATTTGCGAGATTATGGGGTACGTCTCCGTGGGAATATTGGTGGCAAACTACTCGTGGTCCGTGTACAGGGCTAAGGATGTATTGGACTCAATGGTAAGTGCTGGGTTTCTTTGGATTGATGCCCAGGCGGACGATGACGATAACGTACAGTACTGGGAGCCTTCTTGGATTAATAGAATGGGTATTTGATCAGCTCCACAATCACAGGCTAATGTCACTGGTTCTTTTGGATAGCCATTTTTAAGCCTGTAATAATATGGATTCAAGCGCCATTAGAGATGACGCTAAATACCAGGAGTGTAAAAGTCGGCTGAACAAGGCCAATAAAAGTAACACAACGCACTCCCATGTCACATGCTGGTGGATCTCAGAACTTCTGCCAAGCACAGTTGAGGCCATGCCATTTTAACTATAAAGATAATTCCTCCTGGTTTCTAAAAATCCGTCTCCTCCTTAAAGAACACACAGCTATGGTGAAGTCCTTCTCTTATTATACGCGGCGCATGGCCGTTGCTCACTACATCTCAACCGAGAGCCGCCGAAGGTAATTGAAACCAAATAAATTAAATAGTCTCCTCATTTTTTAGCTAGATACTATGAAACATATATAAAAACAAAAACATTCAAACAAAACAAAACATTTCAAAATAAAAGCAAGTATATCTACACATACTATCCCGATAATCACATCAAATCTTTGACCCATTGATCAAAGAACCTTCCTCGTACAACTCTTTGAGCTCAGTTTCAAATAGTTTGCCAGCAATCACTCTTTTCAATTTAAATGTAGGAGTGATAACGTCATCTTCGAGCTTTAAAGGCATGTAGTCGAGCTTCAAGTTGTGAATCTTTTCAAAACCTTGTAAAATGTTCTGGTCGCCTTCCTGTTTTTTTGAATTAACCATTACATTCAATCTCAATACCAAAAACCGTTTTACTGCAGCATTGTTATTGATATATTCAAAAAGTTCCGGATGATTTTCATTTGGTTGCGAGCTTTTATGGCAGATTTTCAAAAGCTCAGACTTGAATTCCTTTGGCAAGTCCTTGCTGTGTTTGCGGAAAAAGGACTTCAACATAACTGGATCAAAACCAACAATAGCAACAAGGAATGATTTGAAAGAATCACCATATACAAAGATTTGCGTCAAAAGAGGACAGTTGGACAAGTAGGTGTTTTCAATTTTTTCTGGGGTGATATATTCACCCTGGGCCAACTTGAAAAAGTTTTTGACACGATCAATAATGTACAATCTGCCTTGGGCATCAATCTTGGCAATGTCCCCTGTATGGAAAAATCCTTCGTCGTCAAAGGACTTTTCGGTTTCTTCAGGTCTTTTGAAGTAGTAGTCAAAAACTTGCGGGCCCCGGACCAAAAGCTCGCCTTTTGGAATTCCATCAGGATCATCGTGAACATAATTCATGCTTGGTAAGTCTCTCAACCGAACCTCGGTGGTGTTGCCAACAACCCCAGAGCTACCAGGGTCTTTTTCAAAAGGAAAGGAAGAGTTTACGCCCGCAAAAGTTTCAGTCATTCCCCATCCTTGGGATACACCAATATTTAGTGCAGCTTTCAAATATCTAATGGTTTCAACTGAAATAGGTGCTGAACCGGTAGTGATACTGGTAACATTATCAAATCCAATCAGCTGTCTAAGTTTCAGGGTGAAAACCTTGTCATAAAGGTACATTTCGCCTTTCTCCAAATTTCTCTCGGAATGCTTCTTCATTCTTTGGTCAATAGCCTTTTTCATGATCAAACCTTTCACGCCAGCCTGGTCAATCCCTTCCTTCAAAAGGGCCTCCAACTTGGTAAAAACTCTAGGTACCGCAGTGAAGCTATGAGGCTTGAGTGCTTTCAAGTCTGAGAGCAAAGTCGCTACCGGCACATCAGTCTGAGGGAATCCAATTGTCACGCCGGTTATTATTGAAAATGCAAAACTTTCTCTCTCATAAATGTGTGTTAACGGTAAGAAACTGAGGTGGCGAATCTCTCCCTCAAGTGTAGAATATTCGATTACTTTGCCAACAAACCGGAAACAATACTTCATTCCAGCGACAAGCATCCTTTGAGGGATCACAACACCTTTTGGCATACCAGTAGTACCAGAAGTAAAGGATATGGTGTACAAGTCATTGCGCTGAACAGGATAAAGAGGAACTGGAAAGTTTTGGCCTAAAAGTTCAACTTGTTCGAAGTCATAAAGGTTAATGTCCACGTCTTCAGCCAACTTGAAGAGTGGATAGTCTTTTTGAATATCCAACTTATCCATTGAGATAATCACCAACAAAGTCGACAATTTTTCCCGTTTGCTTCTTTTTAACTCAAGCAATTTCATAATCTTGTCTCTCGAGGCTACAACTACCGGCGCTTTGGTTAACTCCAAAATATAAGCAGCAGAGTGAGGGCCCAAAGTATCGTAAAGAGCAGTATTGATCAAGTTATAGGCTTGACAGGCCAAATCAGTCAAACTCCATTCTAACCGGTTACCAGAAAACAAGGCAACCACAAAACGATATGGTTTGTCATTATTGTAGAGGTCAAATTCCGGCAAATTGTTCAAAACTAGGGAGGAATATAATTTATGGTTGGTCACGACTTGCACAAGGCCAGCGCCAAAGTAATTTTTACGCTGCCTAATAGTTGAGTATGTTTGGAACGTGTAGAAATCATCATAATCGTTTGATTTAGTGTTATTAAAAAGTTTTCTACCCAAGCAATTCTTATCTGGAAACAACTTGCAAGCGAGCTCAAAGAGCGTGTAAAAATTATCCATTTCTTCATCAAAATAAGCAGAGATATCCTTTTTTTCACCAGCCATTCTGTTTCTATAGATAGGGGAATGCCCTTCCTTTTCGCTATTTGGTACTGTATAAACATTGTGGTTAGCCTCGTAAACCTTCTCGAGTTCCGTAAAATGGGATGCTATGACAAGTTCTTTAAACCTCAGCACCAAATCGTCGGAGACCTGATATTTCGAAGAGACGATAGACATAACGAAGGTTCTTGTAGCAAATTTAGATTTGAGGCAGGCCAAGGGTTCAATTTATTGACGAAAATAGCAATTTATATTTATAATCTTCTGTTATAACGGCAATATTATGGAGAAAGACAGCAAGCATAGACAGGACACCGTTAGGAACCGATAAAAAACAAACAACACGTTGCACAGCTCCGGAAGTGTAGCTTTATATAGAGCTTAGTATAGTGTGGAGCGGCTCATAATAAAGCTTTTTTGGTCACTGCTTGCGAAGCGTATGCTGGGGAAGCCTGCATGCAATACCCGACTTAAGCGATTGTGTACTTTCAGACCGCACTCCACACAGAAAGGAACCTCGTTAACCCTTGCTTAATTAGGAAAAAAAGATAACTTTTTAATGGCAGTAAATGTCTGAATCCAAAAAAAACTTTTTTGGAGCTGCAAAAAGCCTTTCTATTTGCCTTTGGAATGCTCTGTTAGCTATTGCCTTGAGGGTGTTAGCCTACCTTGTAATGTTTCAAATTATGGGGAACAAATGTTGAAAGCAACTATAGCCGGTGGTTGCGAGCCCCGAGATTTACGCCGCATGAAACAAATAAAGAGAGCTTCGCTTTTTGCATAACAGTCCTTATTGATAGTAATATTAGGCTTTTATAGTTAAGTAAGTATTTAGCGCTACGAGCAAGAGTAGTTTTGCGTTATTGAAGCCAAGAAAGAAGCTCGGGTCCTGGTTTTGTCCCGTACTTCCGAATGCCGCCTTTGGGAGATTGCATCCGATTCGATAAGCAAAGCCCAACGGTCTCCCCACATGATAAATACATTAATTTACAGGAACATAAGTCAACACACATTTAAGAACATGGACCCACATAACAGGATGCATACACTGATTCAACATCAAACAGCACTTAAGAGAAAAAAATCATATTGGTCATCCCCACCTATCCATGGATGAAACAGAAATCTGCTTTCCTTCAGTAACCAAGCAACAGCAGCAAGGCCTACCCAACCCTCTTCTGGATAAGTGTTTCTTAGAGGTGGCAGGCTCAAACAATGGATGCTCCTGTTATGTGGGTATCTGGCTCTTTGATACATTTTTTAGGATTGTCCTTGAATAATCACTCTTCTTGCTACTAGTAAGGACATGTTTAAAAATGTTAAATCAGTGGATTATTTTTCATCTATCCCTTGATATATTAATTGCCCCTAGCTACATAAACTGCTCAATATTCTTCTTTTTCTTTCCTTACTCTGTACTTATTATTTCTCTTTATGAAAGTAAAAAAACAACCTTCAAACAAAACTTTTAAGCACACTTCCACCATTTCGACTCCTGCAAGCAAAAACCACAAATAACAAAATACTTATCAATTCCTTTTTACAAATAAAAATAAGTCTTCGACATGCAATTCCAGCTCATTTCTGTTGTTACCATTGTCACCTTGGCGGTTACCGCTTTCTCTGCACCTATCCCAATGGATATTTACCGGCAAATGAAACAAAAGAGAGAAATTGAAGCAAACACTTAGGTGATCTCTAAACTCAAAACAGCGGTTCCGAAGTTTTAAGCACACAATATTATAATCACATTTCAATTTCTTCTCCTTGGACATCGGTCAAGTCAGAACTTTCCTTTTTCTCTTCTCAATATTCTAAGCTTTTCAAAAGTATTATTTACAGTTTCAAATTGAGAGATATACATGATATTTTGCTTCGTTTACTGCATAGATATAATTCATTTTAGATAATTTAATTACGCTTATATTGCATATGTTAATATACAACAAGCGAAAATTTTTTTTATAGACAGCAAGGGTGGAAACAGCATTATAGACCCAGTAAGTTCATATCAAAGACATGTTTACATATTCAGTTTCGGCAAAATTTTCCAAAAGTCTTTGGCTCTAATACTCGCAGCAAAATCCTTATGTCTTCGGGCGTCCATGGTAGTCATTTTAATATCTCCCTCCCACAAAATATCACATGATGAAGCATCAAATGACAAGCATCTTATAGAATCCTTGAATGAAACTTTACCCATCGGTTCCTTCTTTTCTGGATTTTCTGGTTTTAAGCTAGATTTTGAAGGCATCTGATCAGAAGAAGTTAACCTTTTCTGAAAAAACTTTCTTAAGGGCGGCTCACCTTCAAAAGGCACCGGCAGGCTTTTCAACCTCTTATTATCCAATGGGTTATATATGTCGCTGATTGGACAATAAATATCGTGAGATGAACTGCTTCTTTTGTAGAGATACTGTCTCATTGAAGAGCTAGCAGGATACTGATTTTTGTTGTTATTTTCGGGAATATACATATCTCTTGGTTTGTATGCCGGTTTGTAAGACTCAAAATGACCAGAATATCGTCTGGCACATTCTTCGAAGCTTTGTTTTTCTCTTTTTAGTTGCATTATCGCTTTTTCTATGTTTTTTATTTCTTCGCTATCATTGTCAGTCAATACATCTGACTTGATAAATTCTGAGGAACTATCGACTCCATTCCACGAATCAATTTTGCCGCTACTGCCTTTTACCTGTGTATTAACAGAAATGCTTGAATTAACGGGGTCAGCCAAGGCTTCAGAACTAATGGACGTTCGCGAATCCAAGAGTCTGTTTATTTGAAGTATTTTTTTTTGGCTCAATTCCTCTCTTTTTTTTTTAATTTTTGCTTCTAAAAGAAGCATGCTGTTTTCTAATTTGAATTTTTCAGTGACATTGCCAGTCCTCAATTTCTCTAATATGTTATCTTCCTTTTTCTCTGCTTCTGCATCAATCAGCGAAGTCACACTACTCCATGATTGCGGGCTTTTAATATCAGAGTGTTCTTCTTCTGGTTTACGTTTCTTATTCCACAAATCAAACACGGGCAAATTTACTGGTTTGATCTCAGGAGCTAACGCGGGCACCTTACAGGTCTCCAAAAGTGAGGGCTTCCCACCTTTGAACAATGGGTTTCCCGCGCAAGAATTTGCACCAGTACGTGAAATTGTATTTATACCTTTTCCGAAATTGATGCTATTATTAGCCTCTTCTGGCTCAGAAGGCGTTGCCACTTTATCATCTAATGCAATTTCTAGATCATGCTTCTGTGAAACTACTATTCCATTAAACTTGTTTTTTGTGGATATTATTGCACGAGCATTGTCTTGATAAGATGGAAACTCGTCAAATTTTTGCACAGGCGATTTTGAAATATATCCGTTCTTAAAATTTTGCTTTTCAAGTTCCTTTTTTTCAAGCTCCTCCTTCTCTAGCTTCTCCTTCTCTGGCTTCTTATTCTCTGGCATCCCTTTTTCAGACTTCTCCTTCTCTATCTTTTCCTTCTTTAATTTCTCCTTCTTAAGTTGCCCTTTTTTGAAAATTTCCATCTTGATCTTTTGTTCACGTAAAAGTCTTAACTTTAGCTTTTGCTCAGAGTAATAAGCCTCATCGCTCTCAAAATTTTTCTTCAAAACCTTGACTTGATTTACATAATCATCACAACCGTCTGCATTCAAATTCATTGCTTTCAAAAAAAGCAATGCATTTGAGAACTTGATTCCAGAGTTACATTTTTCGCCGTCAGAAAACAAAAGCAGATTCCTTTCAATAAGATCCTCCCGTTGTAACGCGCCGTTTCCCATTTTCGCATAAAAGCTTACTTTAGCAACTATGTCATCATTAGCCGGCCTCTCCACGTTTCTGGCAGACACGTACCTTTTTTTGAAATCGTCACGAACCTTTTTTTCAATTTTTTGTTGTTTTTTGATTAAACCTTGCAACTTATTCTCAAAAACTTCAGCAGCATGTTGCACTTTCGCATCAATCTGCCGTTCAATTTTTGGATGAGGCATATCTAATGCAACCAAGACGTTCACTTCTTTCTCTATCGCTTTAATGTAAGCATATTCGCGCTCAATGATATAATTTTCCTTTTTGAAATCATCTGTTTGTACCACAGGAGTGTCTTCATCTTTGCTTTTGCCAACGTATTTGGGTTCAGCCTCAGTAGTGCCGCTTCGGCTTTGATGCATGTTCATGGATCGATTCGCATGTAGGACTCCATCAGGCGCATGGTGTCTACGGAAATCATGATTTGAAGAGCCTTTCGGTTTAAAAGGATTATCATAATCAGTTATATCTTTGTTCTTAACTAATGCTTCAATTTCTGATTGAGCTGTTGATTCTTGTGTACCGGACCCCTTATCAACCTCAATGCCTTTGACTGTTTCTCTATTTCCATCAAATGTTTCAGGAGCATAAGCTATTTGATATGCAGGATTTTGTGTTTTATTGTTTGCAAGGTTTGCCGTGGGATTCTGAGAATCTGTTAGTTCGTGTACATTTTGGTAAAAACCATCTTGTATTTCATCATAACCAAGGCCTATTTGGTAATAAGGATAGTCGTATTGTCTTTGGTTGCCTGTAGAATGCTGCTGAGAATAATCGTTGTCACAATAATGATTCTGATATATGTGTTCGTCACTATAATAATCATATTGAGAATAATTTCTATATAACACTTGTTGGTTTATACCTTTTTCATCAGAATACAGCACTCCAGGTTTTCTTTCAACTCGAGTATCGTTATAATTATCGGATTGAACATCTGAAAAAATAACCAATTCCTTTCCGCTTTCTGTTTCAGCATTTTTGGGCAGAGTGGCACCATCTACTGTTTCTTCATCTGAAATGACAGTTTTACCAGAGCTTCCATCCTCATATGTCACCTCATAAACGGAGCTTCCCGTGGTTGCATTATAGTATAATCGCTCACCAGATGATTCAGGCTTCTTGGGATCATCAGACTCTTCTACAATAATCTTTGGTGTTGAATCCAACGAAACGGTGCAGTTTTCATTAGAATTATAACACTTTTTTCCATAATAAGAAGGAAAATTTGGCGGTGATAACTTTGGAGGACGCATATTCGAGTATTTTAGGCCATAGGGCACTGGCGGACAAGAGTCCCTCGTTATATGCGCCATATGATGAGGATAAATTCGTGAAGGTTGAAATGGCCTAAAATGATACTGGTACCCGTACTTTGACATGAGATCATAATTATCATGATTGGGAGAGCAGTCTTGTTTCCTTGGCCTTAGGGAATAACGATATGAATTTTGGTTTTGGTTTGTTGCTGCATGGAAAGGGCTAGCAGAACTGTTGAAATTCACATCCCTATAGCTTGATGATACCGACGGCTGACGGCCATCTGGTGGCCTACTTTTGTTAAACCTCATTCCTGTCTGAGGAAGATAAGGGACGGTAGAGTCGTTGTCGTAAAAATTAGATGACGCCTGACTCCTGCTGTCTTGATAACCGCTTGTATGGCGAGCTTGATCGTGATGCTGCCTTGAAGGCCTTGAAGTTTCATTAGGCCTAATAAAAGCCGGGTTTCTCTGGCTGTGGCTCATATCTGGACAAAGCTTCAATGCCCTTTTGCTCTAATTTCAGGCTGTACAAATGAGAATATGTAAAAAGCCTTTTATGGTCTTGCAGAAAAGGATAAAAGAATTATGCTCACATCAATTTCTGTTGTACGTGATTTCAATAGTGGAAGTAGGACACCCAAATTCGGCTATCAAGCAAATGTTTTGCTTTAAAAAGAGACTTATGATGCTTCACTTTAGCTAAAACAAATACTTTCATGGGTGTATATTTATGGATTTCAAAGCTACAAATGGTAGTATGCTGTTGTTCCTGATGCTTAATATAGAGGGGATAACTCACAAAGTTTATTCCTTTGTATGCACAATAATGCGCAATGCTGCAGCATCACACGCCTCTCCAGCTCTACATGTACCAACTAATTGGGATAATGCTGCGTTTTAGCGCTAATGTTTACGATATTTTGCCTTTTATAGTTGTGCAATCCGTACAGCTATAAAAGCACACAGTAGAGCTGCTTGTTTATGGTGACATTTTTGCTACTGGTGGCATAGCGCTTTAAACAAATTTACCCGTTTTGCAAATTGTGCAAGTAAGAAATGGTAGATGCGCCGATTTTAGTCGATGCAAATTTTTACTGTAAGAATGTAACAAGCCCAGGTTCTTCACGACAAAGTAGACAGAGCTTGCATCTCCAGTAAATGGAGCATATAGAAAAGGAAATGTGGTTTATGATGGTCAAGAAAATTAGCATAATTGATGTCTACCATAGTATAGTAAAATTTGTTTGTAGTTGACTTAGCCCCTTGTATCCGTCAAAATTCCACTGCGGTTTTTCTCCACTCTGCCTGAGTGCACGGATGCGGAATTGCGGCAGGGTAGCAGCTTGTGCGCACCGCCCGTTCAAGCAAGAATTCTCAACAGATTTTCGAATTATCGGCGACAAAAAAGACGAGAAAAAAATGAAAGATTTTGTCAGCCAAAATGGATTGAACTAACCATTTAACAGTCTTTTTAAAGTATATCAATTGACTATTCTCAATTAAAACTATCCGTAACATAAAATGTCTATCGAAGAACAAATCCCAGCCGGTGCTGAAGTTTCCGTTTTCTCTAAAAACGAGAAGAAGGCTAGAAAGTTATTTGCCAAATTGAACTTGAAGAAAGTTGAAGGCATTTCCAGAGTCACTTTCAAGAGAAAGGGCAACCAAGTTTTCGGTATTGACAGACCGGAAGTTTTCAGATCTTCTGCCGGTACTTATATTGTTTTCGGTGAAGCTAAATTAGAAAACTTGGCCGAAAGATATAAGCAAGCTGCTGAAGCTCAAGCCAAGTTAAAGGAAAACTCCCCAGAAGTCTTGAAAAACGCTGCTGAGTCCATTCAATCTTCCTCTGGTCTTGATGCCGCTGCCGACAAGTCCCCAGCTTCCATTACTGCTGACTTGCAGGCTGCTGCTGATAACTCCGGTAAAGAAGAACCAGAAGATGACGAAGAAGTCGATGAAACCGGGGTCAACCCAGAAGACGTCAAGATCGTTGTTGCTCAAACCAATGCTTCTAGAGCTAAGGCCGTCAAAGCTTTGAAAGAAAACAACAACGACATGGTCAACGCTATCATGGCTTTGTCTGAAGCTTAAGCTTGCCGCTTTTTACGATAAATAGTGTATATAATTTTCAATTATGCAAGCAGTTCTATGAATTGATTTTGATCTAAATATTTGAATCTTTTTTAAGCTAACAGAAATGTATAATACGTAGCATGGAACCCATTTGAATGGTAACAAATAGGCACTTGAGATTCATTTCGACATAGAAGTCGATTTGATGACGGCATTTTACCAAATTCTTACTGGAGATGTACCCTAATCAGATTTGGAGGTGCTCGCGAAAAAGGACAGGACGGATTTCATCCGCGCGGTTGGCTCTACTTTTATTTTGATTTTACTTGAAGCTCATTACACACTAGTCAAATTATACCAGTCAGTCAGTGAGCCGTCAAAAACCTCAAACTCCATGAAGTGAACAATGTCGGATATATTTTATGATGGCCTTTTAAAAGTCTACAAGTGCTCAAGAATTCCTATATTGAGCGGCAAAGATTTCACTGTCGCCGATGGCGATGGCCATTATTACAACAACTCCTCATTCACACCACCTCGCAAGAGAAAGTCACAGAATATTACAGAAAGCCATGATAGTCTAGGAAAAAAATACAATCACCAGCTAAGGAAAATCTTTGCCAAAGTTTTGAATGATATTTCTCAAGATGATGGCTCCTTAATACCTAATTCAATTTTTTTCAAGGAGCAACCCACAAGTGCTAGCCGCAACATACAAGATGGCGATGCCAACAATTTCACAGATTGGAAGTATCTTTATGACAATATGAAGGTATCTTTTAAGCAGGAGGTAATGCGCAGCTCAAAGGAACATGAATTTATCATAAGCTACATGATGGTGAAGTTTCCTAGAGAAGTTAGTGTCAAAAGACAAATTTTTGTATTCGTCCAGCGATTGGAACAGCAGGATGGGCAAGATACACAGCGCCATGAGAAGAGTGAAAACCTGGAAGCTAAAGATCAAAGTTTTAACACTTTGATAATAATAAGGAGCTCTGTGGCACAATTCACCCTGGTATTTTTGAGATGGTGCGAAAATAGCTTAGGCTCGTCAGTACTAATAAAACCATTGAAGATTACCTCAACATTTTTAAAACATACTATAAACTCTCTCATCAATCATTTTTTTATTGTCGCCAATGATGATTTGGCCGGGTCCCTAGGTGGGCTAGGAGATTTGACAGTCGAATTCAGAGTGAAGACAGAAAAAAATGCATTAAACTCAATAAAAATCGACTTCCTTAATGAAGATGTGGTCCTGCTTGTTAATCAAATTGCACAGCAGAATGAACAAGTGAAGAACAAATGGGTGGATTTTGCCGAGATCTTTTTTAATCATCTTCAAGAAAACACTAAAATTAATTTCGAGCAATTGCCCATATCTAAAGTCATGACGGAAAACTTGATGATAACAGGTTCAGAAGGCTCTAGCGGAAAAATATTATTTTATGGCGGTAACAATGCACTCAGACTTACAAATCTGAGAAACTCGGGGAATAGAGGCTACAGCCAATTCACTATTTATGAGTTCATTTTCGAACTATTCAGTTTGACATAAAATGCATGCTTTATATCCACCAATGTATCACGAATTCTGCAATTTCAAACATAGAGAATACTTTATTTAAGATGGGACGGTTTGTTTTCTTGCCGTTTTGTAAAGTTTAGCTATAATCATAAATCCAACACTTGTAGGAACGATATTGGCTCCTACTTTATACCATGCGCCTGCATATGAGTTGTGCATTTGTATGACTTTTAAGGTATTACAATGCATAAAGGAACTGTGGTGCGCATTAAGCAGCTGACAAAAAGCTCAGCGAATCAACTGCAGCGAAAACAAAATCATAGATCACAAAAGATACCCTCCCGTGGAGTTAGCCAATGGGGCCATCTTAAATTTTGTTAGCGTAATTTTCACTACTAGCTGAGTGAAAACATAGGCGCAATATGAAAAAATAAAATAAAATATAGAGGCAAAGCAGCAAAGAGTCTTGAGCGGCGTAACAGAACTACCCATGGTCTTTTGATATCACCAACAACATAATAATAATACAATAATGGCATCTTTGGGTTTCAGATCTTTTGCTCGCAGTAGCATATTGTCTAGAGCTTTGGGTATGTTTTGCCATGCGCAAATCGCACGAAGTCCATCAACATTGTGTCGTTAGAAAGTGGTGTCGAAAGTTGAAAATAGTTTCGAAGAGGCGAACCAGATTGGGTGGTATCACATTCACCCAAATGTAATAGAGCTGCAGAAAGAACTTTTGTTCATTTTAAGAGGATTCAAGATTTTAACTTCCCACGCTCAAAGGTCTCGTTAAAAATTATACAAGTTGAGCATTATTAAGCTAAAGCTCGTATAATGAGAAACAAAAATGATATACAATCTATATGTTCAAAGACTTGTTTGTGAAACTACATGCTTTTAAACCACATTTTATCACGTTGATTTGTTGTGATGGTTCACTTATTCAAAGACACAATGTTGATGAAGTGGGACGTCCATATCTTAACAAAAACGACTTTTTTTTGAAACATGTTGTGCTAACATTTTAATTCTAGGCTCTCAGACTAGAATGTTGTCATCCTCTACTATGGTCAACAAGTCCAACTACTCTACTCCAGACTTCAGTGATTATGTGAAGCCAACCGGTTCTACCGACAAAGGCCGTGCCTTTACCTACTTCATGGTCGGTTCTTTCGGTTTAGTGTCCACTGTGGGCGCCAAGTCCACTGTTGAAGCTTTCTTGCAAACCATGAGTGCTTCCGCTGATGTCTTGGCTATGGCTAAGGTTGAAGTGAAATTGGCTGCCATTCCAGAAGGTAAGAATGTCATTGTCAAATGGCAAGGTAAGCCAGTTTTTATTCGTCATAGAACTCAAGAAGAAATTGCTGAAGCCAACAAGGTTGACATAAGCGCTTTGAGAGACCCACAAAATGATTCCGACCGTGTTAAGACCCCAGAATGGTTGGTGATGTTGGGTATCTGTACCCACTTGGGTTGTGTCCCAATTGGTGAGTCCGGTGACTTTGGTGGTTGGTTCTGCCCATGTCATGGTTCCCATTACGATATCTCCGGCAGAATCAGAAAGGGTCCAGCTCCACTCAATTTGGAAGTTCCAGAATACGAATTTTCCGACCCAACCACCTTGGTCGTCGGTTAAACGTTTTGTTATTTCCCGCCCACATCGTCAAAGCCGCCATCAAAATCGCCACAACCACACTAATAAGTTTACATGAAATTATTCCTTTTTTGCAAAGCATTTTTTTACAAGATGAATAGAATCCTTTGTCATCATCCTGTTTTATGGTTGTTTAGGTTCTAATCTCTGTCATATATCATTCTCGCCTATAAGTAGCTGTACTTTTACGACTCATCCCGTTTTTCTCGAAAAAAGTGTTTCGTTTTTGACTGCGTCCCGAGTGACCTACTTTGTAAAAAATCACTAAAAATATATGTAGGTTTAATCATTTCTAATACCCTCTGTGTCACATTAATAAAAGTTGTTGGGCCTGTGGTAGTCTCGTGGCCTCTCTAGGCACTTACAGATGCCGGTATCGGCAGACAGACAGACGCTGAAGCAGGCCTCCAAGAGAAGGGGCTCATAGCCGGCCGTTCCGTGTCGCAGCCGAGGCAAGAGCAGCTTGCAAGAAAGGCCCGCTCACAGCCTCTTCAGAATAGCTACAGAACCTTTCTGGAGCAGCTACAGGTAGTTTCTTCAAAATTTGCATTGCTCTGTCAGCCAACGTCGAAGTCAAGTCGTCCCAGGAAATCCCAACCACCATGTCTGAGTTTTGGAACAACAACAAGGGCACATTTAAGAAAGCCGGCATTGCAACATTGAAAGGCGGAACAAAGGCAACGGTTTTCGTCAGTAAACAAGGCTACAATGCTGTCAAATCAGCAAGAGAAAAGGAAGTTGCCAAACACAAAGACACTGTCGCAAAGGAAGGCGAGGAGGAAGACAGTAATCAGACTGTGAGGCCAGCAATGACTTTGCAAGATCCAAAATCTTTTGGCCCTCCCCCAGCCAGAAATGTGACACCTGGAGGTACTTCTCAACCTCAGGCTCAACCATTGCAGCATGGCCAAGGGATTCAACAAACCTTCCAGCAGCCCCAGACTGCTCAATACCAACTTGTTCAGCAAATGCAACAATACCAGCCTGCACAGCAACAATCTATATGGCAACAACCTCAGGCTTTTCAGCAGCCTCAGCAACAATCCACGTTTTACCAACAACAGCAGCCACCCCAGCCTGCACAACACTTCCAACAGCAACAGCAACAACAGCAACAGCCAGGTAACCTATTGGCTCAATTTAGAAGAGGCTCTTCAAACCTGGTTCTCTCAGCACAGCCAAAACAGCCGCAGCAATCCCATGGCTCCCCAGAAGCAGCAGAAAGGCCTCAGGTTAAACCAGTGAACTTACTTGCGCAATTTAGAACTGGGTCATCCCTGAGCACGATACCCCAGGTTCAGAAAACAAACAGAACTTACGATAGAGCTGCCATTCCCGCTCCAGGAGCTGGTCAGCCAGTACAACCGTCACAGCAGCAGCAACAGCAACATCAAGCGTTTCACTTAGCACAGCAGCCATCGCAAGTGCAACCAGCACAGCCATCGCAAGTGCAACCAGCACAGCCGGCTCAGCAAATTCCAGTGCAATATGAACAAGCTCAAGTCGGAACCTCGCAAGCGCCTGATCCAGCTGCTGTCAGTACTTCCACTGGTGGTTATGGCTTCCAGCCACAAACACGGGCGCAATTAGGAGCACCAGCACCAGCACCAGCACCAGCACCAGCATCAGTGCCAGCACCAGCTATTGACATAAAGTCACTTCCTAAGCCACCTGTGCACAGAGACAGAGGCAAAACCTCAACACCGGTCTCTCAGAGCACGACGGGCGTCAGTAAAGGGCCTGATAGCACTCTACTGTCGTCTGCGCCAGCCATCAGTGTGGCATCATCGCTAACTGTAAATGAGGTCGCTTCACCAATGCCTACCTTGCCAGCACACGGAGCAGTTCCTGCGCCTCCTATGTCTCGGGATGGCTCAGCATCTACTGTGGTTTCTCCTCCGCCAGCACCACCGGCAAGGGACAGAAGTCCCTCAGCGACTCCCGTAATACCATCAAGAGTTACCTTCCCTGCGGCAGCACCTCAGACAGTTGACTTGAAGCTGTTCCAGCCACCACCTAAGCCTCACGGCGCTAAAGTTACGCCACCTCCTAGACCTGTTTCCCGCGGTACTCCTAAAGCGCCATCACCAGCGTCAGGTAGCCCAGCGCCAGGAGCACCGTTTTCGAGAACAGCCAAACCGGAATCTCCAGCTCGGGGAGCCGTGAACGTTCCTCTATCATCAAGCTCGACTGCCAGCAGCATTGAACAATTCGCTCCTCCTCCTAAACCGTATGGATCAAAGGTGTTTGAAGCAGGGAGAGACAAGAAAGGGCAATTGCAGGCTCAATCGGATAGTCAAAAACCTTCAGTTGCCAACACGACTTGCAATTCCCAACAACTGTCGAAGGTCAAGTTAGTGAAACCAATGTCAGTCGAGTCTACTGCCGCTCCTTCAGCAAATACGCATTTACCACCACCTAAGCCCCCTGCCTCAAGTTACAGCAGATTTGGAGCCAATGCCAGTTTGAGCAAAGTTAATACTCAATCAGCTCAGAATGCTAGCCAAGAAGAAACCAAACCATTCCATTTTGCGCGCAAAAGGACTATCCCTCTACCGGACAAAACGATTGAAAACAAGTTGCCTAACGACGTAATTAAAAAGGAAGGCGACGAACCATGTTTGACACTGGAAATTAGCGAAAAGCTTAAAATGAATGAAGATAACATTTCAAACCCAACTTCTCCAGCATTGGCAGAAAAGTCTGCCTCGATGACCAAACCAAAACCTCCAGCGCCAAAGCCAAGGTTAAAGGTGCCGGCACAAGAGTCAAAGCAGAAAGCCCCAGAGCCTAAATCAAAGCCACAAGCCCCAGAGCCTAAATCAAAGCCACAAGCCCCAGAGCCTAAATCAAAGCCACAAGTCCCAGAGCTTAAACCAAAACCGCCAGCACCTAAACCAAAGACAAAACCCCCAGCGCCTAAACCCAAGCTACAACCAGAAGCAAATACAGATGAAGATACGCATTCAATAGCACCAGAGTCAGAAAAAATCTCTTCCCTAACCGCACAATCCAAACCTCAGCCTCCTGCTTCCCGCAAAAAGGCCGTGAAGGTACAGCCTATCGATGCTTCATCATTTGATTTCAGAAAAAATTTGCGTCCCGTGCGGTCGACATCAAGCTCGATTCCTAATCTAGATCATGAAGTTACCAAGAAATCAGTTGCCCCGCCACCACCTTTGGTGAAACCTAAGCCAAAACCGCCCCTCGGGATCAAGCCTAAAGCCCTCGGCCAAAAGTCAGCCTCAACCTATGAAAGAGCAGCTGTACCTTTACCCACTCCCGCTCTTTCACGCTCTGACAGCGGGGTTAAGCGCTTGGTGGAGCCAGAATGGCAACCACACGAGTTGGACTTAGAGTTGAGTACTGGATGGTTTGCATACACTAGAGACTTCAAAGTTCCAAAATGCTTTGACAATCTAACTTACGCTACCTCTTTTGCAATAAGTAACAATCATGCCACTAGGTTCTTGAGCGCTAGATTTTTCGATTTGTCGATCTCCAAAGTGAAAATTGAATGGGACCCATCGGTTGTCTCATCTTCAGATTCAGGCTTTAGCAAGGATGAAATTAATACCTTGTTACGGACGGTGAAAGTGGAAAGAGTGGATATTTCTCCTCCTATTATTCCTTCAAAAAAGATTCTTATAGAAAACTCCAACAGATTTGGTGATTATGTTGCTAATTGGGTCGAAACAAAGCTTGGCCAGAAGGTGGGTGATGGCGAATGCTGGACGTTAGCTCAACAAGCTTTGAAAAAGGGATGTGGGAGTCATGCCTACGTTAGCGATGCTTTTAACCATGGCGCCAAGTATTTGACACTCAAAGCTGAGTCCGGAGTGATTGCGCAATCTGAGCAATTGGACGATGTGAGAAGAGGTGATATCATTCAGTATAAGTCATGCGTCTTCAAGAACTCAAGCACTACAAAGACCGCTGGCAACCCAGACCATACTTCCATAGTATTAGCTGTCAAAAATTCAAGCTCAGGCGTCGCTGCCAAAGCCGTCTTGGAAATTGCCCAGCAAAACGTCAATGGCATCAAAAATGTTATGGTAGATGAACTAGATCTAAGCGACCTTTACCAGGGCGAATTACAATTCTTCAGACCGGTAAATGCAGATTGGGCTGGCGAGTTAAATAATAATTGGAACTGAGCACTTTATTTTTTTTCCTTTGCCTTGAAAGTTTATGAAGCAATATTGAAATTTTTATTCTGTTGTTTCTTGATTCACAAAGCCCCTAGGTCTAGTAGAAAACAAAGTTGCTTATGCATGTTGGAGATGTAGAACTGCGTTCATCTGTAGGTTGTAGCAGTGCGGATAGCACGAGGGCGGGTAGCATGTGCAACACACCCTTTATATAGCATTTACGCGCAGAGGGAAATTCAGAGAGGAACCTGGAAAATAATAACAACTAAGGGCTGGTGCTGATTGATAATTGCAGACAGCACACTAGAGATAGCATCAAGACATTATATTTCCTGGCGTCCAGTCAACTGGCCGATAAAAATTAAAATAGAATTCTCATATAGGAAAAGACACGTTATCAATAATGTCGTCCCAGGAAGAAAAAGACTATGTTTTAGAAACGGAAAACAAGCCAAGGGAAGATGAAGAAGTGAAAAATACCAGCGCGAACGAAACCGAAAATGACGATAACAGTGACGACGATGACGACGATTTGTTCGGTGAAGGGAGTGATAAGAATGAAGATAAAGAAAATAACGAAGCCAAGAGTTCGCGCGGAGACTTGAATGATTTCATCGAAGAAGACAAAGAAGATAAAGAAAGACAGGTGGATGAAGACCAGCAGGAATCAGAAGAAGAAGAACAAGAAGAAGAAAGGGAAATAAATGCCATCGACCTTGATTTGGCAAAACACCCGGCCACCAATAAATCCGACAAAGACGAGTCTTACTTTGTGAATCTTCCTGCTTTTTTAAATATTGAGTCTTTGCCGTTTGACGCCCCAGCCTTCAAGGAGTCTATTGTGGAGAAGGAGCACTTGAGTGAAGAAGATAAGATTATGGAAAAGCTTTTTGCAGAAAATGTTATAAGGTGGAGGTACAATAAGGTGGGAGACAAAGTTTACAAGCAGTCTAATGCTCATTTTGTTGAGTGGTCAGATGGATCCTTGTCTTTGAAACTAGGTAACGAACTTTTCGACGTTGTGAGAAACCCTACCTCCGACCACTTTTTGACTGTGCGTCACAATGATTTGGAGATTTTCCAAACAGACACGATATTCAGTAGAAACATGAAATTCATTCCTTCCTCCACAAACTCTGAGATCCACAGGAGGCTCACCGACTACATCAAGAGTAAGAACGCTAAATCTGATACTGTTAACAGCGCATTGTTGGATGTTGATCCAGAAGAAGTTTTGAGAAAAAGAGAAAGAGAAGAAGACGAGGCAATCAGACATCAAAGAAGACTTGAACAGAAAAGACTTATTGAAGAAGAAAGGATGGAGAAGACAGGCAGGGTCCCAAGAGCCACAACGTCATACTCTTATGGCTACGATGATGAGGAGGACGATGAGGAAGCAGCAGTCGCTGGCAAGACCAGAAACGGTGGCTACTTTGACGAGGAAGACGATGATGATTTCGTGGCTGAAGACGACGAAGAAATAGCAAGTGATGAGGAAGAAGATGACTTGGAAAGATCTGAGAGATTGAATAAACTCAAAGAAAGCGGGATGAAGAGATATCAGGATAACGAAGAACCAGAAGAAGAAGAAGAAGAAGACGAGGAGACTACTGTGAAATCAAGCAAGAAGAGAAGAGTGATTGCTGATGACGAAGAGGATGATTATTGATAAAAAAAAGTTGACGATTTGTATTTTTATAGTTTTCAATTCAATGTATTTGCGGCATCTTTTTTACTCTTCTCATGTAATAGCAAAAATTCTTTACGAAACATCGCTTGTATGGTTTATACAAAAAGAAATACTGACATTCATTAGACGTTGAAGTTTTGTGGTTATAAAATACTGGGGTTATGTGCGTGTGCGCGAGCCTTCCTAAACGCCTTTCGAAGTTTCTGCGACTTTCTTGATTTGATTAGGTGTTTGATAGACCGCGCAGTGCGAAAACATAAAGGATTTGGATCTGTTGAAGCGTAAGAGTGCCCCTAGGGACAACGCTATACTCACCCGCCTAGAAGTCTCAATTACACAGGAATAGTTACTGTTTTACAGTAAATCTCTTCATTGAAAAATTCAGCAACGGCGTTTCTCCATAAAACACTACTGTATCAAAAGCATTAAGCCAATTCAAGAAGAACATTATTCAAGAGAATTATATCAATCGTCTATAATGACCGCTAAAAGCAGAGACTTTAGCGTAACTGCAACAGATGCAAACCAGTCTCTTCAGTCCAATCCTCGAAATTCAATAGACTCGTTTGTGTATTCCTCCTTTTCGAATAATAATATACCTAGACAACAGGGGCCAGGATCAATAGCGTCCTCCTCCTATTCTAATTTTGGCAAGCAGAACTTTGGCAGTGGGCCGTACAACAAAAACTGGCAGAACTCGAATAACCCTTACAACGCCGCTTCATCCTCCAGCTTTGCTGGATACTCCTCTTATGGCGCCAAGTTTGCCGAATCTGCTAGAAGCACCACCAGACTACTCAAGTTCAGGGTGCCTATATTTTTCAAAAGGATATTGAAGCCGCCGACTTTAGATTTCGATAAGTCGATATGGGAGGTCTTTTACTTGATTTTCTCGCCAAAAAAGGTCTACAAAAGTTTATACTACCACAAATACACCAAGAATTATTATCATCGTGATGACCCGTCTTTCATAATATTGATCAGTTTCTTCCTCGTCATCAGTGCCATTGCATGGGGCATAACGTACAGCTTGAAATTTCTCGGAATACTAAAGCTTATATTATACATGGTAGTAGTTGATTTCTACCTCGTGGGCATAGTGGTGGCCACCATCAACTGGGTTCTTGTTAATAGATTTTTGAGAAAGAATAACTATCTCAGCCAACTATATGGCGGCGCCAACTTTTCTTCATACACCCATGCCGCCCCAAACAGCAGCAAAATCGTCAGCTTATTCCAATTTCTTTCATATAAAATAGGGTCGTTCTTCAGTGGCAGCTATGGCGGCAGCAACAGATTGGATGCATCGGTATCGTCATCTTCCGAAGAAACCCTAGAGTGGGCCTACTGTTTCGATATCCATGCAAACTCATTCTTGATAATCTGGATAAACCTCTACTTACTCCAGTTTATACTCTTGCCAATATTGGTTCTCAACAGCTTCTTTAGCCGACTTTTGGGTAACTCCCTTTATTTAGTCACATTTTCGTACTACTGTGTCAACAGTTTCTACGGCTACAACATCTTGCCCTTCTTGGTCAAAACGGAGTTCATTTTGATTCCGGTACCGATATTTATTGTCGCTTGGTTCATCTTGACGTTCTGCGGCTTCAACATGACTAGTTACATGGTCGACAGCTACTTTAACTAGGACAGACTATCAACCTTATTCATATTATATAACTTTAAATTTCATAATATTGGATACTAGTAGAAATAATAGATGAAATTTGTTTTGACTTTGATCATTAGCTGCATCGTCTTCCTAATGTACTTTCTAATCATAAATTGACATTTAAGCTCTCATCAGCAGGAGGCTAGCTTCAAACCATACATGCTACGCGACGGCAAAATAAATAGCCAGTCACTAATTAATTTGTGACAAAAAAGTACATGTAAAAACGATCATTCACGGTTCATCTATAAACGTTGATTATACCAGATCGGTCACCTGAAACAATCATAAAGTAGGGCTTGGATAATAACACCATGTCGGTAATCACATCATTATGATTTCTTATCGCCTCTTTCTGCTCATTGGAGATAAGCGTGGATCTGTGCTTTTTCTTTTTCGGGTCACTTTTGCCCTTGACATCGTACTTGTTACTGATGGTTTTAGAATTTTGAGGATGGAAAATATCCCAGAACATAATGTCAAAGTTTGTCTTGTTGCTAGTGAACAAATATAACTGTTTCTTATGTGATCCTGTTGGCACTTTAAGTTCTGCAAAAGATGACAGATATAAAAGTTCGTCATTGTTGCTTGGTCCGTCTGACTCGGTTTCATTTTGGTTGCCGAGCTTTTCCAAATTAAGAGTCTCTTCAAGCTCGTCAAATGAAAAATCGGTGTTTTTGATGGTCAATAAATTATCATCATCGTACTCGAAATCAATATTGTCATCAGGAAGCTCGACAGGCACGCAACTATCTATGCTGTAAGAATTTTGTCTTTGTAAACCAGATGAACGTTGCTGATGCTGTGGCTGCTCATCCGAGTGAGAGTGCTGCTGCGTTGGTTGTTGCTGACGACGAATTGTATAAACCTCCTGAATTTTGCCTTTGGAGAGATCATAGATAGATAAAATATTATTGTCACTCATTAATGTGAAAAAAGAATGCTTATAAGTGTTAAAAGCATTACTAAGCTTTTTGATCGGCTTACCTCCTGAGAACTTCCAGTTTTTCAAATTCAATCTAAATCTGAGGTCCCACAAAGTTAAATATCCCTTACTAGTTCCCACTAGGATCCATGTACCTTTGGTGTCAACACAAAACGAAGTAGTGACACCATATGTCAACGGTATTTGAAATTGAAATTCAACTTTCATGGTTCTCACGTCGATAGCCGTTACTTGGGATAAACTCGATATGACGATCAATAATGGTTTGCTTTCTACAATGACAAACTCCATAGACGTGACAAACTCTCCTTCTAACTGATCAAACTTGTATGATCTTATCTGAACCAACTTTTTGATTCTATAGTTTTCTTTTACCGTCTTGCTAAACGAAACTCTATAAACTTTAATGGATGCTTTCGTTGAAATAGCAAAACAGTCTCTATTTTCAATGAAACAAATGCTTCTAACTGATGACTTCAAGTTCACTGATAGAGCAGATTTGCTGGTGACATTTCTTTCCAATCTAAGCGAATCCCAAATTTTTAAGTATCCGTCTTCACTTCCGGACAAAAAATAGGAGTAGTCTGGAGAAGTCGCAAGACAATTAATCGCACCTTCATGTTCTGAAAGGTGGGCCACCAATGTACCTTTTGGAGGCCAATAATTTGAGTTGTTAATGTTCACCATTTTATCCTCGACAGGAAGCGTTATTGAAGGGCCAAACTCATAAAAGTTATCCAATGTTGTTGTGAAAGTGTAGTTTTTCAAGTACTTTAAGATGTTTTCATTATTACCGGTATAACTATGTGTTATTACTGGTGTCACAGAGCCTGCCAGAGCATCATTTTCGATCGCAGAAGGGTTTTTAGTTTCTCCTATATCAAGTGAGCTAGCCAGTAGGTTCTGGCTAATGCTATCGAGCTCACCATAAATATTTTCCTGGTTCGTCAATAGAGAAGGGGTAGCTTTTTTGAGTGCGACCAATAACAATCCTGTATCTTCTGATACAGTGGGAACCATTGGTGAAGCATTATTAGTATTGTTGCTGCCGACATTTTGCAAGGACATGCCGCTGAATACACTCTCATTGTCTAGCCTAACTTTTTCTGTTAAATTTATGATTTTATTTTGTCTGTCCGTCTCGACTTTGCTTGAAAAGTTACCAGAGGGCTTAAAGACAATGTCTAAAAACACATTTCTTGGGAATACTCCCAATTTTTGAATTTCTGTGATTACTTCCTCTGATTGGTCTTTCATGGACTGCGAGCGAGCCGCTTTGGAAATATGATCTTTCAAAGCGTAAATTTTCCATAAATCGTTTTCTTGTAAGCCTGAGGCACGTAGTTTTCTTATCCACGTCTTGTCCTCGTTAGTAAGTTGCACCGATACCCCACCGAATGCTGAATTCTTGTTAGGACTACCCAATGAACTTTTATCAGACGGCGATGAAGCTCTTTTGCGGTCTCGGGCGGTTACTTTTGATATCATGCCAGTTATTGACTTCGTGATTGACAAAGAAGAGGGGTAGATTGAGTTGTCATCAACGGCCCCACCACTTGAAGAGTGCCCCTTAGTTTGATCCCAAAAAGCACTATCTATGGCTCTTCTGTACCATGTAAACGAGAGGTTATAAACCGATCTTGACACAGGCTTCTTGGCGCAAGGATAGAGAGAGTCCCAATTGAATTCTGTTACATCGTACTCTAAGTATGCCCTTATGATTGGGTACAAAGTACAGAAAACATCAGCCAATGATAGTTTGTTACTCACATTGATAATGAATATCAACGCACCTTGCCTAATCCATTCGTTCGGATGTAATATTAATTTGGAAATAGTCTTTGACAAATCCCAAATGTAATGCTTTTTAACAAGATCTAATCTTACCAACTGTGTAAAACTCTGCAATACCTGAATCACAATGAACTCCTCAGGATCAGAAAGTGATTGGACGAGCAACGGTAAAATGTATTGCTCCAAGCTTATGGTTCCTACATACACCGAAATCCCAATTATGGACTTCACAAAAGCCAATCTTAAATAAGAGCTTTTGTCATTTAAGTAGGTGATGAGATGGCTGAGAACAATATCATTAGTCTTTTCTTTTCCTATCACAGAACACAACACGTGAATATTTGACAAGAATGAAATTTTGGTGTTTTCATCTGCAGTGAGCACAATCAATGTGAATAATTCTATGAGTTCAATTAAAGAATTTCTGGAAATATCTGATGATACTGGGCCGCCAGGTGCTCCTGCTGCTTCCTGATACCCACTAATGGCCATTTTAACTGAAGTTTCGGTTTCAAGGTCACTTTCATAAGCAGATAATGTTTCCAAAGAATTTGATTTCAAGATTTGACCCATGTCGTAAAATCGGATAATATTAAGCGCAATGTTAGGCAACACCGCGGCAAAAAACATTTTCTCGTATGATGAGCAATAGTCTTTCGTCAAGTAGCTTCTTAGTTTCGGAATGATGTACTCAGGAAAAATTAACGCGTTGATGGGAGTTATAGCATCAACTGTTGATATAACTTGTGTCGCCGCCTTAAGAGATGTTATTCTGACTTCAGGACACTCATCATCAAGTAAAGACACCAAAAATGGGACCACTCGGTCCAATTTGCCTTCATCGTGAATTCTCTCACTGAGTGCTACCAAAAGCTCAATACCTTTAATCCTTGAAGAAGCAACGTAAGTGTTTCGGAGTGACGATATAACAAATCCTAAAAGGATCAAGAGAGATTCATCTCTAAAAGCGATATGCTTCAACGACTTCAATGTGTAATTTTTAGGGATACCAGGCAAATTGAATGCCAAGGGAAACAATGCCACATCATCCAGTTCACCTTTACCGAATTTAGAGAAGTCTCCATCATATTTAATCCCTAGTTCACTGCAAATAGTGTCGTAATCTTCATAAATCTTTTCTATTCGCAAGTCACAGTTTTTGATAATTGGAGCTCCTTCTTCCGAATACTGAGCAGGACTGTTTTTTTGTTCGTTATTAGCCTCAATATATGTCAATTCATTCATGTAGTTTCCAAGAAAGTTGTAAAAGGACTCAGGAAAGAGGCTGCCCCTGTACTGTTCCAAATACTCTCTTGGTGTTTTCCGTTTGGCAGGGTCTAAATCAATCATACTTTTGACAAGCTCTTTCATTTTTGGGTCACTAATATTGTCTAAATTTGGATCATACGTATTGTTCTTATATTTGAATAACTGTGACAACGTGAAGATAGACCCACCCTCTAAGTATAACTCAGCAATCACACAACCAAGACTAAAAATATCCATCTTTTCTGTGGATGATTGTGTCGTAGCGGGCTGCACTAAAGAGTTAACATTTTTTAAAAAAAACCTCTCTGGAGCCAAGTAACAATTTCGCCGCTGAGAAGTGTCAAAGTAAAAAAAAAACTCTCCTGGGTTATCTTCTGGTAAGTATATTGGTTTATATGGAGCAAAATCGGTCAAGTACACTGAGTTCCAGGTAGTCATTAAAATGTTTTCTGTTTTAATATCACCATGGGTAACCCCCAAGGAATGGCAGTTGTCAAGGATTGTCAAAAGCTGGAACACAAGCCAAAGCTTCTCAATGCTTTCGAGGAATGGTCTGGTACTTAGGCGATCATACAAGTTATTGTGAAGATACTGCCGTATCAAGTATCCCGCCCTTTCCGTTTCAATGATTTTGGTGAATGGTATGACTCCGGGTACATCCGTTAGCAATGACCTTTGTCGGTCGAGAATTTTGACTACTGTTTTGAGCTCTAGTTGATTGTTATAAGCTATCAGGTTGACACCTGCAATATTATCTATCTTGTTGTTGCAAATCTGGTTATCAGCTGTGATATTTTTCTGGTCATTTGATAATCTTCCATCTATAGTTTCTAGATTACTAGTGAAATTGTTAGCAGTACCTTTGCTACTACCGCCATTACCATGTATACTGCTAGCTTCCGAGTTCAGGATATTGTTACCAAGAGTATTGGTGTTATTGTTACTGTAGAAAATGCTGTCTGGCTTGATGAGCAACTTGATTAGAATGCGTTCTCCTCCGTCATTTTCGCTGGTGCATTGAATTGACTTTAAAAAACGGCTATCCTGGATAACTTTTTCGAAGTTGATAGAGTCGAGAATGTCAATGTATGAGGAAAGAGAAAATGTATTTGACAAGAGTCTCGGAGCCAAGATCGAGGGCTGGCCTCCCATCTTTTGTTATTGTAATTTGTCAACTGGTTGGTACTTATTTTATATGAATTTGGCTCAAGAGATAGCTGCCGGTCATAAGAATCAAAGTTTTTTGCGTTTTACGATACCAGTATGGTTAATTTTAGAGTAGCGAACAATGGCGTCCTTGACGTTATATACCCGAAGCGTGAGATCGGTTTGTGAACCTTAAAAGATTGTTTGCTTCTCGTTTCCCAAATAAACAGACTAGTATACCGTAGTCGGTAACTGCTAACGCGCCAGGTTTCTTAAAGCACCAAATTAGTCGATGGCTTGGGACAATAGCAAATTGAGATTTGGAGCTCGTGGCATAGCATTTAGCAGCTGTCCTCTCTGCTGGCACCATGATGATGATGGCTAATCCGCTGTAGAAACAGTGTAGTAGACATGTCCCGGGTTACTTTTGATGCGCCGATATGCTTGCAAATGCATGCATCACATAGTGTCAATTTCCAACATCAATACGACTAATATTAGATTGACCGACGTGAAGAAACTACAATAGAATATGAAATAAAGTCCAAAAGAGAGCCTTTATTACTGTATAGTGCTCACAAGTTCGTTAAAACAATATAATGATAAATACCTGACAAGAAAAAAAAACTATTGTACAAACTGGCAAAACAGAAACAAACATAAAGGGAAATCATAAACAGGGAAAGGTGGTCTGTTACACAACATCAAACAAACAGCCCAAATAGCAAATAAGTGATTTATGCAAGCATCAATAAATTGATATTTGATGATATCATATGGAAGCAAAGCATTGGACCAAAGATATTAATTGACAATAAGTTATGAGTAAGCCTTTCTTTATCCTTCAATTTTCAAACGTTTCGCATTCAGTTGAGTTCCATCATGCTCCGGCTCCGTAGAGGCAAGCTTTCTCACCTTTGGGCTAGTAGTATCTCCCACCAATGCTGATTTTGTTGTTGTACTGTCATCCACGCTCTCACTTTCAGCGTCCGCTTTTGGCTTTTGTACTTCAACTTTTTGTTCTTGTTCACTTTGATCTCCTTCATTTTCTTTGACAAGTTCATTAATCTCCTGCTTGGTTTCTGTGTTCTCGGCCTTGACCTGAGGTGACAAAATATCTTTTTTTGGAGTTGGCGCCTTTGAAGATTCGACAATTAGCTGGGCATTTTGAATTTTGACGTTTGGATTTATAATCTCGTTATTTATTTCCCTGATAATCTCGTCTCTTTCATTATTCATCTCAACATCAGCAGAGTTATCACCCAAACCATTATTCTTTTCTGTTATCAAAAACTTGAGCACACGGTTCAAAGTCAACTTTAGAGTATGGTTGACTGATTCCGCCTCGTGAAGCTTTTTGTCAACACTCTCTATACTCTTGATATTCTTGTCACTTTTTTCTGCATCCAAGGCTTCCAACTCGCTGAACCGCTTTTTGTACAATTCGTTAACGAGCTCCAATTCCGAGTTGCGAGTCTTGAGTCTAGCAAACTCCTCAGTGTCTATGTCAGAGCTTGGGTGAGATATCGGCGGTAATATTGGAGACATGAATTGTTTGCTACTAAGCGATAAATGGCTGATTGCATTATTGCTGTCACCAGCAACCAGAACACTTGGAGACTTGAATTGCGGGGTGTCGACACTGGAAAGTGGAGGGAGAATCGATGACACCGACTTCTTTTGCGACACAGGTAAGCGATTCAACTCACTGAGAATTGGAGTATGGTCGTTGCTGGCACTGTTATTACCGAACGCACCAGGAACTCGAAGTCTCTCTAAGGTATCTGACGATTCTAGTAGCGATGCCAGCTTTTGAGGTATGCTGTCTTTCAAAACAGATGAGATTGGCAGAAGATGATGGTGGTGGTGATGTGGGTGTGAGTGCGGTTGGTGCTGCGGCTGCAGCTGCGGCTGACGAGATTTTGGCGCGCTTAACGAAAATTGTGAGATACTGTTGCTGCTATTGGCGTTATTGATAGGTGGAAGTTGCTGGAAAGTAATCAAATGGTTATTCTGGTTAGTATGGTGAGCACCATTTCCTGAGCTGTTCGCCATGCTCTCTAACACACCCGCCACATTATGTTCCACGCTGGTAGCGCTCACTAATGGCTGCTGAGGGCGTCTAGAACCCGGATTAGTGACGGCGTTACTTGCGGACGAAGCAGCCAACAACAATGGGGAGGTGATGGAGTTCAAGTTTGTTTGGTACTTCATTGGGGCAGTGGTAGGATAATTTAAAGGATGTGTGGTCACATGGCCCCAGCTTGGCTCTCTTTGGGAAAGATTGTTGTTGCCGAGGTTGGAACCATGGGGCTGCTTAGGGCCAGAAAGGTTGTTGTTCGTCACTGAAGACGACGTAGAAAGAGGAAACCCATAGTGCGAAGAGAAGGTGCCACTGCTGGCGTGAAGGTGTTGCTGCTGATGGTGAGGTTGAAGGTGTTGTGGGTTAGAGTGGCCGCTGCCCGGAACAGGCTGT
The DNA here is from genome assembly GCA_031125595.1 of Saccharomycopsis capsularis. Classification (NCBI taxonomy): domain Eukaryota; kingdom Fungi; phylum Ascomycota; class Saccharomycetes; order Ascoideales; family Saccharomycopsidaceae; genus Saccharomycopsis; species Saccharomycopsis capsularis. Next base: position 40,909 of record JASTUX010000023.1, read on the forward strand.
AGCGCCGGCGATCTACCTGGAGCGCGAGGCAATAAAGGAATCAATGTGTCGTTTGGCGGTTTCCCGTCTGCGGTGACGGCGATAGGCGGGGATCTTGTGCCCAAATGGTCGTGCTCTTGGTGCCTTTTGCTCTTTTTATTTCTTGGGGATATTTTTTTGCTTTTGGAATCTTTTTGACTGGCATTATTATTGCTGCTGCTGTTCTGGCTGGCGTTGCTGTTACTGGAGCTGCTGTTAAAGTGCTTTATTCTGTTTCTCGACTTTATCACGTCAGTCTTGAGGGATATAGGACGAGGCTTGCCGTGGAGTTTCAAGAACAATCCACAAGCATTGCAGAGCACATGCCCTGCGTCATCTCTTCGCCACAACGGGGTATTGGAGGTTTTACAATTGCTGCAGGTCGGAGCGGCTGTCTGTTGGCTGAGGCTGTTTGTATTAGACTGGCCAGAGGGAATCTGGCCCGGCGAATGATGGGAACTTATGCTTTGCTCGTTGTTGTTTGCCTTCGGAACACTACTTTGCAAGTGATTTGCCTCGAAACGCTGACTTTTGTTTGCGGTGCTGTCAACAGACGGCATGCTGGAAGGCCCCGTTTTGCTATCAACAGAGTTAGCACTACCGCATTTATCGAAGGGCGCTTGAACTGAACCCTTTGCCGTGTCTGATGCGATACCGCCAGAGGTGATCGAGGCAATCCTAGGCCTCGACAGCTGGGAGCTATTTATGTGCTGGGTGGTAGAACCGCCAGGACGGCTTGCAGGGGCAGCGCCAGCACCAGGACCAGACGGCCTGCTGGCCAGACTGAGGACAGGGCTTGTCATATTTTGGTACTGAGTATTCTGTGGCTGATGCCGAGCAGCCGGTGTTTTCTGAGCGGTAGCGTCTGGGATACAATTACTGTGTAGAGGAGCCTTGAATAAGACCAGTATGTGTGTGGAAATGCTGCGGAGAGGACAGCAGCGGCGGCGTGATAGGGGGCGGATCTTGTGGCGTGATAAGGATGTAGATAGCGTGGGCAAGTAAAAGAAGCACAGAGAAGAAAATATTTTCAGTCACTGCAGCTTCCGCTATCGAGTGATATCGCCAGTACTCTCTCCTGCCCTATCTAACGTGCAATTTTTTTTTTCGCTCTCCCGTCCTCGCTCGCTGTCACCTTGCGTAACGGACACAGTGCGAACAGTGCCCGCGATCGAAAAGATTACACTAGCCATGGTTACCCGGAGCGTGCTCGCAACCACCTGTCCAGGGAGTTTGTGTGACAGCAGCTACCCGACGGCGCGCACGTAAGCTCGCGGCCAATGTGTCAAACGTATGCGTGCGCACGCGGCCTGCTTGAGTTTCTGTGGGAAAACCAAGGAATCAGCGATAATGCCTTGCGCCATGGCTTAAAACACACAACAAGGGCTTGTTTGGATGGTATATAGCTGGTTGGCGCTTAATCGAAGTCCGATGTAGCGGACAAAGGGGCAAATGTTATTACAAAGGTAGCACATCCAGAGGCCAAGTGACTTCACGATATCATTAGCTTCATTTAAAGAATGGGTTACACAGAAAATAAAAAGGCTTCGTTAGAAAATAAAGAAGGAAATGTTACATATAACAACTAGCTCTCTTAGTCGGCCTGGTAAAGAACAGGACCAGCAACAATGTGTGTGTTGATCTTGGTGATGTTGAACGGGGTGACCGGGATCTTCTCATCAGTCAAGACAACAAATACAGTGCCGTTGACGATGGTGTTATTACTGTTAGGGAACACAGTGGCGTTAGGCTGAATAGTCCAGGCAGTGTTGTTGGAACCAACATCATATAGATCAGTGTATGTAGTGTTGAGCTGGGAAATCCAAGCGGCATACTTGGCGGTGCCATTAGCAAGAGAGCTGGTCTTGTAAAGCTTTTGGCTGGCCAAGGAAGCGGAGGTGGTGCCATTGATGTCGGTGTAGCTGGTTCCGTTGAAACTGCCAACAGTGCTACCATTGTACAAGCCAGCATTGGTGTAATTTACAACTGGGGCATCTTGCACCGGGACCCAACCAACAGGCAAGCCTGGGTTTTCCCATTGGAAGTTGACTCTTCTGCCTGGCTGGGTCAAGGTATTGTTGATGATGGAGATTGCTGGTCTGGAACCGGTTTCGTTAGTCAAGCTAGGTGGTGGGTTAGTGACCGTCAAAGCTGGGAAGTTTTCAAACTGAATTCTTGGGTTCGAGGCAGGGCAAGAGGTAATGTGTGGAGCCAACAAGGTCCAAGCAAAAGCTTGAGGAACACCGACGATAAAGTCGTATGGCATGCCGGTCAAACCTTGGAATTGGCGGAACACAAATTGCTGGCGAGCTTCGGTGGTAATAGATTCGAGCAACAACGTTGCAGCCGCTCTGGAGTCCAAGTGGCCCAAGAAACCATAGACACCGGATTCACCCCATCTAGTGAGCTTTTGGCAGAAGGCAACAAACTCAGGAACAGTTTCGAATGGATAGGTATAGTTGCAACGCTTTGGTGCACTTGCTCCCAACATATTGGAGATCAATTCAGCGTGGCCGACTTCTTGAATGGCCATGAAGTGAATGAGCTCTCTGTCTGCAGCATTGAGTCCAGCATCTTCGAAGTCCTTGGTGGAGAACTTGGCAAGACCATAGTTGAAGAGGTCCAACTCAATATATTCCTGGTTAAGACCAAGCAAAAGTGATTGGTAGTCAAAATCGGACAATGGATGATAGTATGGAATTGTCTTGTTGTCGGTACCGGCGCCACCAGCTGGAGTGTATGGCTGAGTCAAGTTGTTGAACGGGTCTTGTGTGTTGTTAGGAACTGGATAGCCGCTAACAAAGGCTGCTAACGAAACGATAGCAGCAATTAAATATGTGTTGAGCATGGCTGCCAGAGTTTCTAGAATTTAAAGGGTATTAAGAAGCAGCAGATATATTAGGAATTATTTAGAAATAACAAAACAGAAAGCAATAACAATAGTAGTAAGGATAGAGCACCACAGAGTTTTGCTTATGAAAATGGTATTTGTCGTCTGAATTCTTGCTGGCCCAGCTAATAATTAGTTAGCAAATTTAGCGGGATGCCGCGCTATATTTATACCATTTTGCTCCCAAATTATTATTGAATTTAACTCGTTTGCCATCTCATCTCATCGCATATCGCAGAGCATGGAGGATCCCGCTGTTGCTGTGCAGCTGCACTGCCCAAAGGCAACTCAGGAATCCATGATTGCTGCTGAACCTTAAATTAGCAAGCACTCTTTCCCACTTTCTCGCAAAGTTATTACGGCTCTCGAGGAACTAACAAAGGGCGGCTACGCAAACAAACTTAACTTACTGCCCATATCGTACCCTAAATGAGGCTAGTTTCACTAAAAAGTGTCAATTTTGGGCTGTGCGATGCCCTCAATTTCCCCCATCTTCTGTCCTAGAGCAGTAAGTAAAGTAAGATGTCAGTACCTTCCTGTATGCAAAGATCATATATACTTTTAGTATAAGACTACATGAGACACTACAACTTGCATCTGGACGTATACTTCTCCGCCACAACCATATGCTACGAGCAGAGCAAGTAGGAAAATCTCCATTTTTACAATAAAGTACGTTAAGTACGCGCACAGGTGCCACAAAGTGCCTTGTCGTACTGTAGTAATAGTTCCAGCTGCTTCTCAGTATAGAAAGGCAATACAATAGGTGTAGCAAGTTTTGACAGAGTGCACCTTTTTTTTGTATTTAGGATTTGAAATTTTTCCAGGAACAGGAAATGTGGATTGCCTTTTCCGAATTTGCTTCTGCCTCGAGAGCAACAGGTTTTAAATTTTCTGACTTTTCTTTTTTTATGCTGGTGTAGCATGGGATCCACCGGATCCCATGAATGCTTAGCGGGTGAGCCCTCCATGCCGATTACTACGATGGTGCCCTTAAGGCAAATCTGATGGAAGCTGGGTATAAGCAATGAAAGGGACATAAATATAAGACAATAACATCAATGCGGCCAATAAGCGCAGGTATAAAATTTTATATGCTTTTCCGGATTTTCCAACGAGCGCAACTAGCGCAACGAACGTTCCGATAAAAAATTGCGAGATGCTTTCCTGATAATAACGTAATTACATCTAGACTTCGGGCCCACCAAAGGTGTATGTGCTCATCTAGCATGAATATTCTGCATACCTGCAGTACTGGAAAAGAAGAGATGCCCCAGATGCACGTTGATTGGCCAGTGCCCGTTTTTTTGTAACCCATTTGTCATGCCCTGGCGCGGAAGCGGTGACATCCGACAGCAACTGTTGACTGTAAGCAACGCTGTGCACACCCGCTCAGCGGATCGTCGGCATTCAGGTGGATAAAAGAAGCTGTTGCGTTAATAAGAGTCAGTTTTCTGGGCCTTTTCTGGCCCGTTGGTGTGCTCTGACCCTTAGTAGTAACTCTAGCTGTGTCATGTATTTCCGAGCACGCTTGAGATTTTTCGTTTCTAGATGAGGACCTAACATATTGAATAGTTTCTCACACACAACAATGCGTCAAGATTTCCTCTGTGAAGCTCCTTAAGAATTCTCCCAAAATATTGTCGTGCACGTTACACAAGATTTTATGGTTAGCAAAGACAGTAAGAAGGGTCTTCTAAAGTTTAAGACCTCTTCAGCAGATATTTTAGGGCCTCATAGGTTTGAGAACTTATACGTTTCTATAGAGCTTTATTAAGCCAAAGTTGTAATATCCGAGTTGGTTTGGCACAATGCTTAAGCTGGCTATATGTCAAACCCAGTTCTGCCAACTTATTACAAGGTGGTTTCTTGGCTAAATGCCCTTTCGGTCAAATAATTGAGCCTATAATAAAAATGTTCTATCTTATGCAAGTTTTCTGCGCAACTTGGGACAAATGACTGTTTTGCTGTCACTTGAATTCAGGAAACCAAGTGTTAAAAGATGCTTTATTTTTTCTAGTTTGCATAAAAACATTCACCTATAAATTTAATAGGGTTGATGAAAACTTCTTTTCATGTGTATATATAAAATAGTCAAATAAGTCGTGATTATTGTTTGCAAAGAACAATTTGTTTATCACTAAATGTAAGCGATTGGTATTCATGAGAGCAAAATTTCTCTTGAACTGACAGAGCTCTCATAATGTTCATATTTGTAAATGTTTCGTTTCATCGGCGTTTACTCCAAATCACAAGAGGCTTCTTATCTGTCATACTATGGGCAATTTTCTTGCCTCGCTCATTTAAACAAAAAATGTTACGTTCGTTGTTCGTGTTACACTCCCTCCTTAAGAGCCTTTTTATAAAAGATGCGGCTATCTTTCTACTTCTAATATCCGATAAACATTACCAACGAAATTACCAAATGCTGTTAAATTGGGCCAAAGACCCCGAAGAGCCACAAACACGAGAAGCTTGAAATGACTTACTACGTTGTATATATACCTATTCCCAGCCTTTACGTTAATTGTTTTCAGTCATGCTACCGGTGTAATATTTTGCTAGCAGCTTCGCAGTTACCATCCTTCAAGTTAACTCTTGCAAGTACAAGTAGGTAAACAAATAGTAAGGCCTTCCATTCCAATATCCTAGTGTCAAATATCATTTTCTATTTCTTAGCAAAAAAGATTGATCTTTAGATTACGACTTTTGCCTTGTTTTCAAGTGTCAAAATCTCGAAGGCTGTTGACTTCGGGCGGTTAATGCTCAAGAAGAGTACCAATACCATGACAAATAGATTTACGAACTTTACAACCCATGTGAAGACACCGAAGAAAGTAATACTTCACCTTTATCTTCTCTGGTGAACTCTATGTGGTTGTTCACATTGGTCTTTGCGTTGTGTTTTCACAGAGCGCTCCTTGTCGCCACCGTGGCTCTCCAGCCCATTTTGTGGGCTCCGACCTACTTTTTTCTTTTATCAACTTTTCGAGGAACAGGTACTGTTACAAGATTTTTCTATCTGGGACAATAAAAACTAATTAAAATTACTCCTAGATTATGTGCATGTTGGTGATAATGCATCCGTGCTTACAAAAAAATAAAAAAACATAAAAAAACACAGCTTCCAGCACTATGCATACAGCCTATGGGAAAAGCCTTCCTGATGACAATGTATCCAATAAAGTGACACGCCGCAGACGATTCTCCAAAAGACTGGCTTTGGGGCAGAGCGGGCCTTGTAGTAAAATGCGGGGACATCTTTGCAAATAGTTTGAGGGCTACTGAAACATGCCGATTGGGACCATGGCAGTGAGTTAATCCCTCAATCAGAAGAATGAGTCCTGACTTTCCTTTTTTCACTTGGCCAGTGCAGGCGTTGACGAGCGGTCTCCTGTTTTTCTCATGCGCTGTAGCTTCTTTCTGGGGGCCGACGCGCCAAGGGGCAACTTTTTGGGAAAAAAACAGTGAGAAAAATGAGAAAAAGACGCAGAAAAACAAAAAGCAGAACTACTAACATTTCTTTCTTTCTGTGTTTTTGATAGGGGCGTGTGTAACATATCGTATCCCCTTTACCATCAACCGTCCACTGGTCTCCACTGGCAGAGCTACATTGAGCAGGGCGCCAGACCAAAACATCTCTCGCGGCCTCTATTACACTGCTCAATACGTTGCAGGATCAGCATACGCCTCCCAGAAAGTCAAAAGCATTTCGAGACGATAATCTGTTAAGGCAGTAAGAGAAATACAGCTACATTCTTGAAGAAAAATCTAGAGCCAGATCTACAGACCCAAGCTCCAAGGAACCTTTTTCCTGATCACGCGTCACGAATCCAGTATCTATTTTATCAACATTAATACCGGCATCCATCCAACACATTTAACTAGCCTCTTTTGCGAAATTAAAAAGGCGCGTGCGCTCTTTGAAAATGGTAAAGATATCTGACGTCCACACAGGTGATTTGGTGCTCGTTTCGTGTCGGGGATATCCCTCCTGGCCAGCTTTTGTGGTTGATCCCCAAATGATCCCAAATGATGAAGAAGAGAAAGGCAACAGTAAACGGGCCAACCTGCGCGGATCCGAAAATCTGTTGTTTGAATACGACGAATTGGCATCAATCATGAAAAACAAAAGAAACCAGATAGACAATAGTGACAGAAATGGAAAACAGCGCATACCCACAGAAGTTCCAGTGATTTTCATCAATGATTCCTCTTATTTATATGTGAAGCCCGCACAATTGAGGATGCTTACCCCGGAGCTATGCCGCGCTTTCATCGACAAGTATAAGCCAATTGTGGAAGATAAAGACCTCAGTAAGCAACGTCTTCCTAGGACATTGAAAGAGAACTTGGACAGTTTGCTCAAAGCATATGAATTAGCTTTGGAATATCCGGATTTGAATGAATGCACACAGCAGCTCCTGTCTATCGCTCCAATTGATCCTGACGACATACCGCTTCTGCAGCAAAAACGAAATAACCATACTTCAACCTCCATGGTGGGCACAAGTAAGATAGAAAGTGTTCAAGCTGACACAAAAAAGGCTAATAGTAAGCAGAAGTCGAACCTTAAAACTGGTGTTACAGATAAAGCAGCTAGCGCTGCTGGTAATAAAGAAAAAGAAGTAGAGGTCAAACGTCCAAGCAAAGGAGCTAGTTTCAAAAAATTTGATGGAAAGAGGAAGACTGCTTGGGTCAGCGGTACTGAGAGAGCCGTGACAGAGGCCCTTATTGGTGAAGAAATCCATGGTCAAGCCAAGAGCGCTAATTATACAAAGACAGCTGATGATGATGTGAATCAAGTCAAAGCTAGGAAAAGTAAAAGACTCAACAGCGAGAAGAAAGTCAAGGCTAAGCTTATTACTGGTAAAAAAGCTTCTATAACTGAGGAATCGAAAGTGCTTACTCACAATAAAGATTTGGAGCTTAAAGAGGCTGATAACATAACGGCGACTAAGCGTTTTATACCTGTCTTACCTTCATCAAGTGGGCGGGTTCCTATCTCAAACATGATAAGCAGTGATCTAGTTGATAACCAGAGTGACGGCCTAGTAGGTAGGTCTACTATTACCGCTAATAATGTGAACAGCATGTATAACAATGCAAGCCGTGTCAATGATATTAGCAATATTAACTATCCTTATGCCAGTAATATCATCAGCAACGCGAATCACTATAGCCATTTCAATAATACCAACAATATCGTTGACTACCACAATACGAGCAACACCAATAGTACTTATGGTAATAAATTTGTCAACAGTGCTAATGTCCACACCAAAACCAACAATGTTAATATTGATAACGGTGTCCGAAAACCAGCTACTTCGAATAACATTTACGATCCGGTGAGTGCAAATTATTACAATTATAATAACGTCGATAATCATGATCAATTTAACCCTTATAGCAGTGTCAATGTCCAAAATTTTTCGAACATTACAAGTAATGTTAGCGGTTACTCACAAAGTGGAATTAGAAGAAATCTGCGGAAAACTATCAAGATTCAGGAACTCGTGAACGAAGTACTGGTTCCAGAAATAAGAGCACCAATGGTACCAAAACTCGAAAATATACTTAATAAACCTGATGATGATTATAGCCATGAAGTTTATATCAATAATCAGCAGCACAACAGCGCTCCACTATCAGGCCTAGAACGGACTCAACCACCTAAGCCCGATATGACTGGCAATAAAAGGGAGGAAGCCCCAAAATGGCCTGTACAGGCAAAACAAAAGCTGCGTGCAAGCCCTAAAGGCATTGAAATCAAGAGAGAAGAGCAGCCATTCCATGAGTTGGTACAGTTTACTGTTATTAGAAAGAACATGGATGCAAGAAAAAGAAATGCAAATAATAGCACCGCGGTAGTGCAGCAAGGGAAAGATAAGGCCAAAAAGAGAAAGATCAGTATCTTGAGCCGTGCCAATACTCCACCTGGTTCAAACGGAAGCTCAATAGGTAGTGGCATAAAAAGTATTAGCACGAAAAGAACGAGCACAGAACCTATTGACGATGCCAACGAGAAAAGCGCTATCGACTCACATGAAGCCAATGTTGTTAATAATCCCCTCGGTACTGTACCTAGCGCCACAGTATCTCCAACACCAGTTCAAACGGAACTGGCTCCAAGCAAAGCTAATCAAAGGGCCACTACTGACAATTTGTCATTGGATGAGAACTTCTATTTTTATTATGACAAAAATCCTGAAGAAGATGAATTTCGAATCGGTCCTGATGATGTTGACAAGTACATTGACGAATTTACGAACACTGGTTTCTCATACATAAACAACTACAAATATGGAGAGGACTACAAAAAAGAAAGTACGCACATAATCAAAGAGTTGAATGCCCTTAGAACTACAAACTTGATTCACACAATTGACCGCTTTAGAAACTTTTTTGTGGACCTGCCGGAGAGTGGTGTCAGCAGTGAGTTTGTGAGAAAAATTAAACGGAACAATCGAAAAATTATTTTTAACCCAGGTAAGTTGAAGACGATAAAAGCTCAGTTGAAAGATTACAAAGAAATTAAGAAGCTGAACAAAAACCTCACCAACAAAAAAAATAAAATAAAGTCCTCCAAGTATAAGCGCCATAGAGCTTTGACTTCAAAGGCAACTTTGCGAGACTTGTCGGACTATTTGCAGTTAGACGAAATTGTCGTGGAAGAGATTGAGTACATTGTGAAGCAGGTGCTGAAATCTTTGAATATAACACTATATGGTCGTGTATTGTGCAATGGCCACCACACTGCGGAAGAATCAAAAACAAACACATGGGTGAGAAAGCATCCTACGGTCAAAAATCGGCTTATTGGATGTGTAAAACGAATCTTATGGGAAGTTTTTGAATTCGATGGTCATACGGTCGGAGTGATTGTCAAAAGAGTTGCACGAGTTACGGGCCACTACTTCAACTACTATTACTCTCGCCATTACGAGCACCAAAGTGCCTCTGCCGCCAATGTGGATGTAACTCCAGAATATTTTTGGAGCGTGATTGACCCTTCTAGTGATAGTGAGCAAACTGAGCGTCCTGCTGAAGGCCCCAAGGTTACAAATCCTGCCGCACTCCCTTCTACTCCCACCACACCTAAATCCGGCTACCTTGTGTCGTCTTCCTCTCCCTCTTCTTCTTACTTTGTGTCTACGTTTCCAAGTCAACCCAACGCTATTGAAGGTAAAGCTAACAGTACAGTCCATAATAACGCGCACAGTATGTTCCACAACACTTTTCGTAACGTGATTCGCGGTAACAGCATCGTCAACGACGCTGTCAACAATGCCGTCAACAGCACTATTAGTAACGCGGCCAAAAATACGTCTAGCCATAAGGTCATCGACAAAACGATCATCAATAACAATGATAAAATTAATAACAAAGTAAAAATAAACTACCAAGTGTCTAATGCGGTCGGCAGTGATGTTAGCAACGCGAACAAAAGGATAGACAAAGCGGACATCCAAAACGATAACAGTACCGCTGGAAGCGCGATTGATAGCAGTGTTAGTAGCAAGGACAATGATATCGCAAGCGCTTTATGTTCCCATTCAAAGCAGATACATGGTAATGAGAACTCCGCCGCAAACATTTACAACTCTGAAATTACAAGTTTTGCCGAAAGACTAGTGTTCGATAGTCATGTATTCAGGCACAGTACGACTGGGGATCAAGTTATTCCCGTGAACGATAGACTTCGCAGAGGAATCCTTTCGAGTGATGCACTATCTGGTTTTCTCATCTTTAAAAGAACAGATTTAGGAAGACGTTATTTTGGATGGTACATGTGTCCAAATCATCGAAATGAACACTATCGTCGTGCTTATTTATGGGACAACAAAAATCGAAGCTTGGACAGGTTGTGATAAAAAATCTCTAAGGCCTAAGGTGGTGTGTTTTTGTTTTTCAAATTTTAGTAACAGTATTATTACTGTTTTTTGTCTTGTTTTTCATCGTTTTTGTAATGGTTTTATTGTTATTATTTTTGTTGTTTTATTAACATTTTGCTGTTATCATGGTCTTTTTCGCATAACTTTTTTTCTACTATGGAATGGTAATTTTACTTTTTTAGTTTTTATTTTTTTTGGTTGCTCTTAATTGTTATTTTGCCAAGCTTTTTTGTTCTTTCTTGTTTTTTTATGTGTTTCTTTTACTTTGGTTTTGAACAATATGAAGTTTTTACAGGCTTTTATAATACTTTTTTAAAAAATTTACCTGGCTAGTTTACATACGTTATTTCTTACATCACTTTTGGCGCTTGCCAATCGAATTTGTTTCGCCTTTTGTCTTTCCATTATCTTTCGTTTCGTGATGTATTATATGTTTCTATTATTGCTAGCTTGCTGTTATTGCTGCTTGACGACATCCAGACCCGCTTTTGTTGAGGCTTATTTATTTTTTATTTCTTTCTGGCTTCATGACTCTAAACCGAATATAATACTATATCCTCCCGTTTAAACCATTTCTGTATCCTTATAATGTTTATACTGCCATGGTTGACCTTTACAGTTTTGACAGCGCGGCCGTGCTATATCTCAAAGCAAAGCCTTTTGCACGTAGTGTGTTGAAATCCCGAAAGCCTGTCAAAAACCTTAAAAAAGGCAGTGCATTGAATTTTGATCCCTTGCGAGCAGTGCTAACAACGCTGTCAATTTACAAATGTAATTACATAACAAATCTCTCAAACGAATCCAAGTTATGGGTAGCTTATTATGAAAGCGAAGATTTTATTTTGGATCCGGCGCTCGCCTGTTGCGTTCCACAGAGAATAACTTTGTAAGTTTTGTTATCCCCGCAAGAAAAAGCATCCCAACTTTCTGTAACTGGAGAGCTACTCCTCTACGCCCGCCCGCGGTGTGTCAGTTAACAAGGAACATACGTGCCCAACTATCCCCCTCAGAAACTCAGTCGCTAGGTAACGCAGTTGATGATGCATTTTCCCGGTGCAAGTAACCAGCAGCTGCGCGAGACCGGACCCGCGAGACCACAGCTGTCAATAAGACCCAAGAGCCTGCAAGCTACTGTGCTATGCTGGCGCGTCAAAGCAATGTTTCGCGAAAATCCTAAACCTTGAAAAGCAACAGATAATAAACACTTCACCAACTGGTGCCGGCAATTTTCCAACAGGGAAGGTGCTTTCGTAACGAAGCGGAGCATTATTTAGAAAGATTACGCGTACCTCCAAAATGTTGATGGATTAGTTCATATGGATGGCAGAGGTGGCATAATTGTGTTCTGCCTATTGTGCAGGCTAATGCTGATGCTGATGCGAATAGTCCAATTAAGCGGGAGAATACATGAAAACACGTATTACTTCAAAAAGGCAGGGCATTGCTTTTGTTAAAGGAATATAAAAACAACTAAATACTCAACATGTGTATATTTATAAGATAATTAGAGTGAATTTAAAATTAATAGTTTATAGCAGCTTTTAAGTAAACTAGCACGAACTGAAAGACTTGAAGATAGAAGAGGAGCAAAATTCATGCCAAAAATGTTTTCAAAGATTGAAGAAAAAAATAACAACGCGGTAGTTTAGATCACTGTCACTGTCAAGGATAACCGCCAAACCAGAATTCGTAAACAAAAAAGTTTGGAAACAGTAAAACTCCAAAATAGCTAGTTAGCTATTTTTTTGAGGTTGCTGAGGACCAGAGGTACTAGTGGTAATATTAGTCTTGTCGCTCTTCTGGGTTTCTCTCTCGTCAGTATTGGCGGATGAATCATCTGTGTCAGTAGCCTCAACTGCCTTGTTGTTCTTGCTGTGGTTGTTCTTCTTCTGTTCTTCCTTTTTCTGCTTAGTTAACAACTTGTCGTACAAGCGCTTGTTCAACTGCCCGACCTTTTTGTTACCCCACTCGCGAAGCGCCTCGCCCTTGTAGCACGCAAACAACGGATAAGGAATACCGAGCGCAATGCCAATGAAGAAGAAGAGAGTGTTCCCCCAACTGAATTTCAAGGTGTTGTACATCTTTGGGGCAAACAAAGGAAACACGAACCCAAAGAGCGATCTGAAGACGGTACCGGCGGCAACAGCACTGGCACCGTAGCGCGGGTTCATGTCAATGAGGTAGTTGTTGATCATTTGAAAAACATTGACCGTGGCAAAGGCAAAAAGGGCTGCAAAAATGCTAGGAACAATCCAGTGGACATGCTTCTCAACTGTCCAGCCAAAGGCAAGAAGGGCAGCTGGGCCACCAATGCCGCCATAGATGAGTAGCTGCAACTTAAACTCGGGCTTGAAAACGCCATTATGGAGATGTACGCTCTTGTTGACAGTGTAGTCAATGAGCGGTGTCCAAAAGCAGATACCGAGAAGGAAGCCAACGCCCATTGTGGCAAACATAAGGCCGGAAATGCCGATAGAATAGCCATACTTTTTGGCCCAGACTTCAGGGAAAATCACGATCATCAAGTACAAGAAGCCATTGATAAAGGACAAGAATACTCCGAGACCATAGACCATTGGATGGTAGAAAAGAAGGTAAATTGGTCTAACAGTGTTCAAGTAAAGGGCGTCCTTAACGGAAAGTTGGGAATCAGTCAAGTCGTAAACGGTCTTATATTTGTCTGCATTATTTGAGTCTTCCTTAATGCACTTTCTCTTCTTCTTGTTGAGGATGGTTGGGGCGTATGACTCCCTCAAAAGCAAATGATTCAAGGCGACGCTGAAGCCGCTGAGGATCACCAAAATCTTAAGGACCCACCTCCAGTCCTTGTTTTCCACCACAAACCCAGAAATAATTGGAGACACTACTGGGGCCATGATCAAGCCAACACCAAAGATGCCGATAGCTTTGTTGCGCAGCCGGTTGTCCCACACATCGCCAATAACACCGGCGCCAATGCTCAAAGGAGAAGCACCGCCAACGCCGGCAAAGAAGCGGCAGACAATAAGCTGCTCTTTGGTCTGAGCATAGCAGCAGCCAAGGTTGAAGGCAAAAAGGATCCACAAACTGAGCAACACCAATTTCTTTCTGCCGTAGATTTCAGACAACGGAGAGGCCACAAGCGGAACAAAGGCCCACGGGAGCACGAAGATGCTGACGCAAAGCGCCGCAAGCGTCTCATTGGTGGCGAAGTCAAACTGCTTTGCAATGGCCCCCATAGCTGGGGACAAGGTGCTGGAGGAGAAGGAAGGCATGAAAGCGTTTAAGGAGGTCAAGAACGTAATGACGACTTTCTTGGTCATGCTCCAGTTTCTAGGGTTTTGGGGGTCGGTCTCGCCCTCCCAGGTAACAAGAAAAGGATCCTGGTCCTTGAACTCAAGGCCGTCCTGGTATAGCGGCACCCCGGAAGCAGTGTACGTGGCGGTGTCCACATTGGTCGCTTTGCGGCTGAGAGCTGGATGGGCTGCTTCAAGGTCGCTGCTGTTGCTGCCGTCTATTGGCGTCTGTGTGAGGTTCTCCTGCTCCGCTTGTCTGGCGGTGATTACTGTCACAATCGTCTGGTGGGGAGAAAGGGCGACGGAGGAGCCCAGCGATTTGATGGCCATCTTGGCGGTGTGCGAAGTGCTTGGCAGGAAGCGGTTTTTGGGTGCGCGCCAAGTGCTGATAGTACCGATAGACGTTGAATGTTGTCATGCATAAAGCCCAGCATGCGACTGACAGACGGAAAGCAACCAAGGCAAGCTCTCTTTTCACAGATGCACTTGAAGCAGCCGAAACGCCTGGTAGTATCATGGCGCTTTCCCGGGGGCCTGGGGGGACCATATATATACCACTGGCCAAAGAAAGAGACCGGAGTAGCCAAGAGGGCATGGCAAAAACCACTGCTGCAGGTGAGACATAGCAGTGTCTCAGGGGTATACAAGGAATCGCTGGGCTCTTTTCGCATACCAGTTATCCCAGCCGTTCTCGGCCATAATCCCATCGCAGGCTGGCCTCTCACAATAGCGCGCCTCTCGCAGTGGCGTGTCAGGATTTCCCGTAGGCCCCCTGTGCACAATCATCCGCGAGGCCGGGTGCTGGGAGAGCACGCCTGAGTTTGGTGAAGGGATCGAGGACCGCGCGGCGTCCTCCAATCCCTGACGAGGCAGACGGCGAGAGCAGAGCCGGGAAGATGAAGCTTCGCTGGCGCCTGCTTCGAAGCTTCTGTTCCCCGCGCCTTTTCCAAGCCCTATTTGGCTTTTGCTATTGTTGCTGCGGTTTTTGTTTTGTAAAAGAGTGCAAGTGCTGGCGTCTGGGCGTGTTTACGTTTTCCACCACAGCGCACACAATGCTGGATGTACAAGCTCGACAGTCTGCTACAAAAGCACAGGAACCAACAGGGCCTTGCGCGCCGGCGCTGTCAATCTCTCCTAGGGCTGTGAGGATACGAGAAGACCTTGGGCGTGCACGTCCAGCATTGTGTGCGCTGTGGTGGCCTCTCTTTTCTTTTGCCACTTAGCATGCAGGCTGCGCTTTTCTGAAACGCACGACACCTAAATTGACAGCGTTCCTTTATCTCGATGCAGAAGGCACAACATTGCACTGCTCCCTGGCCGGCCCATGACTATGGCTCCTGCCAGCGGATGGCAGAGCGCCTCGGTCACGCCCTGTAATCCTCGGTCACTGCGTGCAAGCACCGGAGATCGCAAGTGCCGACCGCAGAAGAGGCCGGAGACCGGACCCCTGCCCAGAGGCAAAAGCAAGGCGACCCACGGTTCTGTATCGCGCTAGCTAATCTGTGGTTTCAGATAGCCCGCTTATTCAGGCCTCCGCGAACCAGGCTTTGCTAGCGCAGAACATTATCTAGCGCTAAAGAAGCAAGTAGTGCTAGCAGCGCCCGCAGTGCCTACTGATAGGGCGCTAATATCCTGACAACAGCTGCTCCGCATTCAAAAGGCCGCGCACTTGGAAAAGCATCCAGCAAGGGCTGATCAAAGACTGAGCAAGAACAAGACGCCCGCGTGCCGCCGAGTTTTCGTAGTTTTGTCCCAAGTCTCCTCACGCCCATGTTGAACTATCTGAACGCAGTGTTTTGAATCTTTTTATTAGCAAAGGAGAAAATGTAATATAATAATGACCATATCTTTGTTTCCTCGGACATCACCCAATATGCCCATCGTGTTTTAACGGATGCTCGGTAGCTCGGATCGTGGTGTCCGCACCACAATTGGTGGGGCTTTTTTTTGCTGACACGTAGATACTAGGTACAGCGAAGAAATGAAGCACGCGCGACCCAGCAACCAGTGGCAGTCCCGTGTACCACCCGGGCGGGGCAATCACTTTTGTGATTTGTTGAGGCAAAAAACAGCCGAGCCTCCAGCGATGGTGATGAGAAAGAACAGCAGGAGAACATATTCAACGCCGTTGAAGCTCCGCATCGTCAATTAGCCAACTTTAAACCAGAATAGCACTCGGACACAGGCAAACTTTTCTGGCTGCCGAACCCACTTCAGGGCCACATCAGCAATCGGTCTCTTCTCTTTTTGATAAATAAATGTCCATGGTGCAACCTCCATCCCAACCGGCGCCCACACCACAGCGGGCGCTAACGCCCCAGCAGGACCACCACCTCAAGAACCAGCTATTGCTTCTTGCTCTCCAGCGGGAGTTTGATCAGCTATGGCTTGACCACACCGAGTTCCTCAGCAACTTGCAGTACCCATTCAGCAACACGCAGAACTTGTGCTCTGTGGCGGACTTGCTAGACACCCACGAAAACCGGTATCCGTTCTTGAAGTTCATCTTTATCAACTTTGTCAAGACATTTCCGTATTTTAAAAATGTCGACTTGAAGTACAGGTTCACCAAGAACAACTACAAGGATGACATGATTGCTGCCGCTGCCGCACTTGAGGCAGGCCAGCCTCAAGAGCAGCAGGCAGCTAACGGGTACCCACTCATGGGTAACAGAAGGCACCGCAAGTCCAGCAGTGTGCAGTTGGACATGGTACAGTTTGACCACACCAACAACAACAGCTTTTGGCGTTACAAAGTCATGCCTTTTTTCAACTACATCCTCAGCAAAAACCTCAGCAATTCAGTAGACAGACTAGAACTCACAAAGCGGAAGAAGGCTAATTTGAAGATATTTCGGTTATTTGTGCTATTCTTCAGCTCTTCTATTGCCACGACAAAAGAAGGGCAATACTATAATAATCTCAATGACGGTTCTGGAGACCCCGGTGGGCAAGGCATGAATGCCATGACGGGCGAGCAGTTGAACCAGCAAGTGACGCAAAACTTGGAAAAGTTGGTCAGCGACTTGGACAACGAGAACGGAGACTCGCTAGATAGAGCCGCAACCGAAGCGCTGGCTAACGACAACGATATTATAAAAATTACAAAACGCGACTTGCTCAACCAGTTGGAGAGCCCACCTTTCCTCAATGGCTACATTTTGAATATCGTCGGTGTTCGCAAGCAGACAAGCAGCGAGGGTGTCGGCGGTAACGGTGCTGAAACCAGCGGTGGCGGCAGCAGCTTTTTCCTGTCAATGAACATTTTCAAGCGGGAGCCGGCAAAACAATACGAGTTCATCTTGTCTGTCAAGTACAAGATCAACTTGAAGGCTGTGAAGAAAAGCGCAGACTTGGCGAATAATAAAAAGGGCCTTCCTGGAGATATTGCCGCTGAAGAGACCGAGGAGGAAGAAGGTGACTGCATTGTACAAGAATTTATCATATTCCGGACCTACACGGACTTCAAAAAGCTCAATGCCACATTAAAGAAAAACTTTCCCGAAGTGACGCTTCCAAAGTTACCTCAAAAGTACAAGCATTCCACCTTGGTCAAGAACATTTTCAATGAAAACGAGGTAGGAGCCAACGCTAACAGAAACAGCAATAACAGCTACCAAGACGACGAAGATGATGCGGTTTTTAGTGATGACGAGGACAGTAAAGGAGGAGAACAGGCAGGTGGCCACTCAGGTTTCCAGGGGATCAACAACCTTGACGAAATATTCTTTGGCGCGGACGAGTTCAACAAAGACAGTGAAAGGATCTTGAATTATATTCTCACTAAGTACTCAAAATCAGCTCCCAGCAGCAGTAGCGCGCCAACGTCGCCGATAACAACAGGCAATGGTGCTTCTTCGTCGCTACGTCTGGGCTTGAAGAAGTTGAGCGTCAGATCGCCAAAATCACCAACGGTCAGCGAGGAGAACCGCAGCAACCATGACGACGACTCCAGCAGCAACAATTCATTCTATTCTACCAACTCCAAATCTGAGCAGGGGGCTAGTGCTGGCGATGCCGATCTTGCGAAACTAGCTTTACCGAGAGAGAAATTGAGACTACTTTTGAATAACTACCTCAAGGCATTGATCAAAAACCCACAGATTGCTAACTCAATCTACATCAAGGAATTCTTTTTCCGCAGCTCGGCAAATTACAATACGTTAACAGCGTCAGAGCTCCAAGATATCAACTACCGTAAACATTTGGACTACTTGACGTTGAAAAATCAGTACATATTCCAAAAGAAAATTTACTTGATCAACATGAAGCTCAAGAATGAGTTGACGGCATTCAAGAATATTGTCTTGAACAGCAATAATGAGCCGTATTTGCGGGCAAACTACACCCCGGAGAAAATTGAGCAGTACGCAATGTATGTGAACTTGGGGCCTAACGAGAATGTGCTTTCCAAGCTTTTGGAGGAATTCAAGTATAATACCAAGATTGAGCAGTTTTCGCCGATCACCAAGACTCTAATCAAGTGGATCAAGCTCCAGTTTGCATCATTCGTATATGATTTGTTCTTCACCAACAACTCCTTCAACAACAACAATAACGACACCAATAATGAAGAAAACTTCAACGACGCAGTCTCGTTCGAGCTCTTCAACCAGATCAAAAAGCTCCATTCGTTTTTCCCCTACACTATTCTCCAGTCGATCTTGAGATTAACCAACCCGCTACTTATGATCAAAAGATTGCTAGAATTCTTTCTCTACCAGCCGCCAAACTTGATTCCAGGCTTCTTGAGCTTCAGTAAAAGTAGTGACGATGGCGCCAATAGCGGCCACAGATCGTTAATCCAGGTGCTTTTCCATAACGTGATCTCGTCCGACTTGGGCGAAATTAACAGCAAGATCAATGGGCTCACTAAGAAGCTTTTAGCCGAGGACGCAAACTACGGAAAATTGATCAGCACGTTCAAGAGATTCTTGCAGATGAACGAGACCAAAGACCCAATAAAATTGAAGATCATTGAGGACTTTAAAGCGAACAAGGGGAGCGACTTGATATTGTTAGTGTTGTTCGACAAGGGCTTGAGTGCTAGTATTATTGCTAATGCTGGTGGTGATAACGGCGGTGACGATGCGTATCAGTTGCAGTACTTACGTGCCAAAGTTGTGGCGAGCTACGAGGCGGACCAAAAGTTGGCGGCCAAAGGGGAAAGCAGCACTGAAAGAGACGCTTTCCAAGCCTTGACTAAAGAAGCTGAAACGTACCGGAACTTGAAAAAGCTCTTTCAGTTATTGATCCGCCAGAACGACAAAAAGATCATGAATGAGTTGTGGTCGGAGTCGTACTTAAATAACTTTATCAAGGACTTTATCATTATTTTTTTTGAGCCGTTGATCAAGATCTTCACGAAGAACAACTCATTCCGAAAGGTGATCAAGGTGTTTCAAAACTTTATGGACGACATGATCTCATTGATCGAGTATCTATTCGACTACGTGTACCTTTTGAATGCGAACGAGGTGATCTTGAGCATCTACTTGGTGATAAGCAAATACCAGGACTTTGTGCTCGAGTTTATCCACGAAACTTACATGAACGACACCGAGGGGTTCTTTGAGAATATCGTGAGGTGGGTATCTGGCATTGTCTGGGTTATGAGGTTCTTCAAAGAAGGGGGACCAAGTCCTGAGGACGACGCGCTATCTATTATCAGAGGCAAGCAAATCGACTTGGACATGTTGGTCGCTACCAGCCGATCTGACGTCAACTTTGAGAAGTTGACAAAGGAAGTGGATATAATCATCAATAACAAAAAACAATCTGTGATTTCGCGTCTGATGAGGGCAGAAGTGAATAGGAAGGCATTCCAGCAGTCCAAGGCGGCAAAAGCGCGGAGCGCGGACTTGATCAGGCAAAACTGGGAAAAGGTGAACGGTATTCCCTTCCTCGATACGAAGGATCTCGGGTTCAACGACGCGGATATTAGCGATTTTAACGCGGAATTGGAGGACTTGGAGAAGATTGACAGCAACGACTCACAGGCGGTGGATGACTTTTTGGACGAGAAGAAGAACTACTACGATGGGAATGCCGGTAAGAAAGCCCAGGGAGAAGAGGCTGCAAAACGCGGGGAGATTGGCAAGTTGGAAGGAGAGTTCAAGGCGTGTGTGGTAGAGTTGTTAAAACAGTTTCAGACTGAGAATCCAATTTGATAAAGATTGGAAATGTTGATATATAAATAGCTCTCTTAATGTTTGTACAATAATCGTTAGCGCTCCATGATATTTTATTGAGCAGCGTCAGAAGTGTATTACTGTTATTTACCCAGTTTGAGGCCGGCATGTGGCCACTATATGTAATTGATGTAATGTATGGAAATTAACGTTTGCATGGGACAAGGGTCCTCCAACGCAGGCCAAGTGCATGTGAACACAAAAACCTTGTCACGGCAGCAGAGCATCTTGCTTGTGGGCGCCTAGCTACAAGCTAACCGGCGCTAGCGCGGCTGGAGCACCTAGGGGCCCAAACAATAGTGTATTTAGATTGCAGAATGCGGCAGATTGATGAGGTATTGCTCATCTGAATGACGGCGGCCGTGTGCTAGTCCGGGAAGGCTATCGCCAGCTAGCTTGCAGTGGGTGGCCCATCCTAGCGAGAAACGAGCGCTAGCGTACCCTGGCAACAGCGGAGGGGAGTGTTGTCCTGGAGATCTGCCTGTTGCAAACAAGGGCGTGGCCCCGGTGGACTAATGCACACAAGAGAAACCTTGGGATGAGACGACCTTCTGCTTTGTTCTGCCTGTGTTGTCAGCGACGCTGCCAGATCGGTCGCCACGATGAGCACTGGTGCACACGGAACGTGCGGTCCCTGGCAACCAGCTGTGTACTGCAGCATATCGGCAGGCGATACGATGCGTCGCTTTGTGTTCTGCAGCGATCGCCGGAGAAGAAGAGCCCAACGCACCGCGATAGGTCATATGGCAGGCCCTGTCACGAGCGCTCCGCTAACCAGTGTGCTGACCACATGCCTACAAGACAGGAGAGCACATGAAATGTAACTTATTCCACCAAGGGAAGCATAGCGATTCGGCCAGTAATATGTCATGGCTATTTTTGCGTTCAAACCGTAATATAGGGCGCTAACAAAATAGCGGAAATACCTATCAGAGCGCTACTGGCAGTACATAACGTAGCCGCGTGGTCCAATGCAAACAACCCCTTCCCCTGTATTGTCGCTGTTTCGTTATCGTCTCCAGAGAACGGAGTATCCTGTTGTAACAGGACTGCTGGAGGAGGGCATCCCGGCACATGCCGCGTGTCGCGTGCTGCGGCTGCTTACCACCCAATTTGGGCCATGTGCGACGCGCAGCTTTTCAGGTCCCCACCACTGAATTTCCCAGAACAACACTGTTTGTTTACAAGAACCTCCAGCGGTATCTCGACTCTCGCAAAAGTGTGTGGGCGTACTATATATTGCACGCAGGTCGCTGCCTGCTTGTTTGTCGTTGTTGTACTTTCCAATGGTGTCAGCTTTCTATTCTTCTTTCAAGCCCTCTACGCGCCAGTGCGCACTGTCTTCTGCACCCTCCCCCCGAACCCGCTGAACCCACCAATTCCAAAATGAGAACCAAGGCTGCCATCGCTAGCGGCACCAGCGCTGCCGGCCCCATCCTCATCAAGAACAAGCAGTTCGAGGTCTCCCTCAGGCTCAACAAGAGCCCCAGAGGCAACTACGTGTTTACCAGCTTCGACAGGCTCCGGGGTACCGTGGTCCTCACGCCCCTCAAGAAGATTGCCTGCATAGAGAGCATTGCCATCCTGTTCGAGGGGTTCTCCAAGTCTGTGTTACCGGGCGACTTTAGCGGCGTAGACTTTACAAAACAACTCTACGGCAGCGGCCTCGGCTCCAGCTACTTCCTTAATCACATTGACAACCCATTGCTCCAACTGAATTACAGCTTCTTGGAGAACAACCTCAACATTGAGTGCCACAAGCTCGTACAGGTCGGCCAGCGCTTGCATGGCAATGACGGCGCTATCGAGTTTCTTCCCGGCCAGCGCTACGAATACCCTTTTGAGATCATGATACCTTCAGAGACAGTGTGCTGTCTCGCGAGCAATGAGGAAGAAGGCATTGTCTACAATGGGCACTGCGCAAAATATAATGACATCTCTTTCCATGTGGATTCCATGTCCAACACCAAAATTCCGCTAGCGCACAGAAAAAACTTGTTCTCGCAGCACGGTAAAGTGCTCCAGTATCATCTTCCGCCGTCTATCAGCGCCGAAAATATTAGAAACAAGAGCCCCTTAGATGGCTTGTGCAAAATCGTGTATGACCTCAAAGTGTCAGTTTCCCAAAGCAACGTCGCTAAAGGTGGAAGATTCACCAAATCCAAAAAGAACGTAACTAACGGTTACTACGAAGTCAAGTTTCTTCCCAGAGAAAGTTCTGTGGACGTTTGTCTTCGCGACAAGAGAGCTTCCAGAATTCTTGGATTCAGATCTGACAAGTTATTCAAGATTTCTGAAACTGAAAGAGCCCAATGCGAAAAGTACAAACAACAATCTCTCTCCAAACGCTGCTCTGCCGACAGCAGCGCCAACAGCCTCCGTCACAGCTCTCCACCAACTTCTCCTCATAGCCGCTATGCCTTTTTCAGTCAGCCAGTGAAATTCAAAAACAACAGGCTGCACAATGAAAAGTTCAAGAGGTACTCAGACAAGTTGCTCTACTTGGAGTTGCGATTGTATGATAGCGATTTCTTCACCCCTTCCAGCACTCCAGATATGAAATTGTTCTTGGTGTCTACTGAAGAGCCTTCTAAAATGAGAAATTTGCTTGACGAGAATGATATTGTGGCTCTAAGATTACAAAACTTGGAGATTGACTTGTTAGAATCAACAAGGCTTAAAAATCAGCTTTCATGTTCCAACACTAGTGCTTCCAGATTCAACAGGATGGATCAAAGTGAATTTATCACCGACACTTTTGTCAGAAAAATCAATCTTTTTCAATCCGAAGGTTGGCTCAATCATGAAATACTACTTCAATGTCTTCAACATGATCCTCTCGATCGTTATAATGACTCTAAGATGGCCCGTGCCGCTCCTACTCCTTTAGCCAAAAACCAATTTGTGAAGAGCCATGAATGTGTCTCCCCAATCACAAACCTCCCAGTTTACGAATGCGAAATCCCAGTTTCCGCCTTCAAAAACTTTTCTCTTAATGCTCCTAATGAAAATGCACCAGGAATTGTGATTCCGGAGAATATTGTTCCTTCTTTCAAAATGTGCAATATCAAAAGAGATTACAAGCTAGCCGTCAAGTGCGAATTCGAGAGCTGTTTGGATTCTGACTACGCTATTTCTATTAGAGGAGGGTCTGTATATTCTATGCAAACCGATTTGGACGGATCAATTTCTTCTGACTCTCGCAGTACGTGCCCGACCAGCAACAACTCCGCAAACTCTCTTGGCAACTTTACCAAAAAGATTGCCTTATCGGTGATCAAGAATCCACTCTCTGCCAGACAGCGCAAAGATTCTATCTCTGGTGCCTCGGCTACTGATTTAACTTCTTCCAAAGATTTGATATACTTGACCTTTGCCGCCAAGATCAGGGTTCTCAGTGGCGTGTCTAATCTTATTGAAGACCATGTGGTTAACAATGATTTGAATTACACAATCGCCGATATCATGGACTTGGCTTATAAAACTGAGCAGCTTCCTATCTATGATGACATTTGCTCTAATGCAGGTAATGAAAGCAATACTCTTCAGAACGGGCTCCCACAAATCACCCCAGCCCCATTAGTCCAAACCATAGAGATCTGTTAATACCTTTGATGCTCCCCGGCTCACGTCCTTTTAATGACTATTTAATGGTGTTATTTGAATGTATTATAATTTTTGTAAGTTTTAACTCTTTTACTCGTAATATCCTCAATAGGAACACAGAGTAACTGCAAATACTTAAAATGTTGGCTTGCGTACATCGGGATCTATTCATCACATTGCCAGATTAAAGTACAACATTCTTTCATTTTTGTTTTCTTATATATAGCGAACCATCTTTTTATCGCACTCGCTCGGCGCTTTATGCCGTATCCCTACCTGCGACATGAAAACTACATTATCATTTGTCTACGTCTCAATCTTTAGTGAGTAGGCCCCGGTTTTTGTATTGCCTAATGCTGGAAGTGAATCTATAATAATATGGGCATTTCACAGTCTTTAAATGAAAACAAGAGCAGAGAGAAGACGATAAGGTAATATATCGTAAAACAAGGGGAACAAAAGCTGTGGCCAGGAGCAAGGCAAAAAATGATGAGAAAATTAAATGGTGTGGAGGACAAAAGAAGGAGGAACATAACACCAATGTATCTCAAGAAAAGATTGGAAAAATGGGTCGGTGTACAGTGTTTGGGGAATTTAGTCACCTTAGACATGCACTGCGAGGTGACGGCGGTGGTGGCCGAGAAGAAACGACAAACTTGTATCTGAACTGATTCTAGGAAAAATATTGGTATTCATATCAACTTTTGAGATATTATTACTGGTGGTGGGTCTCACAGGAACATTTGCCTCGCCAATTAACGGCAAGTCCGTCTGGGAGCCCAAAGGGAAGAATCTGGACACAAGCGGGTTCTGCGATAATTGCTGAAGTTTGTTCAACTGGTCATGCATGAAAAGACCATAGTCATATTTTTTGTTTATTTGGTAAAATGGGTCTGTATTATTGATTATTGGCGCAATTGGGGTATTATATTTTGTATGGAAACTGTTTTCGGGATTGCTGTAAAGTTCGGGGAGCACAGGGAAGGTGCCTGTATAAAGATCTCTCTGAGCAAAGCAAGTAATCAAGTTATTAAGAGAAGGCTTTGCTGCCTGGGGTTTTATTTTGTCAAGCAATTTGGTGAAAGAAGTTATATCGATTGGAGACCTAGGAGCTGTAATAGTATCCTCTTGATGACGAACTTTAGCTTCCTGGGTGGTGCTGCAAGTTGAGTCATGGGCCCTATTGGATTGCTGTGTTTGCAGCTGCTCGATAACATCTAATCTAAGGGCAGGCTTGAAAGAGCTGATAATTGACTCATTGTCGCTCGATATGTTGGAGGTACTGGAATGCACAGGAGTCAAACTGAACTCGGAGTTTTTCAAATCATAATCATCCTCATCCTCAAACTCAGAGTCGCTCAAGCACGAAAAATAGTCGGAATTCTCTTCATCATCATCTTCAAAATACTCAAAGTTGTTCTTAGGTGCAGAGTTTTGGTAAAGAGACATCCCTTGTGCACTTGAAACTAACAATTGATGATTAACAAAAGTGCTGGAGAACTACTATAGACTTACTTCTCAGTTATTACTGAGTAAAACCAAAGAGAGAATAAAGAGCACCGCTGACATTTTAAGTTTCTGTCGCTCAGTCTTTTCCAAAAGTCAAAGATACTACCTTGATATATATAAACCCCACTCACATACTTTTGAAGACCTGAGCAGTTCCAGCCCACCCGCGTATCCATCGAAAAGCACACCTTCTTGATACAAACATAAAATCCAGGAGCATTGCTGGTGTATCAAGTGATGCAGGGCACTGTTCTTTTACGCATCTATAGACATCCCAACGTGGCATTATGCGTGTAAACGCGCGGTGAAACGCCACTTTTGTATGGTAACATTCACAATTCCCCGATTTTTAACATAACCACCAGGAGAAGCCAGAAAGAAAAGAATACATGTCACATATAATTACTGCAGAGCAAAACTTCTAGAGGCTGCTGTCTGCTGGCAAGAGAAAAGGGTGGTTCTGCGGATAGATACTAGTAGGTGCATCGGCTGCCGCTGCAGGCATTTGAAAGTCGTTACTCTAAAGGAAGATTACCTTGCCTGAAACACTAAGGAGCGAATATTAACGTAGACATTTTAGCAAGGCAGATAGTACCAGGTGCTACAGCTTGGGCAAACTACCAACTGGGCTTTAGCTACAAGATGGGCTTCCGGAAACTGCCAAAACTACTTTTGTCATTTGCCAGCTGTGTCTTGCATGAGTTTTCGCAAGTGAGGCACAACCCACTTAAATTCTTTTCTAATCAGGTTTGGTAAATATAATACAGTGTCTCAGAAGCCCTAGTCCCCCATTGACAGATACATGGCAGGTAAAAATAGAAAGCAGTAAAATAGAAAGAAAACGGGACGTCGGGCCACCAGTTTTGGTCCAGGACAGTATTGCGGTCCCTTAATTGCCGCCACTCAACCTTTTTGACTAACAAACGTAAAAGAGGCAGCCGAGCTAACATTTTCAACTTCCGCGAAAACATTGCAGAATCGATATTTATGAGTCGTCAGAATCCTGTTCTTACATCAAGGAAGCGCAATTATCAACCGCTCTCAACGTTTACCCCCCACCCCACCTCCCCTCACAGCTTTTGAGTCCATTCTCAGAAACTGATACAGGCGCCTACAGTATCAGCCATCCATCTCAAGGCACCTTTGACTACTGTTCCTTTCTATGGTGACAATTTTGAGCAGCTTCCTCGTATGCGGGCAGTAAATATCTTGTTATACCACAATGTGTTCTACACTTCTCCAACTAACTCACATTTTCCCTGCTCGAACTTGCTTGAGCCTCAGCCGAGCCCCGGGCCACACAGGCGTTTGCTGCTGTATCTATGATTGCGAAAACAACACCAACATGACACGCTAACAGCCAGCATTCAAACGTTTGCCTTGCCCAACGGTCCAGGAGCTCCGACCGGGGCTCCATAGTATACCAGCAAGCTGGGTCTCAGCAATGGGCGCCTCTTTTCTGAGTCACCGCTGCTTCTGCGCGTCGACGCGTCCCCCGTGATATCAGCACCGACACAGACAGCGCCACGCAGCCACGCCAGGAAGCTCGCCAGAAAAACAGTGAGAAACAGCACAAAAAGACCGGCCATGTGATGAGATATATGCGCTGTTCTGTATCGCCCTGCATGCAGCGTACAGCTTCTTTTTGACTCATTGGTTATCGATGGCCACGACGAGAAGTCGCACACAATTTTTCAGGCAGCCCAGACGGTGAACAAACTGCAAATTGTTATATATATACCGTCCTCTCCTTTCCGAGGCTTTCTATTCTCTCTCCTCCTGTTAATTTTGGCCTGATTCTCTCTCTTCCCCGTTTCTTTCTTTGCCCAGCACTTCCGCAGACTCCAGGATCCGTCGCTCGAGGAGCTATCACGTCAAAACATGTTCTTGAAGCTCCCTTTGATAAGCGCGTCCCGCAATCTATTGGCCGTCAAAAAGGCCTGGGGAACCACCGCCAGAGTGCTTTCCTCTAGAGCCAAGATTAGCGTTCCAAACAGCACCGCCAAGAGAGGCTATGCGACCCCAATATACAGAGGGTCCAGCATCTTGTCCAGCTTTACAGACGAAAACGCCCACAACTTGGTCGACGTCTCCAAGGTGTTGGTGATCGGTTCCGGAGGCTTGTCTATTGGCCAGGCCGGCGAGTTCGACTACTCTGGCTCCCAGGCCATTAAGGCCCTCAAGGAAGCCAACAAAAAGTCCATCTTGATCAACCCCAACATTGCCACGAACCAGACCTCCCATGCCCTTGCCGACGAAATCTATTATTTGCCTGTTACCCCGGAATACATCACCTACATTATCGAGCGAGAACAACCCGACGGGATCTTGTTGACCTTTGGCGGCCAGACCGGTCTCAACGTTGGTGTCCAGTTGGACAAAATGGGCGTCTTTGACAGATATGGCATTAAAGTCCTCGGCACTCCAATCAAGACTTTGGAAACCTCCGAAGACAGAGACTTGTTCGCCACTGCTTTGAAGGAAATCAACATTCCAATTGCCGAATCCATTGCTGTTGAAACCATCGACCAAGCCCTTGACGCTGCCGAGCAGGTTGGCTACCCAATCATTGTTCGTTCCGCATACGCTCTTGGTGGTTTGGGCTCCGGTTTCGCTAACAACCGCGAAGAATTGAAAAACTTGGCTGCTCAGTCCTTGAGTTTGTCGCCACAGATCTTGGTTGAAAAGTCCTTGAAAGGCTGGAAAGAAGTCGAGTATGAAGTCGTCAGAGACAGAGTCGGCAACTGTATCACTGTCTGCAACATGGAAAACTTCGATCCTTTGGGTATTCACACCGGCGACTCCATTGTCGTTGCGCCTTCCCAAACCTTGTCCGACGAAGAGTACCACATGTTGAGAAGCGCCGCCATAAAGATCATCCGCCACTTGGGCGTAGTGGGTGAGTGTAACGTCCAGTACGCCTTGCAGCCTGACGGCTTGGACTTCAGAGTTATTGAAGTCAATGCTAGATTGTCCAGATCCTCCGCCTTGGCCTCCAAGGCCACTGGTTACCCATTGGCCTACACTGCTGCCAAGATTGCTCTCGGCTATACTTTGCCTGAATTACCAAACCCAGTCACCAAGACCACCACCGCCAACTTTGAGCCATCCTTGGACTACATTGTCACCAAGATCCCTAGATGGGACTTGTCCAAGTTCCAGCATGTCAAGCGCGATATCGGTTCCGCCATGAAATCTGTCGGCGAAGTTATGGCTATTGGGAGAACTTTTGAAGAGAGTTTCCAAAAGGCTATTAGACAAGTTGACCCATCCTTTGTTGGCTTCCAGGGCGACCAGTTTGAAAACTTGGACGAAGTCTTGGCTAACCCAACCGACAGAAGATGGTTGGCTGTTGGACAGGCTCTCTTGCACGAAAACTACTCCATCGAGAAAGTGCACGAGTTGACCAAGATTGACAGATGGTTCTTGTACAAATTGATGAACATTGTGGAAATGCAAAGAGAATTGGAAGGCTTGGGTTCCTTGGACAAATTGACCAGAGAGACCATCATCAGAGCTAAGCAGTTGGGTTTCAGTGACAAGCAAATTGCCCACGCTATCAAGTCTGTCGAATTGGAAGTTAGAGCCAAGAGAAAGTCCTTTGGTATTGTCCCATTTGTCAAGAAGATTGACACTTTGGCCGCTGAGTTTCCTGCTGAGACTAACTACCTTTACACTACTTACAATGCCTCTGAGAACGACGTCACTTTTGACGAACATGGAACTATTGTCTTGGGTTCCGGTGTCTATAGAATCGGTTCCTCTGTTGAATTCGACTGGTGTGCTGTCTCCGCTGCCAGATCCTTGAGAGAAAATAACCAAAGATCTATTATGATCAACTACAACCCAGAAACTGTGTCCACTGATTTCGATGAAGTCGACAGATTGTACTTTGAAGAATTGAGTTTCGAAAGAGTCATGGACATTTACGAAATTGAACAAGCTCAAGGTGTCATTGTCAGTGTTGGCGGTCAATTACCTCAAAACATTGCCTTGCCATTACAGAACAATGGCGCCAAGGTGTTAGGCACTAACCCTGAAGACATTGACAAGGCCGAGGACCGTCACAAGTTTTCCTCCATCTTAGACTCCATTGGCATTGACCAACCAGCTTGGAAAGAATTGTCTTCTTATGATGCCGCCAAGGAGTTTGCTGACAGCGTTGGCTTCCCGGTACTTGTCCGTCCATCCTACGTCTTGTCTGGTGCCGCTATGTCCGTTATCAGAAATGAAGGTGAGTTGCAAGCTAAGCTTTTGAATGCTGCCAAGGTCTCTCCAGACCACCCAGTTGTCATCTCCAAATTTATCCAAGGCGCTCAAGAAATCGATATTGATGCTGTTGCTCACGAAGGCAAAGTCCTTGTCCATGCCGTCTCTGAGCATGTTGAAAACGCCGGTATCCATTCTGGCGATGCTACTTTGGTGTTGCCTCCGCAAGACTTGTCTCCTGTCATCATGGGCAGATTGAAGGAAATCGCCGACAAGGTTGCTGCCGCATGGAAGATCACTGGTCCATTCAATATGCAGATTATTAAGAACGATATCAACAACAACGACAACGACACAGAGTTGAAGGTCATTGAGTGCAATATTCGTGCTTCCAGATCCTTCCCATTTGTTTCCAAGGTGCTCGGCGTCAACTTTATTGACGTTGCCTCCAAGGCCTTGTTAAACATCAACGTCCCAGAACCAGTTGACTTGATGCAAAAGCAGTATAACTACGTCGCCACCAAGGTCCCACAGTTCTCCTTTACCAGGTTGGCCGGTGCCGACCCATTCTTGGGTGTCGAGATGTCTTCTACTGGCGAAATTGCATCCTTTGGTAAAGACAAGCAAGAAGCCTACTGGACCGCCATGCAATCCACCATGAACTTTCACCTCCCAATGCCAGGCACCGGTATCCTCTTTGGCGGCGACTTGACCAACGACAATTTGGGCGCCGTAGTGAAGAACATCTCCAGCCTCGGCTACAAGTACTACACCGCCTCTGAGCCTGTTGCCCAGTACTTGAAAAAGTACCTCCCAGAATCCGAGAAGGGATCCGTCCAGGTGATTGAGTTCCCGAAGACTGACAAGCGTCTCTTGAGAGAAGTGTTCCAAAAGTACAACATCAAGTGTGTCTTCAACTTGGCCGCCCAACGCGCTGAGTCTCTCCTTGATGAGGACTACGTGATGAGAAGAAACGCCATTGACTTTGCTATACCGCTTTTCAACGAGCCACAGACATCCTTGTTGTTTTCTGCTGCTTTGAAGGAGAAGATTGGCGAGAAGGTTGCCGCCCAAGAAAGCGACAAGGTGGTCATTCCTTCCGAAGTCCACAGATGGAGTGAATTTATAGGCGGTAAGCCGGTGTAAATGATAAAGGCCAGCGTCTATAACATTTTTTAAATTTTTTCTCCTTTGTTTTTTTTGTTTTTCTTGTATTATAGAAAACTCAAATAATACATATTATTTATTATCAAAAAGTGCCATAGAATTTAATGACTATCCCAATTAGGCTATTCATAAAAAGGCTATAATAGTATCATTCAACAAGCATCTGTTGATTTTAAGTGCCATTGACACAAAGCTGAGCTTATCTTGCCCTTGTATGTGTGCCGTCGTATTGGATGAAAATGCATTCCACATCCAGGTAGTTCCTTAGAGGCTATTAAGTGCGATACGTATACTTGGCTTTTGATACTAGATTGTCCTCTATAGAGTGTAAAGATAGTAAACGAGAACACTTAATATTCTAAAAAAAACAAGAGTCAACGATTAGTCTTTTCATTCAATTTGATTTGATTTACGGTAGATAAGTAAAACAAAACTGTAACAACAAGGTATACATTTAAACCAAAAAATTTTAATCAAAAAACCAAAGATAAAAAATAAGAATTCAAAAAAAATTTAAAGGAATTGAATAAAAAATTGCAAGAATAATACAGAATATACTATAGAAGAAAGATACGAAAAATAGTAACATGCTCAAACCTCAGCGGCCAACTCTTCCAACAATTTGTAGTTTCTCTTTTCAATGGATCCGTTGCCTGGCAATCTGGTTGCGCCTTCCAAGTACTCGTCCACTTCACGGGCACACTGGCGGCCTTCTTGGATGCCCCAGACAACTAACGACTGGCCACGACGACAGTCGCCAGCGGCGAACAAGTTATCATCCTGGCTAACTTGATAACTGTTTGTTTGGACAGTGTTGATATTGCCGCGCTTGTTTCTTGGGGTGCCAAAGTTTTCAGCTTCAGGACCAACAAAGCCCATAGAGAGGAGGACAACGTCCGCTGGGAAAAATTCCTCGGAACCTGGGATTTCGGCCATTTGCCAGGCGCCACTACCTTCGGCTCTCTTCCATTCAACACGAACGGTTTTAATGCCCTTGACGTTACCGTCGTTGTCACCAACAAACTCCTTGGACAAGACGCAATACTCACGAGGGTCTCTACCGTATTTTTCGTCAACCTCAGTGTGACCATAGTCGACTCTGAAGACTCTTGGCCACTGCGGCCATGGGTTGTCCTTGCCTCTTGAGGATGGTGGATGAGGAAGCAATTCAAAGTTGGTGACGGATTTGGCACCGTGGCGAGTAGCAGTACCCAAACAGTCATTACCTGTGTCACCACCGCCAATAACCACAACGTGCTTGCCTTCCAAGGTAGTTCTAATGTCTTCCAACTTCTCATCCAACAAGGCCTTGGTGTTCTTATGCAATAATTGCATAGCGAACATAATGTTGTTGTTGTCGCGGCCCGGAATCTTCAAGTCTCTCGGAATGGTGGAGCCAACAGCAAAGACAACTGCATCGTTGGCGGATTTCAACTCTTCGACAGAAACGTCTTCGCCTACAGTAGTACTGCAGATGAACTCAATGCCTTCGGCAGCTAACAAGTCAGTACGGCGCTTAACGGTAGCCTTGTCCAACTTCATGTTAGGGATACCGTACATTAGCAAACCACCCGGTCTGTCGGAACGTTCGTATACCGTAACCTTGTGGCCAGCCTTGTTCAATTGATCAGCACATGCCAAGCCAGCAGGTCCAGAACCAATCACAGCAACACTTTTGCCCGTATGAGTTTTTGGTGGGTTTGGTTTGATCCATCCCATAGCAAAACCCTTATCAATGATGGCGCACTCGATAGCCTTGATCGCAACAGAATCGTCAATGATGTTCAAAGTACAAGCACCTTGGCAAGGAGCTGGACAAATTCTTCCGGTAAATTCCGGGAAATTGTTGGTCATCAACAAACGCTGTAAAGCATCGTACCAGCGGTCTTGGAAAACCAACTCATTCCATTTTGGAATAATGTTAGAAACCGGACAACCAGTGTCGGATTGACAAAATGGAACACCGCAGTCCATACAACGTGCGGCCTGCTCGTTTAACTCGTCCTTAGACAAACGTTGGTTCAATTCTTTCCAGTCCTTAGTTCTGTCCTTGGCTGGTCTGTATCTTTCGTTTCTTCTCTTATACTTCATGAAACCTCTAACCTTATCCAATTTTTCAATCTTCTTCTTTTCATTGCCAGAATCCAAAACAGTGTCTTCCAAATCATCCACCTTTGGCTCTTTTTTGGTTGACTTGTAAGAAATAGTCTTTTTGAAAGACAAGTTTTTCAAAATCTCGCCATTGGTAATGTCTGAGTCTGGATCAGTTCTAATGTGCTTAAAAAAGTTTGCAGCTTGGTTTTCCTTGACAGCTTCCAATTTTTTCTTTTCTTGTTCCAACACCTTCTTGTAATCGGTTGGTAACACTTTGACAAACTTTGGCAAAACCCTGTTAAATTCTTTCAAGATGCGTTCGGCCAACTCAGAACCGGTGTAATGCAAGTGTTCTTCGACCAAACCCCGCAAAAAGGCAACTTCAACAGGCTCATTAACGCTTGCCAACTCAACAGTCTCTTGGTTGACTTGGTTTGGCAATTCCTGGGCAACATCGAGAACATAGGCAATACCACCGCTCATACCTGCAGCAAAGTTACGTCCAACTCTACCCAACACAACAACGCGGCCACCGGTCATGTACTCACAGCCATGGTCACCGGTACCTTCGACAACGGCAGTGGCACCGGAGTTTCTGACGGCAAAACGCTCGGCAGCAATACCTCTAAAGTATGCAGTACCAGAAGTAGCACCATAAAGACAAGTATTACCAATGACCATATTTTCTTCGGCTTTGAAGCTGGAGATCTTTGGTGGATACACAATCAAGCGACCACCAGATAAGCCTTTACCAACATAATCGTTACAATCACCTTCAAGCTCCAAGGTAATACCAGGAGCTAAGTAAGCACCAAAAGACTGACCAGCACTGCCCTTTAGGTTGACGTGGATGGTGTCGTGTGGCAAACCTTGTTCACCATATCTTTTGGAGACTCTATAGGACAACGTGGCACCTAAGGCTCTGTCGGTGTTGATCACCTCAGCGTCAATTGTGACAGGCAAGCCCCTATCCAAGGTGACCTCGGCTTCATCGATCAACTTGTTGTCCACTCTGGTGTGCAATCTGTGGTCCTGTTTTCTGATACAGTAAGTAGCAACGCCCGGTCTAATACTGTGTGCTGGAGTCAAGATTGGCGATAAGTCAATGTTGGCATTCTTGGTGGTTCTGAGATCATCCCTGACAAAAAGCTTTTCGGCATGGCCCACCATCTCGTTGATGGTACGGAAACCCAATTTGGCCATAATTTCACGCAACTCTTGGGCAATGTAGTAAAAAAAGTTGATGACATGTTCTGGGGTACCAGCAAACTTTTTACGCAATTCAGGGTCCTGAGTTGCAATACCAACTGCACAAGTACCAAGATGACATTTTCTCAACATGATACAGCCCATGGCGATCAAAGGAGCAGTAGCAAAGCCCCACTCTTCGGCACCGAGCAAACAGGCAATTGCAATATCCCTACCGGTTTTCAATTGACCGTCAGTTTGGACAACAACTCTTCCTCTCAAATCGTTGAGAACCAATGTTTGGTGAGTTTCGGCGAGACCCAATTCCCATGGTAAACCAGCGTACTTAATACCTGTCCATCTACTGGCACCAGTACCGCCATCGTGGCCCGAGACCAAGATATGGTCGGCTTTAGCCTTGGCGACGCCAGAAGCGACAATACCGACACCCACTTCAGACACCAACTTGACGGAAACTCTGGCCCTAGGATTAGAACATTTCAAATCATAGATCAACTGTTTCAAATCCTCAATAGAGTAAATATCGTGATGTGGAGGTGGGGAGATCAAACCAACACCAGGGGTGGAGTGTCTGGTCTTTGCAATGCTTTCACTGACCTTGTAACCAGGTAATTCACCACCTTCTCCTGGTTTAGCTCCTTGAGCCATTTTGATTTGCAACTCATCAGCATCAGACAAGTAGTAAGAAGTAACACCGAATCTACCAGAGGCAACCTGTTTGATGGAGGATCTCATAGTGTCACCATTTTCAAACACATGGGATCTTTCAGCGTCCTCACCGCCTTCGCCAGTGTTAGACTTACCTCCCAATCTGTTCATAGCGACAGCTAAGGTAGAATGGGATTCCATGGAAATAGAGCCATAAGACATGGCACCAGTACAAAATCTTCTAACAATCTCGGTCCAAGGTTCAACTTGGTCAATTGGCACAGGCTTGGAGCTAGAATAGTCAAAGTCCAAAAGACCTCTCAAGGTGCAGTTTTTGATAGCTTCGTACTCTTTCTTAGAGTAAGCTTGATAAGCCTTTTCGTTCTTGTTTCTTACAGCGTCTTGGACATTGGCGATTGCTGCTGGATCGTTAACATGTGGATCACCACCGTCTCTCCAATGGTATTCACCAGATTCTGGTAAACCTGCAGGTTTGACGGTTTCTCTGGATGGATAAGCTCTTTCATGGAGGGTAAAGGCGTCTTGAGCAATGTATTCAAAGGTAATACCCTTTATTCTAGAAGCGGTACCGCTGAAACACCTATCGATGACAGAATTGTCCACACCTAAAGCTTCAAAGATTTGGGCACCCTTATAAGAAGCCAAGGTGGAGATACCCATCTTAGACATCACTTTCAAGATACCACCATCAATGGCATGAATGTAATTTTCAATGAGCTTTTTGTCACTTATGCCTTCTTGTCTGATTAACTTTTGGTGGTTCATTTTGACCAAAGTTTCTATAGCCAAGTATGGGGTAATGGCATCAGCACCATAACCTAGCAAAACACACATATGGTGAACTTCCTTGGCTTCAGCGGTCTCGATAATAAGGGCAACCTTGGAACGCTGCTTTTGTCTAACCAAGTGGTGGTGCACGGCACCACAGGCAATCAAAGCAGAAACAGGAACTCTGGCAGCGCTAGTATTGTGGTCGCTCAATATGATTATGGAAGTGTCTTCAACAATTGAGTCAGAAGCTTCTTGACATATTTTGTCTAAAGCACTCATGTAGCCTAATAGGCCGTCTGACTTTGGGAAGGTAATGTCAATTTTGTGAGCTTTCCATTTTGGATAGGCAATGTGAATGTTTTCAATGGCCTTGAATTGTTGAAGAGTCAAAATTGGAGATTTCAATAACAATCTGTTGCATTGGTCGGCCTTCATTTCTAGCAAGTTTCCTTGGGGACCAATGTAACATTCCAAAGACATGACAATATTTTCTCTGATTGGATCGATCGGCGGATTAGTGACCTGAGCGAACAACTCACGGAAATATTCGTACATCAAACGAGGCTGTTCTGCAAGACACGCCAATGGGCCGTCACTAGCCATAGAGCCCAATGCCTCCTTGGCACCGGTTGCCATTGGGACCAAGAGAAGTCCCAATTGTTCAAAGGTGTAGTTGAAAGCTGCTAGTCTAGGATCATCATTAACGTGTTCGCTAAAGTCAATTTTGTACTCGTCCAAGTCAATGCCTCTGGCGGTCAACTTATCGTATAAGTCCTTCATGCTGATCAAGTTAGCAACTAACCAGGATTTGAAATCAAATCTGGTAGAAACCTTCTTTTTCAACTCAGAATCGTCAACTATTCTTCCTTCGACAGTGTCGACCAACAACATTCTTCCTGGAGTCAATCTGCCCTTGGCAACGACCCTTTCAGGGTCTATTGGAATGACACCGACTTCCGAAGCAACAATGATTCTGTCATCATCGGTGACATAATATCTGCATGGTCTCAAACCATTACGGTCCAAGTTGGCACCGCAATATCTTCCGTCGCTGAAGGTGAAAAGAGCAGGGCCATCCCAAGGCTCCATGAGACAAGCGGCCCATTCGTAAAAGGCTTTTTTGTGAGGATCCATGTGTGGATTGTTCTGCCAGGCTTCAGGAACCAAAACCATCATGGCTTCAGGCAAGGTCAAGACACCATTTATCACCAAAAGCTCCAAAACATTATCAAAGGCGGCAGAGTCGGAGCCGCCTTCTTCGATAACTGGGAACAATTTCTCGATTTCCTCGGAAAACTTTTGCGATTTCATGATACCTTCTTTGGATCTCATCCAGTTCTTGTTACCTCTGAGAGTGTTGATTTCACCATTGTGCGCGGCCAATCTCAAAGGCTGGGCTCTGTCCCAAGACGGAAAGGTGTTTGTGGAGAATCTGGAGTGCACGAGGGCAAAGTGGGCTTCATAGTCCACATTGAGCAAGTCCAAGTAATAGTGGTAAACTTGGACCGGGGACAACTGGCCCTTGTACACGATATTCTTGGAAGACAAGGAGCAAATATAGAACCAGTTCTGCAAGCCAATGATATTGCTTGCCTGTTTTCTCAAAATGTACAAGTGTTTTTCAAACTCTTTGCTGAACTGCTGCTGGAAGTCTTCCGGGTCGTGGTTTATAACCTCGCCGGTGGCATCATTATAGCTGTTGCTGGATATGACTATCGGCTGCAAAATCAACGGTTCTCTAGACAAGCTTGCAGGGCCCAAGAGACTGGAGTCGTGGGGAACCGCTCTCCAGCCGAGCACCTTCAAGCCCAAGGAGGTGGCAATCTGCTCGAATATTTTCTGGGACTTGGCCACCATTTCGGCGTCCTTCTTGAAAAAGAAGTTTCCGGTAGCGAACTGGCCCTCTGGGGGAATGTCAATATTGAAGTAGTACTTGAACTCCTTCTTCAAGAGCTTGAAAGGTATGCCCGTCATGACACCGGCGCCGTCACCATCGCGGGAGTCGGCGCCTACGGCGCCTCTGTGTGTCATGTTGCACAATAGATGTCTCGCATCAGAGACAATCTTGTGAGACTTCTCGCCCTTGATGTTACAGGAAAAGCCAACACCACAGGCGTCTTTCTCGTATTCTGGATCATAAAGCCCCTTTTTGGTAGGCAAGGTGCACGCCCAAGACTTGTTTTCCGGTGACTCGTCGTACTCGTAGACGGTGGCAGGCACGTCGTCCTCCACAAAGTCGTTGTCGGCCAAAGCAGGGGCAGCAACGTCAACAGCTTCAACGAACATTCCTGTGTATAGAGCGATGACAGGCGGCTGGAGGCTATAGAGGCAAGAACAGCTGGGAAACAGAAGAAAAAAGATAGTTGCAAAAAAAGCGCGAGATAAGGAAAAAGGAGAGAAGCGGCAAAAACAACTGTTTAAGTCTATAGCGAAAAAAGTGAAAGACACGCAACGGAGGCTTGTGTCCAGATCACAGTTAAAGTCCAAGGAATCGACAGGCCTCGAGGTAAGAACGGCGCGTTTTTCCAGAAGATACAGAAGAACCGAGGAGGAATTGCTGGACAGAACGCCTGGTGCCACGCAGACACCGCGAGGAAAGATTGCCTTGGATATATATGGCCCCACCCAGCACGAGGATCGCTAGCAGCCACCAGTCGGCGCTTCGCCGGAGACAGGTTGAGCAGCGCATACATTCCTGGGCGGGTTATTCTTCCAGGCGCCTGCAGCCGTGTGCGGGGTGTTCGTTGAGGGTGCCGCAGGCGATACCGCCAGATTGCATAAGCAGAGCCTCCCATTGGCCGCAGATAAACGCGATAGCTGGGGAAACACACAGGGACAGGGTAGCAGCAGGCCCGAAAAGGGTAGTGTCGCTGACGAAATATCCACCGTGGCGGTATAGGAGAGATATATGATCACATGATTTCTTTTTACACCCGAACACCAGGAAGACGCTCTGTGTTCGGGTGTGTGCTGCCGCGATAAAAGCGCATCGCGAAGACTGACATGTTTACGTTGGACCTTATAGCTGATGCTGCGAACCCCAAGCACCCCTCACACCACAATGAACACACGACAGGCGTTAGCGGCCCATGGCAGGAGCTCTGAGCCCAAGCTCCTCTGTGCGCACTTCAACCAGGACCAAGACTGCTTTGCCATTGGCCACGAGCGCGGCTTCCGTGTCTATAGCACAGACCCTATGGTCTTGCGTGTCAAGCGCACCTTCCACAAGAACAGCAACAGCAGCAGCAGCAGTGGATACCGCCACGGCGAGCGCAACACAAATCAGGGTCAGAAGGACCAGTCTGGAGGCAGCAGTGTTCATGCTGCCAGCGCTAGCAATAGCAGCCATGGCAATGGTAGCAACGGCGCCAAAGAGTACCGTTCGGGCATTGGCCACATATCAATGTTGCATCGCACAAACTACCTCTCGCTCGTGGGCGGTGGGAAGAACCCCAAATTCCCTCTCAACAAGGTCATAATCTACGACGACCTTAAGAAGAAGAATACCCTTGCGCTTGAGTTCATGAATCCGGTGCTAAATGTCTTCCTCTCGCGAATCAGAATCATTGTGGTGGTGGAGACCCACATCTATGTGTACGCCTTTAGCTCTCCTCCAAAGAAGATTGCTACTTACGAGACCATCAGCAACCCGTACGGCATTGCAGACTTATCTAATTCCCTAGCGCCCCTCAGCTCTGCCTCGAAAGGCGCCTTGCCCGACAGCAGCAGCAGCCCCAGTCAGCTCTCCAGCAGCGCACAAGCATCCACGCAGACCCATGGCTTGGCAACCCACGTCAATGAAATACTAGCGTTCCCGGGCCGCCATGTTGGGCAGATCCAGATAGTCGACATCTCCCCCGTTGGCCAGGAGCGCAACTTAGTGTCCATAATCAAAGCCCATAAGTCCCGCATCAGATGTCTTACCTTGAATAGGGCTGGCACCATGGTGGCCAGCGCCTCAGAGACCGGTACCATCATACGGGTGCACTCGGCCGTCAACTGCAGCTTGTTGTATGAGTTCAGACGAGGCTTGGATAAAGCCATAGTGTATTCCATGCGGTTTTCGCCCAACGGAAGTAAGTTAGCAGTGTTGTCGGACAAGCAGACGTTGCATGTCTTTAAACTCTCTCCCGACAGTGCCCGCTCCTCAGAGTACTCTGGCGCCTCCATCCCCGCATCGAACGCCATTCCCGGGTCATCAGGTGCCAAAAACGTGTCAAAACCAAGTAACAGAAATATCAACCGCCAGCACTTCTTGAAAAGCTTGCCGATATTCACAAACTACTTCAACTCCCAGTGGTCCTTCGTGTCGTGCCACTTGGACCAGCCGCACGTGCTTGCTTCGTCTTCTTCTTCTTCCTCCAACGGCGGCTCTTCTGGAGTCCCGCTCATCGCTTCCGGCACAGAAGGCACGCTTGGCGCCAGCGATAGCATCAGCAGCTTAGGTGCGTCTACCGCCAGCTCTGGAAAGTGCACCAACAAGAACTCAAACAATGACAAGTTTATCGACGACTTGAACGTGAATAGCAAAATCAACGACCGTGGCGTCTTGGGCTGGTCGAACGAGGACAGCATTATCATCATATGGAAGTTCAGAGGCAAGTGGGAGAAGTATGTCATCATCAAGAGCGACCTGGCAATCTCTCAAAACAATGATCATGGTTCAGCACAAACTAAAGGCGAAAGCAGGTGGGAATTGGTGCGGGAGGGCTGGAGAAGCTTTGGCGATTTGAATGAGTGAACCCTAGGCTCCGTTTTTACTGCTTCTACGCAATCCAGATATTGCTTGAATATTTCCTTTCATAAAAAGCAATAATAATGCTTTACTTGGTTTCTCACAAGCCCTTTGCTGTATTTACGAAGTCAGTGTTTTTTTTGCAGGTAGCAATAGCATCACAAGTAGATAATGTATTCTATGATTATAATATATAACTGTTTTTAATTGCTCTCAACCTCCATAAAGTCGTCTTCGACCATATCTTCGTCACTACTGTCCTCCCCATTGACTAGCCTTCTGGCTAGCTCTTTGGGTCCAAGCTTTGTGTTCAAAATACGATTTCTTTCCTTGTTAGCTGCTCCGCTGGTATCGATAATATTGACCGCGCTTGTATCCCTAATTTCCAGATCATCGCCGGTAAAACTCTTGTTTTGAGACACAAGCGGATTTTTCGTTCTGGCCGCAGAAGGGCTGCTGCCACCTAAATCATACTTGGGCGACTTCATTAATGCCCTTCTGTAGCTTAGTGTAGGATTAGACAAGGCCAAAATTTTTGATGTCTTTTTGAAAAATTCACCAGAAAATGAATCGTCGTCATCTTGCAAAAGTGGGCCGTGCTTAGCCGTTAAAGGAGTACTTACGGCAATGCCTCGGTTGAAATTGTTTCCATAATCATGTTGCTGGCCGTGCGTCTCGTTTGGCTTTGTAGGAACTGTAAACCGACTATTTTTTGTATGCAAAATGTGGGCAACAGGTTTTTTAGCATGCTCTTTTCCTTTAGTGTTGTAGGGTCTTTCGTCATTCACATTTTGCTCCAAGGCTCTTTTGAGTAGGTCAATGGCTATTGGGTCATTTGGAGTAATGGCAAGCGCATTGTGCAAGGCTTCGATACTCTTAAAAAATCTTCCCATTTTCAAATGTATCAACCCTATTGCCGAGTAAATGTTCGAGTCTTTCACATTCAACTTGAGAACTTCAGAAAAGTTCTTAAGCGCTTTTTCATAATATCCGAGTTTTCTATAGACATGTCCCAAATTACTATTTATACTTATCCATGATTTTGAATCATTGTTCAAATATTTTGACTCATTGAACGCTTTCAAGAAGAACCATTCTGACTTTTTTAAATCATTAGTGTGGAAATAAATAACCCCAATTTCGTTCAATAACAAGGGGTCATTAGGGCAAATTTCATACGAGGCGAGCATGTATTCTTCCGCAAGCAACAAGTTATTCATTTGCAAATACTGCATACCCAAAAACAAGTTGGGCAAATGAGTTCCCGGAAACAAGCGTGCAGCTGTAGAGTAGGCGCTGATTGCTTGTTCGTGCTCGCCCTCGGCTGCAAAAGTGTGTGAAAAACCGATCCAAGCTTGAGCACAACTTGGATTTATAGATGACGCCCTAATAAAAAACTTTCTCGCTTCAGTTATCCGATTTATAGACAAGTAATATATCCCTATTGCCAAAGGTGTTATGAAATTCTTAGGGTACAACTCTGCCAACTTATTTGCCATCAAAAACAACTTATTTTTGCCTCCTAATTCATGTAATCCACTCAAGTAAAGGGGTAACACCTGAAAATTGAACTCGTCATTTTGCAACACTTTTTCACAGATCTCAATGCACTGCTGAAACCGACATTGAATAAACAATAGGTTTGCCTTGGATACCAAGATATCGTTATTTTCTGACAAGCTGTATTCGTCGTCCAAAACTAATTCTGCTTCCTGAATTTTGGCTAAATTTATATATTTATTCAACCTCGTTATGTACAAGTTTTTCACCAATTCCGCATTATCTTCCATTTCCTCAAAATTTAAACTATTCAAAAAGTCCCACTCCTCGTTGGGTGTAAGCAAATTGTTCTTAATTAGTTCATTAAATGCTTCATAACACTTTACGTCGATGGATACTGCTTCCTTGTAACACTCTTTGGCTCTGTCAAAGTTGTGCTGATTGCTGAATATTTGTCCTCGGAGATAACACATTGAAGACTCTAACTTGATACCTCCATCCTGGTTTTTGACACTAGATGATGAAGATAAAGATGAAGTAAGCTCATTTTTGAAGGGATTACTTTCTCCAATAACGTCTAGTGCCTCTTCCCATCTGTTTAATTTGGTCAAACAAAGTGCATCCAAATATCGACAGCTCACTGATAACGCTAGCTGCGAATTTGTCGATAGTAATTGATGAGCCCGTATGTAGTCACCTGTAGCATAGTGAACCTGTGCAAGCCAAAATGCGTCATTTGGATCGTTGGTCAACGCATATACCTTGTCCCCGATATAACCTGCACTTTCATAATGATGCTGCATCAACGCGTCGTGTCTCCAAAGCCTGAGCTTCTCTGCCTGCGATAACGGTTGAAGAAATGGTGAGCTACTGGCATTCTGATCCAAATCAGTCACATTGTCCGTTGTTGCAGAAGTGTTGAAAGATGACATTGACGACTGATCTTTCACCTTGAATCTCTGCGGCGTTTGTTGTAAAGGTGAGGGAACATGGGTTTGATGACGATTATGATGTCCTATCACATCAGGGTTTACCGGTGTGTAGAATAGCTGGTTTTGGGGCGTACCGTAATTTTCAGATATTCGCCGTTGAGTATGGGCCATTAAAGGCGATATGGCCAAGGTAGAACTATTAGCTGATGGGCTTCTGGTATTTTTCATGTTGATACCTTCACGTAAAAAGAATGTTCTTTTTCACCTGTAACTGAAATCACTTGCCAAAAATATTTTCTATGCGTACCATAAAAATATAACCAATTTGGAAGAAGGTACAAAACTTGATGACGGCGCTAAGCGAAGACCGATAATGGGCTTCTGGCTCGTTCTGGCGCTCTGTGTATTTCACGATGTCTTGTGCCTCGATCTCAAACAAAAACAAAAACAAAAACAAAAAGCACGCGGACGCATTTTGCGAGGGTTTGTTTACAGAGGCTGCATGTTTTTCACAAAATTTAACATTACCCGCGCAGATCGTGTTGCAATAACCAAACATGGATGTAAAACAAGTATTAATCTTACAGCAAATAGCCTTCTGCCATGACATTTTTCATCAAGAAAAATAATGCAAGTATTGTGAAATTAATAAAATATAACTCTAAAAGTAAACATTGAGCGGAAAAAAAATAGATTTGATAAAATACAAAATTACTGAGCAAGCATGTCGTTAAGATTTTCATGTTCGATTTCAATTTCAACATTAGGTCTCTTTCTCTTGCCCTTCTTTTTGCTCTCGCCGTTATTACCTCTCTTCTTTATTTCTTCGTTAAAAGCGTCTTTACTGTGTTTGCCAATAGCTCTCAAGTTCTCATCGTCATCTTCTTCATCGCTACTTTCGTCGTCTTCTGATTTATCATCGTTATTATGGCTAGCATCAGAGTCACCACCATCCAACCATTTTTCCAAATCTTCAACATCAACCATATCGTCTTCATCTTCTTCTTCAACATATTCGACTTCACCAACACCTTCTTCGTCTTCGTCTTCCTCTTCTTCGTAGTCTTCTTCGTCTTCTAACTGGTTTTCTTCTTGCATGTCTCCCAACACTTTTTTCCAGATCTTTTCGTCAACATTCAATGGTTTCTCCCCATAAGCACCTGTCTTCAACCTCGTAAGTAATTCCTTCTCGATGGCCTTTTCGATCTTTGCGGCACTCAAAGCTTTTCTTTCTCTGTTCTGTTCTCTTCTTTTCACTTTTGGAGCCACACCGACGTAAGTTCTTTCTTCTTCTCTGAGAGCCATTCTTCTTTCTGTGATGGCAATTTGAGTAAACTTAGTCAAACGCTGTTTGCACTTGTGGATCAAAAATTTGTTCCAGTAGAGCAAGTGCTCATCAACTTGCTGAAGCGCTCTTTCGTAATTTTTGGACAACTTTATTCTTTCCCAAAGCTTTGATGGAGTATGTGCACGTTCCACCGTCTTCATGTAAAGGTACAATCTTCCATCAATACTCTTGACAGTGGCATATTTAGCGTTAGCCAAAGGACATGATTGTCTGTTACAGAGACCGGTGACGTTATATTCATTCCGGCAAAAGGTCTGGTGATCGGTTTTGAGCTTGTAAGAACAGAATTGCTGATTTATTACCTGCCAGATTATTTCATCAGACATTATGGAATGTTATTGGTATACGAAAAAGGCAATAAATGCTGCTGTAGATGATTAGATGACTTTGCTGGAGTTATTGCTTTCAACACAAAATAATCCACCGATTGTAGTTGTTAAATAAGGATAATGTAACAGTTTTTGGACCTTTAAATCTGCAACAAAGAGAGTTAGAAATCTCGATGGTGATAAAAACAAATGATAAAAGCTGTGAAAGAGAATGGATCTATGCCTTCAGGTAAAGAAGGTTAATTCATTGCTAATACTAAAAAAAATTTGCTTCATCTCCTTTTACAAAAAAAATTTGCGAAAAGAAA
Source organism: Saccharomycopsis capsularis (assembly GCA_031125595.1). Taxonomy (NCBI): domain Eukaryota; kingdom Fungi; phylum Ascomycota; class Saccharomycetes; order Ascoideales; family Saccharomycopsidaceae; genus Saccharomycopsis; species Saccharomycopsis capsularis. The sequence continues at coordinate 85,567 of JASTUX010000023.1, forward strand.
AATATTTTTCAATGCCGTTACCCCCCTATAGTATGCTTTCTATGTATATCTTGCGTCTATATGCAGTATCCAGCTTTATGCATGAAATATTTTGACATCCAGTTAAAGGACACGAACGTAATAAGCGCCACGCTCAACGTGCGTCCTTATGAAGTTTGATTTACTCAAGGTATCTGCAAGTGAAATACCAAAACTTTCAAAGAGCAAGGTGCAAAGTTGGATCATTATACTTTTCACAAATAAGTGGGCCATTTAAAGCTTTTCCTGTAGAGCTCTAGACGTTTTAAAAAGTTTCGCCAAAAAACTGATGCAGTATATAGGCCTAACCAGGAAAAGGTGGAGCTATGCATTGATCTGTTTTTTCTTTTCAAATTCACCATGATTTACCCAAAGATGAATTTTTTTAGTAATTTTAAGCCTGTGTAACTGCAAAATTATTCTGCACTCCAGGATTTAAATGCAGCTTCATCCTATATCTCAAAACCTCAAACTGTTGCTACATCGTTAATAGAAAACTCGCCGGTTTACTATAAGTTTACGTTCCGAATTTTTATGCAACAACAAGGGCATAAAGAATATTTGCTTATGGCCTTTGATACTTTTGAGTACCATAGACGTCCTTAACTTTAAGACATTGATAGGTTACCTTAGCGACCCAGGTGCTCATGGTTATCACCATTCCCTTTCGAGATGTCATTCGCCATGATTAATGATGGTGTATCTTCCACATTGACAGCTCTTGTTGACCCAGACAAGTAGCTCCTTTCATTCATTTGGCCATTCGTGTCACAGGGTCAAACATATGTTGAATTTCACCTAATTATATTAACATCTGATGGACAGATAACTGTTTTTTCTAGCATTTGAAAAATCGCATTTATGTAGCAATAGTAGTAAGAAAATGACATGGGCGTCTGAACGGGAAATTGCTGTTAGTATAAGGAATATCAATAGATTTTTGAAAAAGGCACTTCAAATGTCTTTGATTCCGACCGCCGTTGCAATTTAGTAGGCCAGTGTACAGAGAGAACCCCCAACCTTGGTGTACTGTAGGATTTGGATAGGTATAAATTGAGCTGAACTTAGTGATGACAATTTTTTTCAATTCAAAGAGTAATTTTGTCGTGAATGGAGAAACTATTCATGGTTTGCTGATTTTGTGTTTCTATCTTCTCCTTCACAGCACTCCTGCCTTGTTGCCAATATGAAGGAGGAATTGAACCCCCCATGTGACTGTATTCGGTACTCATTTTTTCCCCTTGACAGTCAAAAAGTGGCATTCTGTTTTAATAAGAGCCTCAAATAAAGTGAATAGTTCAAAAATTTTCAAGCCTACTACACTTTGAATAACTGTAAGAAACTTCTGCGAACCAGGTCCATATGTATATGTCAATAATCTTGCCAGGCAGAGTAGACTGTAATAATATCATCGTAACTGGTGGACCAAAACTGAGCCATGAGCTATACAAACGCATCTTCTGGCCTCGCTGCAAAATGGACCTTTTCTGAACTTCTTCCATTTGGAACGTTCGAAATTGGCGACCTCCAAAGCGCACAATTCCTCCTATTATTAGCAATATTATTCACATATAGTTCACTTCTTCGAGGCATCCTATTTCCCTCCCAGTGATACTTTCAACAAAGAAAACAATATGTGTCCCTTTTAGATTCAGGGCTGAGCTAAGCTGAGCGTGGCATTGCCAACATCGAAGAGAGAATTTATTTTTCGAGGCACTGTCCGTGCGTGTTTGACAGTTAAAAGTAAAACCGCCGGCAAACTTGACAAAACTTGGCAAAATCTGTCTCTGCTTGGCGTGAGTCTAAGACCCGACCGTATGTTTTAGGCAGACACCTGATACACACGCAGTGTGCTGATGGTGGCTTTGCGAATCCAGACTTTTGACTAGATACAGTAGGTAAGTTCTTGAACAAGTGAAAATAGGCATGCTATTGGCAAATCTGAGTCTATACTGGTTCTACAACATTCAATAGTGAGTAATTAATATTTATCAGCAATGTAGAATATGCTTTGGGAACAATTTTTAATGTCCACTACAAACAATTCAGAAAATCACCTAATAACCATAACTAAGATGAAAGACATAAATTATTTTTTTTATTTTTTATATTATTTTTCAATTCTTCATAAAGGCATGAAAACATTATCTTCTAATCTGATGAAGCAAAATAAAAACACAGGTAACGAGAAAAAATAAGTGAGTAGATAAACCAACTATAAAACAAAAACGAATGAGCTAGTTCGAGAATAAAAATACCATGACTAAATAACAACAAAAATCTATGCATAAAACTGATGATGACTTTGACGGACATCGAAGGCGACATTATCGATTCCCAAGCCTTTGACCACTAAGTGTCTCTTCTCGCTCTCATTATCGCTCGAACTGCCGCTACTGCTGTTCGTCATACTGGCGCGGCTGCTCGAGTTTTGGATACGGTCAAAGTAGAAATCAGTGGTAGAAGCAGGGGTCTGAATCATGGTGTCGACGGAGATGTTTCTTTGGTGGACGGCAACTGGGGTGTTAACCAATGATGGGACTGTAGAAACGTTATCGTCATCGCCGCTGTTGGTGACTGTGATAGGAAGCGTAAACTCATCTTCATGACTTCCGTATATATGCTGAAGGTGACGGTCTTGGTGGCGAGATGTGTGGAAGCTGTTGCTCTGAAGACTGCTGATAACCGTCTTAAGTTCTTGTTGTGATGACGCTTCATTATTAAGGAGGCCTTTTTCAAGGGTCTCGCTCTGACCAAAGATGTTATTATTGTTACTCTTGTTGGTCAAATGTAGCTCTTTGATGTTTTTGATATTGGTAGAAGCAGGTACACTTTTAGAGGACACAAGAGACCATGCCCATAGCCTGCAGGCTACCTTGGTAATAAGATATAGGCCAGCAGCTAGTATGATAAGACTGAAAACTGCCTCAGAGAAGGAAGTTCCATCGTGGCCATTGCCATTTTCTTCGCTGAATGTGTCAACGTTTGGATCTTCATTGTTGATGTCGATCCCTCTAGCAGAGAAAGCGCTAGAAAATTTTTCTTCGAGCTCATACGTGAAGCGCCCGAGGCCCCTTAGGTGAAGAGGCAAGAAGCCGGGAGTGAGGTCCGGGGAAAGCACCAACCGTATGAGCTTAGTGTCCTGGTAGGCATGTTCTCTCAACAAGACTGGATCAAGAGGAGGGGGAACGGCCATGACTGTATCGACTATTGCTGATGAGATGAATGATGCTGAGGGAAAGAAAAATGATGCTAAAGGAAGGAAAAATGATGCTAAGGGAAGGAAAAATGATGCTAAGGGAAGGAAAAATGAATAGGAGAAAAAAATGCAAAATGGCGTCAAAGACAGATCACTGGCGGTGATGAAAGCTATGTTTCCTGAAATTACAATTGGTTGGCTTTGTAATAATCCGAAGAAAATCAGGGGGAAGCTAGGAGGGCTGCTAAAGATTTGAAAACACTAAGCAAATGCTTTTTTGGTGAAAATTGGCAAGGGATAAGCCGTAATGAGATATTGATCCGGGCCAAACGAAGAATGTGATAGAGAACGTGTGCCCTGCTGAGCAGTTCAATGAAATGTGCAAACAAGACAAGCAAGAAAGCTTCTAGGAACAAAAAACGTGTATCCAATGTACGGGGCTAGGTTCTCGATGAGGATTGCTCAAGGATGGGAACAAAACAATGAAGGGAAAATAGTTCTCAGATTGGAAGGGACCCAGGGGGACCAAGAGGAAACACAGACAAGATGGAAAGCGATCGGAAAGAGGAATGTATATGACAGACGCTGACCTCCAGGAAGAGACGGCGGGCAGAGAAAAAAGGAAGCCAGGGCATTTAAATATGGGCTGGCCTGTACATGTTGGAGGAGTGTGGACATTGCCATCCACGGCCCCCATGGCTTGCACCGCACTCTCACGGAAAGAAAAATGAGTGAGACACAGAGCCTGCGGCCGGCACGGAGAGACAGAAATTTAAAAAAAGGGCAGCGAGACAATGCTAATCTCGGTTAGAGTTAAACTGTCGCAGGCCGCTCGCAGCTAGGCAGCATCAGACAAACTGAAGGTACGCGCCGCCAAGCGTCTTATTGAGACATCACGCGCACGATGACGCAGCGCTGCTGGCAAGCGGCCCTGGGTTGACCACCAGCAAAAAGGTAGCAATCTGTGACAGACCAATAACAGGCCGTCAACAAACATTAACAAACCGGCTTCCTTCGCGCCGTGTCAGCTATGGTAACCGCACAGATGGCAACCGCCAATTCCATGCTGCAACATATTCTGTCAACCGGCCCCTGCTTGTGTGCGGGGCCATTTCAGGACACAGCGCTTTTATGCCTTGCGTCTAGTCAAGGCTTGTGTTCTCCAAGGTATGACAACAAGGAAGGTGTGGTTCTGTAAATATATTTAGACACCGGCAGGTTCGACGCTGCGGGATAAATTTAGCTCCAGTTGTCCCTCGCTACCAGAGCCGCCAGTGATCACAGACAGGGGACAGGGCTATATTTAGGTCGTAGTTGCTGTTGGTCGGGCCACCTTGGATCGATCCAGCTTGTCTCGCGCTAACAAGCGACAGCCTGTGCTAGGGAGCATGGTGTTGCATATCCTGCATGCTAACGCAGTCGGTGGCAGGAATTTAGGCGTCTAGATGCAGCAAAGGAAAAAATAAAAAAATTCGCTAACAAGAGACTTAGTGAAGGAACGGACGCCTTGTGTTACAAACAGGACGAGAGACTCTTGGCAGGTTGGAAAGTTCCTTATTCTGCTAGATCTAATTTCAAATGTGCAGGCTGTTTACTGATGATTCTGTGGCCACTGTGAGAAAAGAAAAAAAATATGAACAATGAAAAGATAACAGAAATAGGGAGCCTGGGATCAACTTTATTTGGAAAATTTGTTTTGATTTTACGGATCATGCAGAAGTTCGCAAGAAGTCGGAGTAGATAACAAAATTAGATAAATAAAAACAGCAGCGACATTTTGAGATTGAAAGAAAACAAGAATAGTTGTGTGAGTGGTTGCCGCCAAGTTCGCTTAACAGGTTGCGCCAAGAACCTACTTGAACGCGTAACTTAATTTTTCCAGACACTTTTTTTAAAATCCAACAACTTTGCGGAAACAAGCCAAACAAAGGGTTTCCTATGTTTGGAGTATACTGAGAGTATCTTGAGATACTAATCTATAGTGCTATTGTCATTTTGACAGAAATCAAAAGCTTGCAACTTGCAATCAAAATATGGTTTAATTAGAAACAATCAAACAAAGCAAGTATCTCCCAGATAAAACTTTAACGCTTTACGCTGATCTTCCAGCGCATTCTCCGTGAATCTCCCTCGTAGGAACGGACGCAGCAAGGCTCAAATCAAAGCGGCAACAGGGGGCTGCCGGCGGTTAGCAGAGCATGTCCTGAAATGATGAAACACCTTGCAGCTTGTAAAAAATTATGGGTTACATAAAACATATCATTGTAAAGAATGCGTTCAGTTTCGGCCAAAAATGTTACATTGTGCTGTTCCTCCAAGGTATGCGTACCGCTAAAGGTGCTTCAAGAGCTGGCGGAATAGTTCATATTGCGGTAATCAGAAGCCATCTGTTTTGACTACGCCCACTTTATCTTCTTTGTAATAATCCCGAATTTCAAGCGCGCTCAGTTCGAAACAAGGACATTAATGCTTCCAAAATCCTTTTTGCTAAAAATCTGTCGAAAGGATGCCTTTCTCATAATTCGGAGCTTACAGTGTGAGCCAGAATATCTGAACAATTGCATCAAATAATGCAACGGATATTAGGAAGCAGAGGGATGCCAAAGTACATCAACACAGAGCAAGCCCCCAGCCAAATCTATATGGAAAAAGTGCCATTTTTTTCTCAATGGACCTATCACACATTCGTAGTATTCCTTTCCACACAGGCGCACTGTGTTGCCTTCAAATCATCTAAATGCTCCTGCAATAACAACGCATTTTCCTTATATAAATGTTGAAGATAACTTCTCTATTTTAGCACTTTGCAAAACAAGATAAAGCTAAAAGGGCGACTGGCATGGTGATTTATTCCGTTACTTCCCCCGAACCCGATCCGGGTATAACATTTGAAGGCATTGCATGCTTTGAAATAAGATAATCTTGATTAAACTGTTGGAGCCAACAGTACCTCGGAAACTTTTTCAGTTCATTAAAATTTCGATTACTTGGGCTAATGCAGTAAGCTTTCCTAGTTTGCATAGGTAACAATTCAGCCAAAGACAACATTTTGTACGTTCTGGAAAAGAATAGCTTTTTTTGTCTACGTATGCATGCTGGAACGCAAACAGCTACAGCCACAAAACCAGCAGTTCTTAGAGATCGCCAAACTTGAGTCTATTTCGTATTCCCAGTTTCTGACAGCTAATTATGTCACATAATTTTGAAACAACGGTAACAGGGCAAGAGCGTTTTTGCTTTATACATTGGTGCTTAAAAAATACTGCTGATTTCAATATCATAAAATGGGCTTGAGGCGAAAAGAGAACGACACTGACCGTCTCCTGGCGATGGAAACACATTGTGCTGCTTTCAAAGAGTTTTTGTCCCAAAATGATGACATTGTATCTGATAGGTTATTCGACTCTTCTAGGGCTAAAAAGGCTAGAGGCAAACTCGAAAGACTGACACTGAGCCAGTTTTATGAATTGAGCGTGGATTCTTACGACGAGTTGGAGCGAAGACTGGATTCAAAACATGAGTCTCTCTTACCAAATTACAGTTTTCATCCTAAAAGAAACAATGCACGCAAAAAGCTTTCAGGTCTTCCTCCACCAAGGTTTAGGGATTTGGTATCCGATTGTTTATACGAGATTGAAAGAAGAATGTCGGAACTAACAAAAGAGAAGAATGACACAGAGATGAGTTTTTCCAGCCCTGCTCCCGCCGGCATACAGGCAACTACCATTGTTCCTACTAAATCCTCGTTATCATTGCACAGCGATAGTGACGTTGAGGTCGAAAAAGATACATTTCTAGAAAACTCAGTAACAGCAGAAAACCCTGAAGAGCTTAAGCTGGTATCTACAGTGAGCTCTTTGGGCTACAGAAAAGCAACAGAAACTTCTGACGAAACCGAGTTTGAATCCAATAGCTATGCTGGAATAAATGGCAATCCCCTTGAAATCGGACAAAAAGACATCAATATCTTGACCGAGGAGGCTAACACGATGGATAAGACTATAACGCTGCACGAACAGACAATAGAAAATCTCAAGGCAAAAGTGTGTATGTTGGAAAAAGAGAAAAGAAGGATGAATAACGACCATGAAGAAAGCCTCGCGAAACGCTACCTTTTGGAGCGAGAAGTCACTGGAAACAAGGAAATGATAAATCAACTCGAAAAAGAATTAAACACCAAGCGCAATGAGTTTAAGGAAACAGTCGGAGAGTTGGAAAACACTATTGAGAGCCTGAAGTTGCGTTTTAGAGACCTAGAAAAGGAGAAAGATGCGGCTTCTGAAGAATTCTCTAACTTGAGAGAGAGGTATGACAAGCTTCAGAAACACTACGAGCTAGCAGTCAAAGAGAAGACTAAACTCAAAGAGCAAACAGAATTTCTCACATTGGCAGACAAGGAATTCAAACAAGCTATAACAGAAGAAAGAGCATCGAGCTCCAAAAAAATTAAGAGCCTACAAGATCAGACAGAGGCCCTACAAGATAAATTGGAGTCGGCCAATGCAACAATAGAATCTCTGAAGAGCAGTGTACAAATGAGTTTGAATAATTCATATCGCCATGAAGCGAAAGATAAAAAAGATACAATAGAAAATTTAAATGCTGAATTAGACAATTGGAAACATAAGTATCAAACTTTAAAAGACGAACTTGATGGAAACAGAAATGGTACCTGGGGTTACACAAAAGAAAAAGTTGAACAAAAATTGCAGAGCATCTTGAAAAATAGCATGGACTCAACGGGACTAATATCATTCGAGCATATCAAAAGTTTTGAAAAATATGTTTTTTCATTCTTTCAGCTCCTCGAGGATAACACTTCTAATGACAAGCTTCTTTTAAAATATGCTGAATCTATCATCGATCAAGGAAATCTGATAGCTAAATCCTGTATTTCTCTTCAGCAAGAAGCGCAATATGAATCCATGAAATCATCTCTTTCACATGTCCGGTCTTGTACAAAAAACTTTTTGGTACGTAAACAAACGTTACCAAAATTTGTTGTACAAAGTTCTATAAGTGAGGTTGTTTTTAATGTTTGTGATTTTGCCACAATTGCAAAAATAATTCCTCCATCGGAAAAAGTCGACAACACATCTTCGAGTATAGAAAGAAAAGATTATGCTGAAAGCTTTGACGAAGGGGAAGATCCTCAAAAGTTTTTGGAAGAAAAAATAGCTTCTTATCCTGATAATAACAATCAAGCAAGAGATTCGAAAAGCTCTGTAAAAAATAAAACAAATTCAACCAAATCTGAAAAAGTTGTTTCTAAGGCGTCAATAATAAAAGATTGTGATACTTCTAAGACAGAGGAATCCAATTCTACCGATTCATCTTCTACTCTCCATGGTAACGAGATGGCGGATAATATATCCACTGACAAACTTCAAAAATTTGATTGCTTAGAAGATGCAATAGACGATGAAGAAGAAGTGAACGTAAAAGAAGTTAATACCTTGTTAAAAAATGAACTGGAAGTTGAGGGAGCAGTAAAAGTTGTGGAGGCGGGCCCTATTTTGAGAAATGAAGTAAATAAAGTAATGATAAATGTTAGTGACACTGCATCCCAAGACAGCTCTGTTGAAGCAAGAAAGTCACAAATTTGTATAAGCATCGAAGAGACACACAAAACAGAATGCAATAAACAAGAAGATGGCATTGTATCAACCAGTGACATACAAAGTGAAACAAAGATAGTAAAAGACATTAAAGAAGGCCAAATTGAGTGGAATGAGGCAATTAAAGAAGAGTCGCAAGTTCTCACAAATTCGCGCAAGCTAGAGTACAAACCAAAGCTGTTGGCCAATGGAACTAATCATGCAAGCTCTGTAAGCGGGTTAAAATTCAGATTCGATTCTGCCGCCAAGGGGATTTTTGCTGATGGGCCAATCAGATCAAGGAACTTTTCCCCATCGGGAAGCATTTTGACCAGAATGAAACAGCTCGAAAGTTCCTTCAACAGTGCTAGGCCTTCATCATCATCAAGTCATGGCCAACAAGGAATTGTAAAGCCTTTGCCCGAGAAAATGGTTCAAAAGTTTGGTTCAAAAAAAGGTACTCTAAACAGGAGTGAGAGTATTAACTCATTTGAAAGACAAGCTTTTGAAGATCAAAATGATAGCCTGGCCGATTCCGATTCTTTGACGAAAGATCCTCAAGACACGGAAGGAAACTGAGATAAAACTTAGAAAAAAAAATTATAATATAATTCTAACTCATTAATAAATATACATGGTTTAACAATGCAATGTAGCCTAACCATCAAGTTATTTTAACTTACTCTCAATCATTTTGATTCCGTTCCTTGCGGTTATGGTTGTAAAGAAGTTGGCTTTTAATGCATGTTGAATGTTGTGCAAACAAAGTCATCGGACAGAGCTTCAAACCGTTTTTTATGTCTTTTTTTGTCAGGAGAATAAAAAGAAAAAAAATATCACAATTTTTTTTTACTGTAAGAACCTAAAAAGCAGAAAACTCTGAAAATTTCTTCTTAATAGGTTTTGTTCTAACCCAACTGCACTAATATCTTTTTGGGTGTAACTTCAGAATGAGCACATTTGCTTTGCAGCAGCAGGATGCTTCGATAACCGCGGACAGCAATATAACAAGCAACACACAAGGAGAAAGAATCAATGGTAAATCATGGAAAGTGGAAAAAAAAGCCTTCAATAAATCGCTCAACCACAAGATCAAAAAGACAAGCTTTAGCGAAAGAAAGCAAAAACAGGAACAAGAAAAACTCTTAAAGAAAAAGCTTAAGGCTCTTAAGGACGAGAAATCCACTAAAGAAAAGGAAAGAATAGAAGAACTTAAGAAACGTAAAGAGGAGAAGGAAGAGAAGGAAAGATACGAAAGATTGGCCCAGAAGTACCATGCCAAGAAGGTGGAGAGATTGCGCCGCAGGGAAAAGAGAAACAAGTTGCTCAGTGACGGTAAGAAATGATAATAATATTTAGAGAATGTTAGTCTGAGGGCTCAAATCATCAATGATAATGCGTTACCCAATATTCGCTTTTAGCGCTTATTGAATCAGTCAGTACTGTCCATTTTTACAAATATCAATAACCATCCTCAAATGCTTTGCTATAGTATTTTCATAAGAAGCAGCACTTGTCGGTAACTAGTAGCTCCGGCAATTTGCGCTCAAACGTGCGCTAACATAGCTTGTTGCAAATATGGCAACAAAGAAACCAGTAAGGGGAAGATATCTTGTGTCACTATTTTTAACCTAATCTTACTTCTATTGTATTTATAATTGATTTTTAACAGGGGCACGAATGTTTAATATAATGTTAAGGTTTTTTTTGTTTGGTTTTACCTTTTTCGCTAGCCTTCAATTGAGAGAATTATGAATCTTAACAATGTTGATTTTTTATGGGTCTCTTATTTTTGGCACTACATAGCTATTTAGGGCTACCTTTTGGGACATTTTCTTTCGGGCTATGTAGCTTGTATGTACTTCCATGGAAGATACTTGTGAATGTTGAATCGTGATAATGCAAAGAGGCTGACCACGTTTCTAAAACTTCGGCCTGAATCTTTAACTGTTACTTTTACATCCTAACCATTGGTGATTAGCCAGGTTCACCTTATGGGGTGTATATGAAGACAATAATCTCTTTAAGCCCATTGATGTTGATGCTGCTCGAGAGAAATCTCTCGCGTACCGGACGCCCTTGTAGTATAAACCAGCGCGGCGGGCTGCTCACCTATATTGGCCGATTTCGGCAGGCTGTTTGCGACAGCCAGCGCACGGTGCGATAGCAAAATTCTGCAAAAGCAAATAATCCTTTTGCCAGCAACGACAAAAATAAAAAGCTCACAATGTGTGTCAGTAACGAAGTATCATGAAAATATTCATGCAGTAACATACTACAAATGAGCAAGAAAAGATCCAGTACAGTTGCCAGTCAGAGAACTTCCTCCGGGGAGGAAGACACCCAGAGGGGGAACGCGCTCGCGAGGATGTTTATTGCATGCCATCGCTTCTGGAATAGGAACATTTTATTCATGTTCCTCAGAGTGTACTTGATCGTTTTCCTTCTTTACATTGCGCTTTTATCTATATATTGGGGAACATATCACAACAGAAACTCCAGACTCACGAGACTTCATTTCTTGGCTATAATTGCAGATGACTCCCCAGTTGATGGTATTCAGCCGTACATTGGCAACGCCTTTGAGTCCATCATCAACACTCCTCAAATTAAAGCAAGGGGCACATGGAACATTGTTAACAGCAGCACTTTTCAGGACAAACTAAAGCCGCACAATAATAATAACTATTCCCAGGAGCTTTTGCGACAGGTTTACCAGGAGAACTACTGGGCTGGCTGCCTAATTGCGCCAAATGCAACTTATGAGTATTTGCAGGCTATTGAAAGATCAGAACCTTTGGTTAACAGTAGTGAATTGGTACATTGTATTTACGAGACGGGAAGAGACTTACTAGCTGTGAACTCTTACATTACCCCAGTGCTTAATGCAATAAACCAGGCTCTAATAGAGTCTGCTCCAAGAATAATAATAGAGCCATTATTACGGCAGATTCCGTCAAATAACCGACAAACTGTCTTGCAAAAGACCCTTCTCAATAACCAAACTAGCACGCTAATCACTGGACCTTTTATGGGCTCACTTACTGACATCAGGCCAGCTGGTTACGCTCCATTCATGGGTATTGTGTATACTGGTCTCATTTACACGTTGGTAATATCGGTTCAAATGTTTAATTTCTCCTCTGCTGTACACGCAAAGCTTCAGGACAAATTGCACAAAAAGTCATATATCTTATACCGGTCAGCGGCTTCGCAAGTGTTGTACTTTTTCCTCGCCTTGGCTTTCACACTTACCGTGGTTGCATTCCAGCTACCTTACGATGCGGCTTTTGGGAAGTCTGGATTTTTGGTTATTTGGATGGCAGCATACTTGAACTTAGCTGCTCTTGGGGCCATAAACGAGAACTTTTTGGTTTTGATTTTCACTTATGACAGATCTTTAATTGGTTTCTACATTGTAGGCTTTATGATCTGCAATATTTCTCCAATCATGTCGATCATTGCACTTTGCCCAAAATTTTTCAGATATGGCTATTCGGCACCGCTATACAATTACCAGAAAATCTTGATTATTTGCCTATTTGATACCACTAAGAGGGCCCTTGGAAGACACTTCGCTATCATTGTAGCGTGGATAGTGGTTGGGAATCTAGTTGCACCGTTCACTGTTAAGTTTTCCCGCAAAAATGCTAAGAAGCTTCAGAAAATGAGAGAAGCATAAGCATGTTGAACACTTTTTTAAAAGAAAATAAACCGTTTTTGCTAAGCACAAATTAAATGGCTTCTTGATTTATGAGCGCTATAGAAGAATAGTGTATTCTAGATTTTCTCGTGACATTTCATTGTCCGTTGTAAATAGCTGGGAGCTTCAACCACATGTAATTAGCATCATTTAAGGGTACTACAAGAAACTTGGAACCTGGCTGTTGTCAAAATGCTAATATGATGCTAATTGGTGGTACGCTTTCTAAAGGTACATTTAACAAACAAACTTCACAGATAAAACTATTTTTTCTTATCTTCCCCTTTTTTTTCACAATATCGGTCGATACCATCGGATCATGTCAGCTAAGTAGTCACAAGAACAAAAGCCAACCATCTCGTGAGTATGCACAGCATACTCAATACAGCTTGATATGCCTGCAGCTCCATAGCCTTATCAAAGACTTCTTGCCATTGAAGCTGGCACGCACATGTTCTCAGCGTGCATGATAGCTGATGTTAATATATCGCCTTGTAGGAGCCTCGTGCATGAAGCTTCAGATGCCAATTTCTGTGGATTCTTTATACTAAACATGACGGCGAAGCACTCAAAAAAGCGATGACCGTTACAGATTTGTAATACAACGAGTGTATATCTTATCTTCGGAATATATAAAAGTCTGTACGTAGCACGCTGACATTTTATAACAAAATTGTTGAGGCATTCTTGTATTTAGACGCCACTCTACATCCAAGATACTTCTTTAAAAAATGGCAAAGACATCAGTACGCATAAACGCTAACGATCTGTTACCAACGTTCCCTACGCCTTTGGAGGCCTTCAAGCAGGGTAAAAAAGTACAAAAGTTGATTGAGTTGGAGAACAGTAATCCGAGCCTCAATGAACAGGATCAGGAGATAATGTTGTCGCCAGTGACTTCAATCAAGTCTGAGCACAGTGCGGATAATTACTATATTGACGATATGGCCGACGAGCCTTCGTTCGGTTACCAAGAGAGCTTCCCGGGGAGCCCAGCGCCAGCCGGGAGCAAGTTGCAGCAGCTTTTCCGCATGTACGATACAGATGGGTCCAACAGTATTACTCCGCTAGAGCTACAAAGACTCTTGACTAACCAGTTTAAGTACGGAAGCTATTCCCATTTCCAGGAATCCACCATACGGCTTATGTATTCTCTTTTCAATAAAAACAGACTCGACCATTTAAACTACGATAAAGCCACACACATGACATTGAGCTTCCACGAGTTTGTGAAACTATGGCATTACTTGAACGAGTGGTACCAGATTTACTTGAAAGCGGACGCAAATAACTCCAACAGTATAGATTACCAAGAGTACATCCATGCTCTCAAGGAGGTATTTGGCGAGAGAGACTTTAACAAATTTTTTCTCTCAAATTTGAACATTGTTACGATTAACTTTAAGACGTTCTGCAATAAGCGCAGAAACTTGCCTTTTGATTCTTTTGTCGAAAGTATTGTGTGGTTGATTAGGGTTATTAATTGCTTTAGATCAAGTACGGCTGATAATGGTTACATTGACGACGCCGATGGAGAGCAGCATGCTTTGTTCACGCTCCAGCTGTTATTACAATGCACAATTTCCCTTAGGTACTAGATCTATTCACACTGTTTGAGTGTCAAAAAGTTATTTTTTCATAGACTATGCGTTATGTTTCTTTTCTGTTATCAATATTTGTTTTCCTCGTTTCATAACTTGGCATTTGATTTTTCCAAACCTTTGTTCTTACAAAACAAGCTTAATTTTATGTTATATAGTTTGTTTCTATCCCTAATCCTGCAACACTAAACGCTTCATCTACATTTTTGTAAGTGATTATGACTTTTCGCAAAAAATTAAAACAAAACAAAACAAAACAAAACAAAAGCATAGAAAGATCGCATTGAGCGCCCACATAGCATCTGAACTGCTTCTTTGCCGAAGTACGAGACTATGGTAGCCAAACTTCTCATAAATTATAATGATGTTGAGGCTGCTGATAGAGGGTGTACCGATGATAAGAGTGCTCACGAAAGTCGCACCGCCGTGTAAGATACAGCGGCATGCGCATCAGGTTCTATTAGTGAAGGCCAGTCCTGAATGCCTCAGGGTAAAATTAAGTTATGACAATGTCATGTCAGAGGCCCAAATCTCACAAAGGCCTGGAGAATACTGTTACTAACTTATGTTGATAAGGCCGCTTATTTCAAATCATCAACTCATACTTTTAAGATAATTGCCCGCCATTGCTCATAACCAAACCTTAGTTTGTCTGAGATTAACTTTTCTTTTCCCATATTCTGCAATTTCAGAGGAAGCTTTGGAAAAAAGAAAAATTTCTCCCTGCCCACTGATTAGTGCTAGCTGGTTAGTAAGGCGCTACAGCAGATAACTACAAGCACTATACACACAATGTCTAACTTAACACCTGCTTTCCAGAACTTGACTATTAGCGACGACAAATTGTTGTTCTCTGAGAGCAAGTTGACTGTCGAACAACAAGCTTTGGCCAACCAATGGACCACCTTGGTTTCCAGCATCCAGCAGTCTCCAGAGTTCTTGACCAAGTTAAACGAAGCCTTGAGACATTCCACCTACATCTTGGGCAATGTTCCTACCAACTGTGATATTGTCGTGTTCAAATCCGTTTTTCCAATCATAGAGTCTGCCAGCGACCAGTTAAAGGACAATAAGTACATAAGTGACAACCGCCACATTCTTAGATGGATAGACTTGATCCAAAACACCTTGGTCAAGTTGACCGATAGCGAGAAATTGAAGATACCATACGACGCCAACATTCCAACTGAAGTCCAAGCCAAGCCAAAGAAGGACGCTAAGAAGGCCGACGCTGCCAAAGACGCTGCTCCAAAGAAGGATGCCGCCACCGCCTCCGGCAACTTTAACAAGCCAAAGGGCAAGCCATCCCCAGAGGAATTGGCCAAGTTGAAAGAAGAAAAAGCCAAACAAAAGGCTGCTAAGAAGGCTGCTGCCCAACAATCCGCTCCTGCTGCCAAGACCGAGACTGTTGCCGCCAATCCAGGTCAGGTTGACCTCAGAGTCGGATTCATAGAGAAGGCTATCAAGCATCCAGACGCAGATAGTTTGTACGTCTCCACCATGAATGTCGGCGAAGAGAACCCAAGAACCATCTGCTCTGGTTTGGTCAAGCACTACCTGTTGGAAGAAATGCAGCAAAGACACGTTGTTGTTGTGTGCAACTTGAAGAAGATCAAGATGAGAGGTATCGACAGTTTGGGCATGGTTTTGTGCTGCAGTAACGAGTCCGGTGTCCAGTTTGTTAACCCGCCAGCAGGCTCCAAGCCAGGCGACAAAGTCTTCTTCGAAGGCTTCGATGCCGAGCCAGAAAAGGTGTTGAACCCAAAGAAGAAGATCTGGGAGACTGTCCAGCCTAAGCTTACCACCAGCGACGACTTCACTGTGATCTACAAGGGCGACGACGGCAAGGTCTCCAGATTGGTGAACAAGAGAGGCGAGACCTTCAAGTGCACAAACATTGCCAACGCGCACGTCAGTTGAACCGCCGCATTGAAGTGTTCGTCCTGTTGCCCGGTGTATTATAAACGATACGTAGGATGCTGCGGCTGTTTGCTAGAGTATCGGCAGTTGCTGCTAATACATGTTTGACTGTTTTCAAAACGTATTGTTGTAGATGTGCGGGGTGCGTTCGCCCCCAGAAGGCGCTCGGTCAGGGCCGCGCAACCCGCGGAGCGAATGTTCGGGTGTTTGTGATACGCGAGGCTGTCTTGGCGCTTAACGCTGGTGTTGGGACTTGGAGCGGTCGGAGAAGTCACAAACGACACCGCGGCCTAGCGTCATGCTCCTCCATTGGCGTCTCTCTTCTTGCAACAATACTGTTTTCTCCTGGCTAAAGTGAACTCGCGTACTTGTGCCTCCCCATCGGTCACGGCTTCTTTGGTTCTTCCGCCCTTTGTTTTCCTGAGCACTTGTGTCTCGCAGCCACTCAGCGCTGTCCTTTTCTCTGTTATTTTTTCCTTCCACAGTGTACCAACCTCTCCAGGCGACTACCGCTGATCTAGCCCTATACACGCCAGCGTTATCTTGTCTTGCCACCACATAACCGCCAATTGGAAAAGCCAATTACAGCATACCGGACCGCAGACGCCCTGATCATATCGTCTTTTCGTACCTTCTCTCATACGCCGTCATCTAGTTTGTACAGTAGCAAAAGCTGATGGCCGGTGAATCAAACCAAAGATCTTCCTGGTGGAAGTTCAGGTCGAAGCCAGCGCAGGATAACGACGATGAAGAGCTCGAAAACTCTCCTCCTGCCCGGATCATCCTGCCCAGAACAAGCTCCTCCGGCAATGTCAGACCCACGTCCATGATGATGGCAGTTGCCAACAGCATGAGCGGAATAGTGGGGAATAACAATGAAGGCGCCACCGACCCAAACCAAAGTATCAGAGACCTAAGGGATCGTTTTCTTCAGACCAAGGACGATGAACTCAATCACAATCGGGTCTTTGGTGCCGAGTTAGAAAAGTCTTTGGACGTTGCTGCCGCAAAAATATCGGTTTCTACCGATAACCCAGATCACTTTTTCGAGTATGGCAAAATTCCAATTGTGGTTGCAAAGTGCGGAAGGTACTTGAAACACAATGGCTTGTCCGTGGAGGGCATTTTTAGAGTCGGCGGCTCAAGCAAGCGCGTGAAGCAGCTACAGTATATTTTTAGCTCGCCCCCGGATTATGGCAAGAAGCTAGACTGGGATGGTTATACCGTGCATGACGCCGCCTCGTTGTTAAGAAGATTTCTCAACTCAATGCCAGAGCCTGTGATACCTTTGGACCAGTATGAGGCCTTTCGGGCTCCATTAAAGTCAAGACACAGAATATTAAAGTACCTAGCTCACAGAGGGTTGCCGGCCAAGCCTACTGCGGGCACAACTGCCTCTTCATTAACTCCTCATTCGCTGACTCCTCATTTACACGGACAACAACAGGCAAGCTCATCCATTTTAGCGTCAACAGGTACTATCTCCACGGCATCAAACCCAATTGTCTCGCAGGGCCAAGGGCTCCCGTTAGTTGAGCGCAAAAAGCCTCTTTTACCCCCGAGACCGTCGGAAAGATCAATAGTGGACAGTACCTTTGATCCCTCGGTCACTTCAGAATTGACTTTGGAAGGCGTCTCTTCCCATGTTGATGTATCTTCGGAAGGTGAGCAAAAGAGAAAGGAATTGGAGAAGAAAAGGCGCAGAAGATTGAAAAAGCACAAGAGGTTTGTCGAGGACATCAATGGTGCCCTGCAAGAGTATGAAAAGTTGGTCCAAAATTTGCCTATAATGAGAAAACAATTACTACTTTATATTTTGGATTTATTGGAACTTTTCAGCCAGCACTCAGCTGAGAACAGAATGTCTTCTGCAAACTTGTCGGCGGTCTTCCAGCCTTCTGTTTTATCCCACCCAAAACATGACATGTCCCCAGATGAATATATTTTGTCACAGAGAGTAGTGGAGTTTCTTGTTGAATACAGCTACAAGCTCTTGCCCCAACAGACCAACAAGGGTACTGCAAGCAATCCAATAAGCAAATCTTCCAGCTTGAGAAGGCCACCGCCAGCGGACGATAGCATTGAGCCAAGACCTGTTCGCCCCGCGATGCTGGCTGGAAAAATTAAAAGTGTTTCCGTGGACAACTTTTATGTCAAAAGCCCGTCTGCCTCTGAAATGCCAACGTTACCTTCTAGAGATGCTGTGCAAGCCACAAAGTCTCCTCTCTGTCACTCGATAACTGCTGCTGGCGTTGCTACCGCTGCTTCTGAAACCGATGACAGTTCCAATAACTCTATAACGAATTCACAAAACGGACATTCTAATGGCATTTCAGATCATTCACGCCCTAATTCTTTTTCCACTCCAACGACAACAGCAACTATGCCTACTGCATCGGGAACCGAAAATATTCCAAAGCGCGGTCATTCAAAATCACTATCTTCGGCTGGTCAACAATCTGAAGTCTTACTTGGAAGCAGCAGTAATATTAAGAATGATGCAAAGGACGCAAAATCTCTTGCCGACAATGATGCGCAAATAACAACAGACGACGAATCTAATTCAGATGAAGGCGAAGCTTTTAAAGCGGAAACGACTATAAACGAGGAGGACACATTTGTGTTTACCAACAGGCATGATGAAAACGATGACGATGATATCAAACGTTACCCAAATGAAGCCGGCGATGGTACTTTTAAAAGTGATTTTTCCAAGAACACTTTTACTCTCGACACTTCAGATAAAGCAGGTCTATTGTCTGTATCTAATGGGAGGACCTCTAGATGGGAATCAGAATCTGCGAGCAGCAAAGATGAAAAAAAAGACAAGTGGTACAAGCGTTTAAGAAGTCGAAGCAGAAGTAGATCAGCAACTGACTCTAAAAGTGAGGAAGAAAGAACTCCTGATCTCAATAACAGTAGCTCAAACATTGCTTTATCTGAAAAATAATGTTGCTCAAAATCGTTTATTATTGAAGTCTTTAAGAACTGAAATGGATTAAAAGAAAAAAATCAAAGGACGAAAATGGCAAAAATAATCTATTTTTTGTTTTTGTTTTTAGCGTTCTTTTATCTCCTTTCCATGTGTGTCTCATGTTTTTTTTGGTATTTTAGTTTTATTCATTTTTTGTCCTCATTTTTGTTAGTGTATATTGTGCATGCATGGCTTGCCATGAAATCATGCCTTAGCTCTGTTCTTTTATTTTTTTTTGTTTGTTTGTCTGTCTCGCTGGCTATGCAGCTATCGAGATTCTGGTTAGTTTCTTTAGTATTTAGTAGCAGCCACTTCGTTTCTTTTGTTAAGTCCCCTTGCCATAATGCCTAATTAGCTTTATTTATTAAAACTCCCATTTGATTTTGTTTCCTCATCATTTCCCATAGTTGCCATTATTACCATTATTGCTTTCTTTACTTTTTAGTATCTTTTTCAAATTTTTCAATTTTTTAATTTGATCTATTTCCTTTATTTCTATGTTTATTATTTTACTACTAATTAACTGCGACTGCCAGTTTTATTATCAACAATGATTCATTTTTTAAAGATTTAGTGCTTCCCTGGAACCGGCTTTTTACTTGATAGTCAAAAGATACCGTCAAAATATTTTTATAGAATTTCTAGCATTGAATGCCAAGACCTTATGATTAGTTTAATTATTCTGTGAATTGTGGCAATCGAGAGAAGGAAAAAAACTAATGTAACATTACACAAAATTAAACAAGTAATTATAACAGAGGAAAATCTACAGGGGCGCCATGTGCACGTTTCCAGACATTTCCTTATTCAACTTTAAACTTTTATAAGCAATCAAAATAACTTTTATGCTAACACACGGCCCAATCAAGCGCTTTCGTCAACGTCTTCATTGATTTCATCTTCGACATTATCTTCTTCAGCATCCGCAGCTTCGACTCCCTCAGCTGCAGCCTGCTCGTCCTCCTCTTCAATCTGGGCAACATAGTTGTACGGGTCGTATCTGCTTCTCTCTTGATCCCTGAGGGCCTCTTCGGAGCCCGTGGACTCTCTTATGGAAAGGTTGATCTCGTCAAAATGGACATTTTCCTCGGCAGCAGTAGCGGCCGGATCGAGCCTGCGCTTCTTCAACTCGAGCTTACCCTGGATCGGCAAGTACTTGGCCTCGAGGTTCGTGGTGGCACCGGTGCCAGAGGCGGCGGTGGCGGCATCCTTATCACTAGATGATAGCGTAACGGCGACCTGCTTGATATTCACGGGGTCGTAGTTATCGTACCTAAGGTCAAAGTCCCTGTGGAATTTAAATTTGAAGGTCTCTTCCTCGTCAAGCTCGGCAGCGTCGATCTTGCGCTTGAGGTTCCTGGACTGCATCAAGTCATTCATGATAAAGAAAGACATCCACTCGTCGTCGGTGAGGGTGATAGGCTTGAAGATGGAGGTGGTGAAGATCGGGTTGTGCGGGTTGACGCCATTGTGCGAGGTGTCCTCGAGGCTCAGCGCGCCGTTAAACTTGTGCTTGGTTCGTGAGAGTGACGCGGAGCCGATAAACTTGGTGGAGAAGTATGCCTGGTCCATCATCTCCGTGTTAGGCACCAAAGACCAGGTCTTGACGGCACGGAGGTTCTTCTTGGTTGGGTGCCTGAGCTTCTGAAAGCCCGGGCCCGCGAGGGTCTCGGAGGCCTGCTCGAAGCTGAGCTCAATGTTGGCCAATTGGGACTCTGGGTCCAAGTTCTGGTTCTTGGACTTTGCCTGCAAGGCGGACACAGGGCCATTGGCGGACTTATTGCTGCCCAAGAAGTGTGACTTGTTGGCAATGTACTCGGTCTTTCTCAAGAAGGAGACGGATGCGGCATTTCTCATTTCTGGGTGGCTGTGGCCGGCGTCCTTCTTGCCGAGACGGAAGTCGGGGTTTCGCAAGAGCGCCTTGTCCTTCTCGTGCAAGGTGATCTTCGCGCTTCCCTGATCGGAGGAAGCAGTGCTGACGCCGTTGTCCGTAGCAAAGGGGAGTCCGTGCAATGCGGAGCTGTCGTCCTCATCGAAGATGCCCGGAAGCTCTATGAGGTCGAGATTCAACGCGAGCGGGTCGTTGACGTTGCTGTCCTTGTTGAGGGCAATGTGTTTCTTGAAGTTCTGTTTTCTGAAAACGGAGGATAATATGCCGGGGGACACAATAGACTTGCCGTTGGCAACAATGGAGGTGTATTTGAGCAAGCGCGGTGGGCAGTTTGGCGGAGGAAGGTCATTTCTGTATCTGACCTTGGTGATGTAGTCCTGTCTGCCTGACATGGCGGGTGGCTATTGTGGAAGGGAAGGGTAGGGAAGGATAGAAAAGAAATATGGTGGGACAAGCGGCGCGTGCTGGTTTATCTAGTATTCAAGGAGGACGCCTTTGATGATGGGAAGAGACCGTGGAGGAGAAGCTGTTAGGGCGACTAGACCAAGAGTTGCGGATATCTATCAGTCAGTGTGTTGATGTATCACCAATTCCAATCAGAATGAAAAAAACAACGTCCCCATGCGCGTTTAGTAGTTTCTGTGCATAAAACAGGGCTTTGCCCATTACATAATATTAGGACATTACTTACATAATTACGTATATGGACACCCCTCTTTTGCCACATATAATATATATATAAATTAAGGGTCCATCGCTGTTCATTGCAACTATCCTGAAGCAGTATCTCCAACTGTCCTCTGATACGTTCTTTAACAATGTTTCGGCGGCTCCTCCGCTGCAGTTTGGTTCCAGCCAGAAGGCTCTCTTCGACGGAGCTCGCTGCCGGAAAGACTTCGCTGGCGCTCTTTAACATCCCTATGCCGGCCGCAAGGGCAGACCCCTCCCCCGAGACTCTCATCATCGACGCCTACCGGACCCGCGTACTCCACGAGTACCAATTCCTCGAGAAAATTTCGCCCAAGCAGCCGGATCCCGGCACCTATTCGCAGCTTCCGGATGATTCACAGTTTATAGAGCAGCACTACCAGGAGCTCCGGCTCTTCAGGTCGTACTTGGCGGACAAGTACCAAAAGTCCTTCAGCGACTGTTCGTCGCGAGAGTTGTTAGACGCGCTCTACCGGTTCATCGATGAGCTGCTTCAGGATAACGCTGTCGTGGTCGACACTCACGTCATCCGGGACTCGGCTCCGGAAATCACGGTGGACAACATCTTCATCAAGCTCCAGGGTGAGCATATTCCCATCAAGCACTTTCTCCGGTTTCTTGTGGACGTGAAGATCACGTTAAACTTGAACAGCAACCACACGTTCGTCCTCGACACGCTTCTCTACAGCAAGGAGGTTTTTGACCAGGTGGACACAACTATCACGAACAAGAGAAAGAAGAATAAGTAGGGAGCAAACTTAGTGCATGTTTGCTGATTCAGTCTTTTGGTTTTTGCGGTTTCATTGGATGTGGTTTTTCAGGCTTTGTTGGTACATAGGTTGCTTTTGCATTTTCGTTTTTAATAAAGTACGCAGTACAAAATATATTCTACCAGCATTGATCGATTGTAAGCCCAATAAATTGAACTGTTTCTGCAAGTCAGTATTTCTTAGTACTAGTAGTTGTAACAGTAGTATACCGTGTATGGATTGACATCTTTGCTCGGTCACATGGCACCGGCACTGCCCCAACTTGTCAATTTCACTTCCAGCTTGCCGCTTTCTGGGCATAAATAACTCCTAATGGTCTCGCTCGAGATAACTGATTTTCCACCTTGACTCTGTTCCGCAAACCTCAAACATACACCAATCTCAATTAGCTGGCGCATTGTCTCAGTTTTGACATATCATTTTCTACCGTCTTCGACAACAATCTATCCTACTTCTTACAACCAAGCTGTTTTCACCCCACAATGGTCAAGAAAGCCGACATCAACGAGTTGATAGAGTGGCAGAGCCGTGTCGATGACAACATCAAGTTATCCAAGTTGGCTATTGCGGGCACCCACAACTCGGCGGCGTTCCACACCGCGTCGTTGCCGTCGGTGCAGTGCCAGAACGCCTCCGTCACCGAGCAGTTGGAGCACGGTGTCCGGTTTCTCGACATTCGCGTTGGCCGCAAGCCTTTGAGCAACGTCATCTCGACTTTCACCGCCAAAGTCACCGGCACACCAGCGAATACCTCGTCGGCCGCTGTGGACGAATTGTTTGTTGTGCACAGCAAGTTCCCCGTCAAGTTGCCAACAAGCACGCGGTTGGACGAGGTGCTCAAAGACGTGTACACTTTCTTGGACAAACACAAGTCCGAGACGGTGCTTGTGTCAATCAAGCAGGAGGGTGAGGGTAAGTGGGACGGCGACGACTTCCCGAACTTGGTATGGAGAAAGTACGTGGAGCCGCACAAGGACAAGTACTACTTGAACACCGACATCCCGCGCCTCGGGGATGTGAGAGGCAAGATATTCCTCTTTAGGCGTTTCGGCATCAAGAATAACGAGCAATTGAACAGCCACTTCGGCTTTGACGCACACTACTGGAGCTACAACACCACTTCGGAGGACAGAGGAGCCTTCAACGTGCAAGACTGGTGCGAAATCAACGAGCCAACGGACATTGCAAAGAAGGCGCAATACGTCAAGGAGCACGCAAAGAGAGCGAGCGACTACATCAAGGACCACGACGACAAGCTCTTTGTCAATTTTTGCTCGGGCAGCAACTTTTATAACACGGAGTGCTGGCCCAGCAAGGTCGCGCAGGGCTTGACAAGCAATGGCTTGGAGGACTCATTTGGCAAGGGGTGTGGCATTGTTGTGTTGGACTTTGTTGCCAACGGCGACTGGAGCAACGTCCGCGCCTTGGTGGGTCAGAACTTCTGAGAGGCTCAGAAAGTTTCGTTCAGAATTATAGTAGATAACTGTATACCGCATGCTTTATTAGTGCTGTTTTATCGGCTAGTTTACAACTGGTTGTAGTGTCCGGCAATTCTCACTTGCTGGCTAGCTATCTGATCCATCGGAGCGGTACAGCGCAAGAGTATGCATTAGTGTTATGGTTCACACAGCACAATACTTATTAACACCTTCTATTACCCTCTCTCGCGATAATATTTTTTTCTCCAAACGAAGCGAGTGAAAAGTTGAGCATTAGTTGATCAAGGGAGCAGAGAGCATACCAGGCGCTCCAAACGATCTCCTTTCGACTTACCACATCACCTCAATAGTACCCCCCTCAATAGTTTCCCTCACCATGGGCAAAGGTATCATAAAGTACGGGTTCAAGTCTGGTATCCTCCCTGCGGCCCGCGAGATCTTCAAGAAACCGATCAAGCCAGTCAAGCTCGACCCCAGCGTCCCCCAGGGCTATGCTCCCAATATCCAGCACCCCCGCGGCTCCACCAGGGACCCCAAGGTGCCGGAGCCGTTCCCAGTAGCAGAGCGCATCAAGAAGACGGCCTTCCCGCTTAAGCAGTACTCTGCCGCGGAGTTGGCGAAGATGTCAGAGGCCCAACGGTACAAGAAGGCGCGCAGCGAGTTGCGCAAACAGTACTTGCAAGAAACATTGAAGCAGGAAGAGCAGAGAGTGAACAGCGCAGAAGCCCACAAAGTGGCTCGCGAGCAGCAGAAGCAGCGCGAGGCGGAGCGCTTGCAGAGCATGAACTTTGAAACAGAGGTGACTAAGTTGACGTTGCCGACGATTGAGAGCTATTTGACGGGACCTCTTATGAGACACCGCTCCCCCGCCGAGACTAAGGCGCTCCAATTGAAGAAACGCTCGAACCGCCTCACACACGAGCTCAAGGTGCGGGAACGCAAGGCGGTGAACTTGTTGGACTTGTACTACGAGTGCGAGAACTTTATCGTGGACGAGCAGGAGCTCAGTGACGCTATCGACAGTGCGTTCCAGGACCCGGGCTACTACAGCGTTGCCGTTGGCGACACCACCGCGAAGCTTGAGAACTACAGGGAGTATGAGGGTGCGTACATGACAAAGCTCAATGACGAGTTCAACAATGTGATTTTCGGCACTATTGATAAGAACAAGCCGGGGCTCTACGAGATCGAGGACGAGATCTCGGGCAACTTCGCCAACTTGGCCGTCGACGCCAAGGAGAAGTTGAAAGAGAAGATGGCCCTCCATAATGAGCAGGCACAGGAGAAGCAGGAGTAGCTGATCTTCCATCGTTATCGACAACAGCAATAGTAATGATATTCCCTCTATCCCACCCTTCTCGGCAGTACAGAGCTTAGCGCAGCTGTTTGACTTTCAGTGAACGAAATCAATCCTGCTATCATTCTCAGTACCGCTATTCCTTTTAAAATGTCAATAGACTTTTCCCTCTCTGGTTGTATTTCTGCAACCTCTACAATGCGCATACACATATTGTAAATATACTGCTTTTACGTTCCAGTTTTTGTTTTATCCTGTAGCGATGTCGTGTCTACCATTTGGGCGTCTGTGTGTCAGGCTATTACAATTTCAGGACCCACAAGACGTAAGTCTATCTTCCTTTTCATCAATGTAAAATTGACTTTATTTTAAGGAATCACTAAAATCAAGCATGGTTTGGAGTCGGTAAAGTCTTGGGAAAAGTCATTGGTCAGGGCTCGTTCTGGAGAAGTGGCCCCTCTAGAGAATCGGTTCATTCTGTAACCCAAGGCCCTAGCCACTATGTTAAGTATAACTGAGTATAGTTGGAAATAGTTGAGAATAGCTGTATGTAGTGGAATGTAGTAGAGTGTAGTGGAACATAGCTATCTAGCCTCAAAGCTCCTTTCCCTCTTTTTCTTTGGTTTCCCGCAATCAGGTAGATAGATGGTTGCTCTTGGCTAAACTCTTCCCTGCTTCTACAGTTCCTTTCCAACTGAGGACATACTACATTCCAAAAGGCAATTATGAAATGATAAATTATATTGTATGACAAGTAATATTAAATAAACAGGAAGAAATGTAAAAAATACAAGACAAACTATAACACAATGCTGACAAAGTCAAAACTCATCCTGGACGGCCTGCAACTGCTTCAACACCGCGGCCTTGGCGGTGCCGCCGGTGCTGGTTCTTTTTTCCACCGAGGCCTCAAAGTCAAACACGCTGAGCACGTCGTCGCCGAATCTGGCGTCAATGCTCTGGAACTCCGCGACACTTAAGGTGTCCAACAGCTTCTTCTTCTCCTCAGCGGCTCTCACGCACTCTCCGGAGATATGGTGGGTCTCTCTGAAGGGCACGCCCTTCTTCACCAAGTAGTCCGCCAAGTCGGTGGCGAGCATATCGGTAGTGAGCGCCGCGAACATCTTGTCGGCCTTCACCTTCAACGTCGACACGACGCCCGTGGCAATTAAGATCGAGTGCTCGACGGTAGTCAAGGCGTCAAAGAGCGGCTCTTTGTCCTCCTGCATGTCCTTGTTGTACGTGGACGGAATCGACTTAATGGACATCAAGAAGCCGGAAAAAGACCCAAACACACGTCCAGACTTGCCTCGGAGAAGCTCCAAGGAGTCCGGATTCTTCTTCTGCGGCATCAACGACGAGCCCGTCGAGTACGCGTCCGAGAGCTGGATAAAGTCGAACTCGCCTGTCGAGTAGATGATCAAGTCCTCCGAGAAACGCGAAATATGGTTCATGAATAAGGTACTCCAGAACAATGTCTCCACCACAAAGTCTCTGTCGGAGACGGCGGTCAAAGAGTTGCCAATGACACCGTCGAAGCCCAAGCCGCGCGCGAGGAACTCGCGGTCAATGCCGTAGGGGTGGCCAGCCAACGCGCCGGCACCCAAGGGGCTCACGTTCAAGCGGTCGATGATCTGTCTTAGGCGCTTCAAGTCCTCAGTAAAGTAGGTGGCGTACGAGCTCAACCAATGTGCCCATCTGATCGGCTGCGCCTTTTGCAAGTGGGTGTACCCCGGCATCAAGTAGGCAATCTCCTCGCGCGCACGGTTCACGATGATGCTGATGAAGCCCACGAGGAATTTTTCGAGCTTCTTTAAGTTCTCTCTCACGTAGATGCGCATGTCGGTAGCAACCTGGTCGTTTCTGCTGCGCCCCGTGTGCACTTTGCCAGCAATGTGCTTGCCGATAATCTCGCCCAAGCGGCGCTCGTTGGCGGTGTGGATGTCCTCATCGCCGGGCTTCTCCACAAAACTATCGCTAGCCCATTCCTGCTTGATCACCTCCAAGCCGCGGTGGATCTCGGCTAGTTCGTCCGCGCTGATGAGATTGAGCTTCTGCAAACCCTGGGTGTACACCTTGGTGCCCTGGAGGTCCGCCTCGTACATCTTCTTGTCGTACGGCAACGAGGCATTGTAAAGATCCATCAACGGGTCCGTGGCACCGGTGAATCTGCCGCCCCATAGCTTGGCTTCTGCTGGTCTGGCTGTGTCTGACATTTTGGGTATTGGTTGGTTTCTGGAAATTGGAAACAAGCGTTATCGTTGCTTCCCTGGAAAAAGAGACAGTGGTTTCTGAAAAAAGAGAATCGTTTCTAAGATAAGAACAGAGTACCACAATACCAAGATAGGATAGAAACGTGTCTGGGAAAAAGAAGGATTTTGATGTCAATTAAGGGACAGAATATCTCAAAAGGAGCAGTCTTGTGTGTCTACTCTGAAAGAAGGAGGGCCAGTCCGCTTATATAGGTGAATAATAACACTTTTCGGACGTTGACGATTAGTCACGCAGAAGGCTGCAGCGGCGCGCATCACCCGCGATAACAGAAAAAGTGCCAGAGATTACTCACCGTAGTGAGTAATTAGTTGTGCTGGCAGGATGACTGTTCCGTGGTGGCTGGAAGACGCAAACAATGAGAGACAACTACCAAGTAAGGATTGCATTCGAAACGTTCTGAAAAGGAGGCAGATAGAAAATGCACAGCGCTCACTGCCACCTTCACTACTACTACCGCTACTATGATATACCAAAGATATGACAAAAAATATATGCACGGAGCAGTTGTATTGGAAACACAAGTAGCAAATTATAAAGGATATAAAGCATCTATCTATCTATCAGACATGGCAAGAGTAGAGCATGGAACAGGGAGCGTAACACGAGGATACCGCACCACAGCCAGCACGATAAAATATACAGTATACTTGGCAAAAACTAATAACTTCTGCCAAACATGGTGTAATTGACGGCTGGCTTGCCACACTTGATACACGTGGTGTTTGGCTTTAACTCTGGCTGGTCAAATGGAATACACAAACTCTTGGCACCCATGCTTGGGGCCTTCTCGTCGACCTCATCCTCCTGCTCCTCTTCGGCCTTCTTGGCACTCGAGTCCTTGATGTCCTCTTCACACTCGAGCACACCACACCATGGCGACAAGATCACGTTCTTGCTGTTCAAGGCTGGAACAAAGTCCTCCCACTTTTCGACAGTCACCCTGTGAGTGTCAAATTTCTTTTTAGCAGCCAAAAACAAGTCCTGTTGCAACTCTTCCAAGATCTTTGGAATATTGGCTTCCAATGTGTCCAACGACACATTGTACTTTTTGCTATCATTACGGCGCACAACAGTGACCTGGTTCTTTTCCAAGTCCTTTGGTCCTATTTCAATACGGATTGGCAACCCCTTCAATTCCCAGTCTGAGAACTTCCAGCCTGGAGAGTAGTTGTCTCTGTAGTCACCGGTAACTCTGATGCCGGCCTTGAACAATCTGTTCTCCACGTCCTTGGCGCCGCGGTAGATCTGCTCCTCGGCTTCCTTGGTGGTCTTGTTGGTAATGCCCACGGGGATAACCACAGCCTGGTACTGGGATACTCTTGGTGGAATAACCAAACCCTTGTTATCGGAGTGGACCATCACCATGACGCCAATGACTCTAGTGGAGAGACCCCAGGAGTTTTGCCAAACGTGGATCTTTGGCTTGTCTTTGCCCTCTGGGTTTTCGACACTTATGTCAAACATCTTGGAAAAGTTCTGGCCCAAGTGGTGGGAGGTGGCGCCTTGGATACCTCTACCGGTGGCTGGAATGTAACCTTCGACAGTAGTGGTGTAATCACCACCAGCAAACTTTTCCTTTTCAGTCTTTTTACCTGGAACAACTGGCACAGCCAAGAGCTCTTCGTAGATTGCCCGGTAAAATCCCAAAATATCCAACACTTCCTTTTGAGCGCCCTGAGCATCCAAGTGGGCAGTGTGGCCTTCTTGCCACAAGAACTCTCTGGTTCTGAGGAACGGTTGTGGGTGTTTGAACTCCCATCTGACCACGGAGTTCCACTGATTCAACTTCAATGGCAAGTCTCTGTGCGATCTGATCCACTTGGCATAGTATGGGTACATGACAGTTTCAGAGGTTGGTCTGATGGCGACTGGCTGGTCCAACTCAGAAGAGCCAGCTCTGGTAACCCAGGCCACTTCTGGAGCAAAACCTTCAATGTGATCCTTCTCTTTTTCCAACACTCTGGAGGAAACAAACATTGGGAAGTAGGCGTTCTGCACACCGATACTTCTGATCTTAGCGTTGAAAAATTCTTGGATCTGCTCCCAGATGGCATAGGAGGCTGGACGCAAAATATAACAGCCGGAGACATCATAGTAGTCCAACATCTCGCCCTTGGTCAAAATTTGGGAGTACCAGCCTGGAAAGTCCTTGAACTTGTCGACAGTGATACCAATGAGCTTGGCGTCGTCCAACTTGGCGGCATCGGCGATGCTGGCGTTGATGGCAGCGTTGGTACTCTTCTTCTTCTTGTCGCCTTTCTTGGAGACAGCTGGGGCGGCGGCTGGAGCTGGGGCGATGCTAAAATCGACCTCCACAATGTCGATCCCAGTGGACTTCAAGTACGCATTCAACTTAGAGGCCTCCAAGGCGAGCTTGGCAGACTCGGTGCTCAAGACCAAGACGGTGTCGGCTGGGGCATTGGCGACGTTGGAATCCAAGACAATCTTGTACTTGCCGGCGTGGGCAGCGCTGATGTTGGCGACGGAAAACTCCTTGGCAGCAACGCTAAAGTTCTGGGAGACAAAGTCGTCGTTAGCAATTCTGACCTCTTTTCCGGTAACAGCCTTGGCGACGATCTTGGAGTCGGTCTTGGTGGAGGACAAGGCGACAAGCACGACTGGCGCGCCGGACTTCTTCTCTTTGAAGACGAGGGACTTGGCTGGAAGGGCGCCCTCAGGGACGTCCTGGGAAAGAGACAATGCAGACAAGGAGGCTTCGACACCGGACATTGGGGGATCTCTGTGTGATAGTGGTTGTTGCTGGCCTCTGTTGTGTTGTGTTGTCTTGCGTGATCCCGTATTGTATATCTTCCTTATCGTCAGCGTGCAAAAATTGCATTTCCTATTTTTCTGGATGAGGAAATATATGTTCCGGGTAACAGTCGCTCCAATCGTCCAAAGAGGAAAGCGAAAAATTTCTGATAGCGAAACAGCTTTTTAGGACGAGAAACAGGATACCGCTGGCTATATAAGTGACTAACCCCTCTTGTGCTGCTTTCAGTCTGTCCTCTACCCACTGCATACAACCACGCATCCCGCAACACACAATGCCTGCCACGTTATATGTCAACGCCGTCACCGGTGTCGACAGCCCTGCCCATGACGGCTCCGAGGCCAAGCCTTTCCAGACACCTGCCTACGCCCTCTTTGTCGACGAGGAGGCCAAGCTCTTGACCTATGCCGAGTCCGAGGAGACCAAGGGCTACGCTGAGATCTCTGCCTCTGCCTTGAAGAAGGCCAAGAAGGGTGCCCAGGGCCTCAAGAAGAAGGCTGAAAAGCAGCAACAATTGGAAGAACAGAAGAAGAAGAAGGCTGAGGACGACTTGGCCAGACGCACCGCCGCCCTCAGCATCAAGATCACCAAGGACGAGTCCCTTCCAAAGGCTCAGAAAACCAAGTTGAACAAGATCACTAAGCACATTGACCAGAGAGTTGTCGTCAGCGGCTGGGTCCATAGATTTAGAGCCCAGAAGAGCAAGGCCTTTGTTACCTTGAGAGATGGTACCGAGTATGTCCAGGTGATCTTGTCTGGTGACTTGGCCGACGCCTACCAGACCTCCACCTTGACCTTGGAGTCCACCATCACTGTCTATGGTAACGTTGTCAAGATCCCCGAGGGCAAGTTTGCTCCCCAGGGTGTTGAATTGGCCGCTGACTACTACGAGATTGTCGGCCTTGCTCCAGCTGGTGAGGAAGCTTTCTCCAACAAGGTCCAAGAAAACGCTGACCCATCCTTATTATTGGATCAAAGACACTTGACCTTGAGAGGCGAGACGTTGTCCAGCGTCATGAAGGTTAGAGCCGCCTTTCTCAGAGCCGTCAGAAGAGTCTACGTCGAAGAAGACTTGACCGAAGTCACTCCTCCGTGCATGGTCCAAACACAGGTCGAGGGTGGCTCCACCTTGTTCGGCTTTAAGTACTATGACCAAGAAGCCTACTTGACCCAATCCTCCCAGTTGTACTTGGAAACCTGTTTGCCAGCCTTGGGTGACGTCTACTGTATCCAAGAGTCTTTCAGAGCTGAAAAGTCCCACACCAGAAGACACTTATCCGAGTACACCCACATTGAAGCCGAGTTGGCCTTTTTGACCTTTGAGGAATTGTTGGACCACATTGAGACTGTCATTGTCAAGTCCGTGGAGTATGTCGTCACCGACCCAGTTGCTGGTCCATTGGTCAAGGCCTTGAACCCAGACTTCAAGGCTCCTCAATTGCCATTCAAGAGAATGCAGTACATTGAAGCCTTAGAATGGTTGAACAAGCACGGTATCAAGAACGAAGACGACGAGACCTTCAAGTTTGGTGATGACATTGCCGAAGCCGCCGAAAGAAAGATGGTTGACACCATTGGTGTTCCAATCTTGTTGACCAGATTCCCGGTCGAGATCAAATCTTTCTACATGAAGAAGTGTGCCGATGACCCAAGAGTCACCGAGTCCGTCGACGTCTTGATGCCGACCGTTGGTGAAATCACCGGTGGCTCCATGAGAATTGATAGCTACGATGAGTTGATGCAAGGCTTCAAGAGAGAAGGTATCAGCAGTGAGCCATACTACTGGTTCAGCGACCAAAGAAAGTACGGTACCTCTCCTCACGGTGGTTACGGTTTGGGTACCGAGAGAATCTTGGCTTGGTTGTGTAACAGATTCACTGTCAGAGACTGTTCCTTGTACCCAAGATTCACCGGCAGATGTAAGCCATGAGAGGACTCCTTGTGCAATTTCTCTGTCCCGCTAAAGCTGCGTCTCGCCAAAGAGATTATATCAGCGTCGAAAATATACACCAACACAAGAAAATGGTCAACCAGTCTTTTATTTCAATTAATAGAGGGAAGCACCTTGTTAGTCCTTAATATTTTGCTACTTTTTCTGTCTCATTTTTACGTTAGATATATGAATAACGTTTTCTAATATATTATAGCTTTTTATATTTTTGTGATGCCTGTAACTATTTGGTGGTTCGATAATGCCTATATTTGAGAGTATTTCTATCCTACCTTTCCTGAGCTATCTTGTAATACCAGCTTGAGATGCAGCGTTTTGACACGCATATATATCAAATCATCCAGCATAATGGTTGCGAGCGCGGAGCCCATCCTCCGAGGGTAAAAAAAATTCCTAAAAAATTTTTTTGTTACTTTTCTCATCGCTATTAATAATATATATAGGCTTGCTTCACTGTAGTCTAGAGACCTCCAAATGCATTTACTCAAAGTATTGCACTTGATTTAAGTCAGAATTGTCAATTTGAATTATTATGCCGCCAACAAAAGAGCCGCCAAAGAAATGGAAGGCCCCAAAGGGACCTAAGCCAGTGCACCATAAGCAGAAGAACAAGATTGGGTTGGGTAAAGCCATTCAATACCAGCGTGCCAAGGAGAATAAGGTTGAAATCTTGCCGGATGGTGAGTCTCGTTTTGCCACAGACAAAAAAGACGCGGACTGGGTCAAGTTGAGGTCAGTTACTCAGGAGTCCCATATTGATGACTTTTTGAATAGCGCCGCCCTCGCAAACAAGGATTTCACCGCTGTGAAGAGGAACCAGATAACCATTCTCAGTTCAGCTGACGGCAACGAAAATAACTACTTGCTTTCGGAGGAGAAAGAAAAGCAGATCACTGTTGAGCAATTGAGAAACCAGAACAAGTTGGTTGTTCCAAGAAGACCCCAATGGAACAAGAGTATGTCCAAGTACGAGTTGCATGAGAGAGAAAAGAAGGCATTCTTGGAATGGAGAAGAGAGTTGGCCACTTTGCAAAGCAACAATGATTTGTTGTTGACCCCGTTTGAAAGAAACTTGGAAGTATGGAGACAGCTTTGGAGAGTCATTGAAAGATCAGACTTGGTTGTTCAGATTGTGGACGCCAGAAACCCTCTCGCTTTCAGATCCATCGACTTGGAAACCTACGTCAAAGAGTTGAACCCAAAGAAGAAGAACTTGTTGCTTGTAAATAAGGCTGATTTGCTCTCATTGAATCAAAGAACCGCTTGGGCAGAATATTTTATTAAAAACAACATTGCATATGCTTTCTTCTCTGCAGGCCAAGCGAATGAGCTCCTAGAAAAGCAAAAAGAAGAATTAGAAAACGCCCGTTTTGCCATACCAAATATAAATAAGCATGTACAACAGCAGCAAAAGAAACAACAGCAGAACGAAGAATCAAGTGAAGACGAGGAGCAAAGTAAGGGAAGCGGTGAAGAGCAGAGCGAATCTGAGTCTGAGCAAAAAGAAGAAAACGAAGAAGAAAAAGAAGAACAGCAGCAGCAACAAGATGGCAACGATAATAGTAACCAGGAAGATCCCGCTGAAGCCAAAAAGGCTTTTGATACCAAAAGTGAAGATCTCCTTGAAAAGGTCAGAATTTTGACTATTGACGAATTAGAAAACTTGTTTATAAGTGAAGCTCCAGAACCATTGACTGTTCTACCAAATTCTAAAGAAAAGTCAAAGTTGCAGATTGGTTTAGTTGGTTATCCAAACGTTGGTAAGTCTTCCACAATCAATGCCTTGGTTGGCGCGAAGAAGGTTTCTGTTTCCGCCACTCCAGGTAAGACCAAGCATTTTCAGACTATTCTCCTCTCTGATGATATCATATTGTGCGATTGCCCAGGTTTGGTTTTCCCAAACTTTGCGCACACTAATGCAGAGTTGGTTTGTAATGGTGTCTTGCCAATTGACCAGTTACGTGAGGCTACCGGACCAACCCAGCTTGTTGCTCAAAGAATCCCAAAGTACTTCTTGGAGGCCATTTATGGTATTGCTATTCGTACCAAATCCGTCGAAGACAATGGTACTGGTGTTCCTACCGCCCAAGAGCTTCTTACGGCATACGCCCGTGCCAGGGGTTACATGACCCAAGGTTTCGGTAGTGCCGATGAAAGTAGGGCTGCCAGATACATTTTGAAAGACTACGTGAACGGAAAGTTGTTGTTTGTGACGCCTCCTCCAAACGAAGATGGTACAAGCAAGTCATTGCCGGAAGCATTGGAATTCAACAGAGAGCTTTACACAGTGGACCTCTTGTCCGAAAACAGAAGAAAGCAGATAATAGCCGCTATCAATGCCAGCGATGAGTTTGATTTGGAAACTTTTGACTTGGCCAGGGATTTGGGTAAGCTTTCCTTCAGTTCTCACATTGCCGGAACCGATGACACAGAGTCTAAGACCATTGGTTACGGTGGTGTGCGTTCCCAGTTATTCTCCGCCAGTGATGAGCTCAACAGAGAGTTTTTCCAAATGAAAGGCGTCAATAGCGTGCACAACAATCCATTCCACAGAAAAGGTAACGGCATAGCTGGTGACAAGAAGCACAAAAAGGCCAGAAAGCTTAAGACCAGAAACATCAAATAGGTAAATGATTTGGTAGTTTGAAAATGCTGAGCTTATATATATTTCCATGTTTTTTAGTGTATTCATGATTGTTTTGTTGTGTTCTTCTGGTTTGTCATTTTTATCTGGAAACTTTTTTTTTCAATACATTTATAGAATCATTCTAATGTACTATAGGTTTCGCAATCAAATGGTTCTTGTTTTGTTAATTTCTCACTTTTATTGAACTTGTAAGCTGGTATTTTTAGAGAAAACTGGAATGATCAGTGTGATCGGCTAATCGGCAGTAAGAGTCGAATGCAATTGATATGACATAACAAAGGCATCTTAAACCAGCATTGAGAAGCGCATATATTGAGCGCTTGAATAAACTACAAGCATTCATCAAATTCTTGGGTTGTTTATTCTTAAAAGCTTGCATTCAAGCTACAAAATCATCCCCCGTTCAGAATAAGGCTTTGATAGAATTCAATAAAACATGGTCCTTTTAGTGTCTAACGGGACTACAGAAGCACAGAAAGAAATATTATGTCAGAAATACAAATGTAATTTTGATACATGTTTATATTTTGTCAGAAAACTGTCTCTAGAAAGGGTATGTGAAAATTGAAAGACATGCCATTGAGGAAGGTAGAACTGGTAGAAGAAAGTTGAACAAATAAAACCCATAAAACTAAAAAAATAATTTAAAATGTAGTTTGAAATGTTTAAATTCCGCAGCATTAGCAACAAAAGCAATAATTTTTTGTTTCATCAGAGAAGTGGTCCAGATTTTAAATTTATTTACCAAGTTTTGCGCTGTTTGATTTTATTACTTTGGCGACTATGCTTTTAAAGACCATCGCCATAGTTGATCTAGCCGAATGCAAAGAAAGCTAAGGAGTTTGTTACAGATTCTAATCTTATTTTGGTTAACTGTATTAACTATATTGGGCTCACAAATAAGCTGATCAATTAGAGCGCTTTTACTTTGCTAACCATTCTTCAACTTTTGGGTCCAAGACGGAGCGGTGACCGGTAATGATCGCAAAGCAAGCACAACAGTAGTCAAGAAGTATCTAATATATTTGTTAAAGAATGTGTGAATCCGTATTGAAACATAAAGATGATAGGACATTATCAAAAACTGAAATCAATAAAAAAATCAATTTAGGAATTTTTTAAATAGCGAAAGAACAACAATATGCCAAACTTCAAAGCCTCTAAAGTGATTAAGTAGCAAACTTGTGGCTTTATAAACTATTCCTTTATTATGCAGGGCTGCAGGGCTCTATTAGTGGACCTTTCAACTATTTGCTTAATTCTTTTTTGTTACACTGAAATACGAAACGTAGTTTTGGTCCAGCATTTATTCTGTTACACACGCTAAAAGGTAAAGTTGACATCTAAAAAATGGCCTTACAGAAAAGGAAAAATATTACACCAATTTTTCAAATCGGCTAAAGGCAGCTTAAGTTTTTAGCTAATAATGAAAATAATTTTATGCTCTATAATAGTAATAGTGTTCCAGCTCTACATGTCGTACACTTCCCATAAAAGGGAGCCAATAAACAAATAAATGTTAACAAAGCGTGGAGCCGCTGTGACGCACACTAAACGTATTGTACGTTAACATGCATGTGTGTCTCATCTACACTTGGCGAAACACAAGTTAAAACGAATAAGTTCAAAGTATACATTCTAATAAAACTTCATCAGTTTCGAAAACATTATAATAAATAAAAACAGTAAAAAGAAGAGTAAATTTTGATTTTTTGACATCTTCGCAGATTTTTAATGACCGTTTAGAAAAACTTCCCGTAGTCGATCTAAAATTTCCACAAAAACACCAAATTCGGGACACTCATTCTTCCAGAAATTGAATGTTTGTACAGTTTTGTCAAGGCGCAAAGCTACCATATCCTTTATACAAAATATATCAGGAAAACGGTCATAGATGAGAACTAAAGTTACCGCTGAAGTGTACATATCCCGAAGGCGAAACCATGTGTCTTTACTTCGGGTAGTATCGTCGCAGGTATCGCAAAGAAAGAATGATGACTTTGTCAAGCTCTCCAAAGAGCCCCTTATAAAAACCGGCAAGAGATCTGTGGCCAGTTGGCCCTTTTGATTTGCAAAACTGAGGTCGTGCATCAAATAATAAAACACAGGGCGATAGAGCTTTGATTTGAGAGACGCAATTTTCCATCTGATACATTTAATTGAGTCCAGGAGCCCTGAATTTTGATGAACAGTTGACAAAATCTGCAGCTTCAAATACCCTACCTGAATAGCTTGAACTGGGGCGTCAATTCTGTTTTCAAAACAGCCAATTCTTGCTTCAAGAAAAGGTAAGTCAAGTTTTCTCCATCTTCGCTCCATTGATAAATCACCGGCTGAGGAGCTATAAAAAACATCTAATATGTCAGTTTCCGCTTTTGATATGCTAGAGTCCAATGAGTCAATAAGATGTATCTCTGTGTATTTTGCTGAATCAATAATATAGTTATGACCATAAAAATCTCTGGAAAGCATTCTTGGCATGTTTTGATAGTGTAAAATTCCAGAGCCAACAAAAAACGGCGATAAGTAAGACTTTATTTGTGACTCGTATTTATAGCAGATCCAAAATAGTTGAGACACCGTCAATGACTCTTCAGTGGCGTCTATTAGTCTGAAAGAAATGTTGTTTGTCTCATTGTACATCATAATTGCCGAGCTTGCTTTTTGCAAACAAGACCAAGCCTCTAAGGGCTTTAAAAGGGCCATACAGAGGCAAAATGAGAGCAAATGTAGCTGAATATCCCATAAAGGTTGATTTAAGGTCGAATTAGTCTGATTGTATGCTGACGGTGCCGCCAAGCTCAGGTAAAGAGAGTTGGGAGTGGAACATTGCAGACTACTGTTACAATAATATTCCGATCTCAGCAGAGAGCTCTTTTGGAACTCGCTGAGTCGTATCCCCAACTTGAACGCCTTAATTCCTAATTGAAAGTCTTCATTATTGCTAAAGTCATCACCAGACGATAAAACAAGATTTGTGCTTGTATTTTTGCAAACAGTAGATAGAGCAAAGCAGATCAAAACAAATGATAACGGCACGCTCAAATTGACATTGAAGTAACTTTCCCGAAAGAAACATTTCTCGCTTGAATCCGCTTCTTCTTTGAAGTTGGCGTATGCTTTTGCCAATGAGCTCACGGCATTTTTCAACTTTCTCAAATCAATAAAAGGAATTTGGGGATATACCCTTATCACAAAATCTTCGCCAAAACGAAAAGATATCGTGTCGAAAAGCTGGTTTTCAAATACTTGTAAACCCTTTGGGTCGCAACAAAAGAGGTTGAAATCGCTGCCACCAGCCGGTCTGCTTCGCAAAGGGGACGCACTTTCTTGGGAAAAGCCGTTAAATGGCACCTGGTTACAACTGGAGAGCAAAGGGGAATCGAATACGCTCAAATGTCGACTTTCTTTGATTTTGTCAAAGTATGTACTGTCTTGCTGTCTATTGAGCAAAATAGCAATCTTTTTGGGCTTGAGCAGTAGTCGTCTGCTGAGCTCTGGCCAACGTAGGATACTTTCGGGACTTGCGTCCCAGTTACCAGAGACCATACATTTCTCTACCAACATATTTTCAAGACTCTTCTTATTATGTGAATCAGATGTTACACTGGATATAGTGCGAGGATTGTGGAGGGTTGTTGCGTTTTGACTTTGTATATTGACAGTTTCTTGTAGCCTGCTTGAGAGTATGGTATTGACAGATGACTGTAGTTGAGACAATTTTTCAGCGATATCTGTCATTTCTGCTGCTCTTGAATTCGTGTTTGCTTGGATGCTAAATAACTTATCTAAGATCTCTAATGTGCCTCGATCAAATGCAGAATAGTCCTTTTTGGAATCGTCATAGTAACACCCATGGAAATTTGAGGGGGCAGCACTTTTAAGGGATTGACAGCTGCCACAAATAGGACGAATGTTATCGCATTTTATCTTCTTTCGACGGCAGGTATTACAAGCAGTTAAGGACCTTATTCTGTTATACGACACAGATTTTTCCTGGTCTCGGCCTTTATCAGAGTTTCCATTTATCATGCTTGGGGTTTTTGTCAAGTCTCTCCTTCTCTTAACCGGCCTATCGGCATTATCTGTCAGGGTCCCGGGGCCAGAGCCAATTGCACGGAGTGTATTTCTGTTATTGTTGATAGTAGACTCAGTGATGATGATACTAGATGAGTCTGTGATATCCAAATCTTGACGAGTCAGCCGTTTTCTCACGTTCTGGCCATTCATAGTTCAACGCCCCTGTCACCTTAAACAGATAGCATGTATATGTATTCAGTATTCCCAAATTTGATGCTTGGCGTTTATGGATGGACAAGATGATGTGTTGGCTAGTAGCACAGATAAGTTTTTTGATGTAGAAGTCGAAAGATATGGTCCTTAAAATTTGAAGGTGCGTTCGGCCTGCTTGCCCGCCCTTGGTTTTGGAAGAAGCTAACATAGCTCGCCTGGTTAAAGTAGGAATTTTGGCAGGCAGATAGTCATGTGCCTATGGGAGGTTCCATCAATACAGATGTCATTTCTTAGGAGTGCTCACTTCAGTCGAGACCGTTGGGAGGTTGTAACGTAGAATAGGCATGTACAGAGATTTGATAATTTAGATGAGCCCAGAAAGGAAATCCCCAATACGGCTTTGAACAGGCTTAATGGAGCACAATGTTTATCATGTGCTATAAATGCATCATGACTTCTGCATACAAGGACATTCACACACGTCATCTCACACAAGGGGTCTAAAGAATACGAGCAGCCCATATTGAAGAGGGCGTTGCAGGACACTTTGAGACCAGAACGCCCATTACAGCCTTTGCCAACATAGCTGTGCCGCTGTCGACAAGTCGCCACTCACTTGTTGCCGCTCACATAGTCTATAAACCTCGCTTTGAGGTCATCAGTAATCACATTTTTTTTGTCCAACGGTACTCGGCACTTAATTCATCGTTTAAGCGTCAATTAGCGAAAATTTTTTCCTCTCTTCTCATGTCGCTTTTTACTAGTTCCAAAGTGTCAAGCAACGAAAATGCTGTTTAACGATACACCAATGAGCGATGATGCCTCTATTGAGGGACCCTTGTTGGAACAACGTTTGCAAAATAAAGAATATTTTATGCAAACCAAAACATCAAAATACCTTCGCTTTCCTCCCAACGAAAACCACGCTGATAGTCTCCGTCCCATTTGTAAGCGTCGGAATCCTGATATTCACTATATTCTCAACAACCACGGTTCAGAAGGTCTCGTATCCTCTTCATTTGCCAGAGACCACATCGATCGTCAAAACGATTTGTTATGGACTTCGGAAGCAGAAACTAAGCTCTCTGGCAGCCCGTCAGGCAAGGATCCAAGCAGCGTTGATGGCTTTGATCTAAGCGCTAACCTTCCTGGTCAACCAAGCACAGTTTTGTCCAAATTTCAAAGCCTCACCTCATCACCACCGGTGCCTTGTTCAAATCCATTGCCACCTGTTCCCTCTTTGACGCTGTCATCTTCGACTTTTCCTACTCAAAAAGCGCATCTGGTAGCGCAAACCAGAAACTCTGGATCAGCTCCAGCCAAGCAATCAAATAATTTTTCCGTAAAGCTGGTTTCTTCATTGTTGGATGCCGTTCCATCGTTATGCTCTCCGCTGAATTCAGAGCTGTCTCCATCTGCTGAACCTCAAATAAGCACGCCAAGTGGCTCTTCCCTCAGTTCTCTTGGCTTTTCTTCATTTGTGATCACAGGACCGGCCTTGGACTCCAGGGCGCAAAATGTCTCTAGTTACTCTACGTCAGAAGAAGAAGCTCCAAAAAGACAAAAACGTTCATATGTTTCGTCAAAACTTGGCTGCACAAACTGCCGTAAAAGATTTAAGAAAAGGTGCGATGAAGTGCTACCTGAGTGTTCCCGATGTGTCCAAAATAAAATAAAGTGCAGTTATTTGGATGAAGATGAGGAGACAATCAATAGAATAAAAAGGGCACATGCGATTATCGCTGATCACAAAGTTACAATTGACAAGCAAGGTCAGTATAAAGGACCTTCGAGCCCGCAGTTTGGAAAGTTCAAATTGAATTTTAAAAAGAAGAAAGGAGGCTCTTTGGGAAAGAATGCTATTTCCAAGCCAGCCCAAGTGAAGACATTTGCAAATGCGCCAAGAAGAGCAATCAGCACAACTCAAAACACATTGATGCCTATAAGTTTTGATGTTCTGAATCATACTTCAAAAGCAGATATTCATTCTGTTGCCATGCCACAAAAGCAACCAGATGCTACTGAAAGTATACATGCGGCCCGCCCTCTTCCTTCGGGGATTTCTCTTGATAAGCCACAGAGATTTGAAATCAATAAAGTTCAATTGCACTTGTCTGAAGTTGGAGGTCCGCGGTTTGCTTCCCACAACCACACTGCTTTTGATTTTTCTATCAAAAATATATGGGCACAGTTTAACAAATCGGACCTTTGGTTGAACTTTATGTTTATTGCAGCTAGGAAGTCTATGTCTCTTACCTGTGCTTTAGTCAATTTTTCTATTGGTCTTTTAAGATCATTATTAAAGCCCACCGAGACCTGCAGCGCCGCCAAAACTGTTTTCCAAAGGATAGTACTCAATCATAAGGCTACTGTCTTTAAATCTTTGGCCAATGGGTTGAGAATTTTGGACAAATACAAATGTTTTGATCCTGAAGAGTTTTTGAAAGTTTGCGATACATTTGATTCCAAAGACATTGAGACAATCTATCAAGTGGCAAAGAGATTAATGTACACTTCTATTGTCATTCATAATGCTGCGTTAGTCCATCCCAATAATGCGGTAGAAACATCCTGTTTTTACGGAGGCGAGTTTAGTCTTATGTGCTCATTGCAGCAGGTGTTTAGAAAATTTGAAAAAGAGTATGAAAACAGAAGCTTCGTGCCCCAGACAAAAATGCCTGTTCAAGGTACTAAGGCAATTTTTATGCCAAACTATAACATTGAGTGTATGCACGAATTCCGTGAGCAAGTGAGAGAATTTTACGAGAACTGTATTGCCAATTGCCCCTCCAAGGATATTTTCAATGAAACAATAGAAAATGAGTACAAGGCATTGGACGAAATACTCAATAAAGTGCTCACCAAAACCAGATATGTCAGAGACCAAAACAAAGTCAATCAATATCCAATGCAATTGTTGCACGAAATAATGTACTACTGGCTCAGCAATGCCCCTCCAAGGATGAATATGGTGCGAGACTGTATCAATATACCATTAACCCATAGGATTTTTTACGCTTACTGGATTGCACTCTGTTATGCGCTCAACAACATTTTCCCAGAATGTTACTACTTTTTTGGATGCTCCTTCGATACTTGCGTAAATGCTTTTGGGTTTGATTATAACTTTTATGGAAAAGAGTTTGACGAAAGGTTTGATGAGCTCCAGAATAAGTATCAATTGCATCGACTAGGCAGTAATCGCAGGAAATATGCTGGCAAAGGGTTTTTGAGGAAACACTGCTATTATGCATGCCGCGTGAATGCCTTTTTCAACATGAGGCTACACATTTTCAGCAACAATATTGTTTTGCTCAATCCATATCCAGAGGAATTTTTCGAACAGCACATGAGTAACCGTTTTAAGACCAGAAAATGCAACAACTTGAAAGAAACGCAGTTGACAAGTTTTAAGAAGAAATTCAAGCCAGAGCATTTTATTTCGATAGATTTTGATATGGGCAGAGGTGGGAGTAATGGTATATTTGACAGCAAAGGAAATTTCATTTTTGCCAAATTGGACTATCCAAGACACGGCCTTGCCAAAGTCTCCAAGTTTATTGATATTGGCTTCCAGAATGAAAAAGCCACATGTGATTTGTTATTGGATATCACTGGGAACAAACATTTTAACAATAATTTTGTGGGCAACGATGCTTCTGAATTTTATCCTGTTGTTCATCCAGACTTTCCAGAGTCTCGCAAAGAGGAGCTTGCTGCCCTAATGGAGAAGCAGGAACTGAACGATGCGGTTGATTTCTCCTTGCCGTTAACGACAAACGGGCTTCTGGTTCAAGATTTCAATCCCCGTTTCCACAACCACGAGGACCAAAGGATGAACATCTTCTACAAAAAT
Organism: Saccharomycopsis capsularis; assembly: GCA_031125595.1. Taxonomy (NCBI): domain Eukaryota; kingdom Fungi; phylum Ascomycota; class Saccharomycetes; order Ascoideales; family Saccharomycopsidaceae; genus Saccharomycopsis; species Saccharomycopsis capsularis. The sequence goes on from JASTUX010000023.1 coordinate 128,418, forward strand.
GGAACGTCGATAAACTTTGATGGTTCGTTGATTTTGGAGAACGTTTCTAATTTGTACAGCGACTATTATGTTGACAGAAACGAGATATTGAATCATCTCTTGTTCAATCAGCCGAATCTCAACGAGTTGAGGAACGGAAAGTGACTTACCTTTTATTGAGTTTAGTTTGAAATGTGTTTTCGAACTTGTGCATCTGGCCTTTAAATTTCGATTGCATTTTTCTCATTTCAGCAATGGCATTATTTTTTTTTTATTTGTATATTTGACTTGATTTAACGATTTTACGAAAAAAGCGCCAGAGCCTGTTGTGCCTAAATTTAATATTAAACACGAAATTGCATTTTTTTTCGCAAGCTGTTCGAAACGTTACTAGATGGAAGACATATAGCTATTCATGATGAAATTCAGGATAATATGTACATAATGTTTTCAAAGCTGACGGAGCCGGGCAGAAAAATGAAAGGTTGCCAAATTGTCATTTGAATTCTCGGAAAGATAAATGGACCCTGGAACATATACCATGGAGACGATCTACCACTCTATACGGAAATAAACCGGAAGCGCTTACTAGCTGTACCAATTGGATTCCATGTTACTCTACAGGACGGATGGACAATAGCAACAACCCCCAGCATGGACGTGCGCTTGAGCGCTATAGTGCCTGGTTGATAGGTATTGAAGATGTGCACCGGGTATCTCTTTTCGGAATATGTATGGGCGAAAACGTTTCTTCGTTGACAGTGCTGGACAAACGGCCATGTGTGAAAGCGAGAAGGCAGACAAACAGGCACGCTGCTTGCCGGGGTTCGCGGTTTTGTTTTTGTTTTTGTTTTTTATACGCGCAAAGCCCAAGTCGCATTTTTTTTGCAAGTGGCCTTTTGTATTGTTTCTGTGTACACGTGAAAAAAAGCGAGAGAAAAAAAAGCAAGAGCATCCCTTTTTCCACGACAAGGCCAAAGCGGTTTTGTTTTGCCTGCGGGTCTCCCTTTATTGAAACGGTGTTCCAACCACCAGGATGCGTGGAATAGCACAATCCGTTAAACAGGTTGGCTGACAGTATGCGGCCCCTGGTATTCCGCGCATGCCATTTGCGGGACAGCCAGCCGACTGGCAGACTGCTTCATTTCGTCGCTGGTGTCTCTTTTCTAGCGCCGCCAATCCTTTTGACAGCATGCTTTCCGTCATTCTATGATGCCAAAAACAGACTAGATGAGCTCGAACTTGTTTAGTTTCCTAAAGACAAAAATAGTTTTTGGGGCCGAAAACGCGTCACATGTATCAGCGCTGCATGCACGACAGACGCGTCGGGAGGCGACACATGGGCACTGCCAGGCGACAGGTTAGGTTTGTTAGGGGGGAAGCCCTACTGGGAGCTCGAGACAGGCGCTCCCTCAACAGTTTGTACTCAAACTAATATCATGCTCAGAAGGAAACAAAGAAAAAAAGAAAAAAGAAAGAAACGTTGCGGCCTGCTTAGAGAAAGGAGTCGTGCGTTTCTCAAGGCCCAGACGAGGGAGATTAAGAAATCATGCTATTCTTGGCTAGTAAGTTCTGCCCTTGTGTAGATGCTATTGCTATCTTTGCACTATGCCGAACTTTAAAGCCATGGGATTCACAATGGTGGGCGCTAGCCTGTTACCTTTTGCTATGGCTAGCCAGCATAGGCTAGCGCTAAGAACAGCCAGGCTTCTGGCAAATAGTAGCACTTAGAAGGCACCGCGCTTAGCGCGGTGCCTTCTGGAAAACAAGCCCCACGACCGCTTTTCTAAGGGAGGCCCAGTGCGCGCATGGTACATGCTGCGTAGCAGGCTCCGCGGGCTGTGTTGCCATAGCAGCGCTTTTGTGGAGTGCCCACCACAGGCAGCGGTATTGTCTCCGCGAACGTCCTCGCAGCTGCTCGGCGGACACCTACCGGACCCCCTGTTTTCCTGCCAGCGGCAACCGGAAATGTTCGCTCTTGGCATAGCAGTGCCAGCGATAACCATGGATTAGCACAGACGTGGCCTCTGCTCTCCCCCGCTCGGCACAAAGGCCCGACCAGTCTATCTGGTATCTCTCTTTCTGGCCATTGATTGTTGTCTGCTCGCCACAATAGCCGCTACATTGGGGAAAAGGGGGCCCAGAGGGATGTCAAACCGCTTAGGAATTGTAACGTAAACCGGCGCGACCGCTCCTGCATGCCGGAAGGGATGGAGCTGGGTTTCTGGCATGTCTCGGCGCGACTGGTACTTTCCAAGGTCTCGTGAGCCCTAAACCTCAGTCCAAAGTCCTATGCGAACAACACTCCGCGATGGCTGCTTTGTTCGCAGCATTTGTATCCGGCGTAGCCTGGCTCGGTCTTATTTGGATGCGGCCAGTGTGCCGGTGTCCAGCTGCTGGGGTGTGGGGGTGTGGGGGGTGTGCACCCCACACCCAGAATGTTAGCCGATAGAGACAGGCTTTTGAGTGCCAGCCTTTGATTTTCCTAGCCCACCCAACGCCAAGTGCGCGCTGTGAAACAGGGAAAGAACAAGAACATCTTTCGATGGTACAAAATGTGGATGCTTTGCAAACGCTACTACTCTATTGCGTTGCGGTCTCTCAGCAGACCGACTCTGGCTGTCTCACATGGACAAGGTGGTAAAAAAGAAAGGAAAGGAAAAGGAAAGGAAAAAAACACACCGGCGGTTCTATGTCCAACGCGCCCGGCTTGCAAAAGTGCATGCACTGCAATTTACTCAAAAGCGCTGTGTAACGAGCCGGCCTAAAGCAAAAACACCGTCTTGTCAGTACCGAGTAGCGAGTACCTGAGACACACTGCCAGGAGGGCTAGCCATGCCCTTCGTCTTCGGCGCAGTAAGCGTCGCTTACTTGCTTCTTCCTCTTCACGACTTTGGTTTATTTACTAGAAGGGGCCGTGTAGCATGCGGCCTGCTGCGCACGCCGCCCTTCCCTAACAAAAGAATGCGCGTCTCTGCACAGGGCGCGCCATCATCCCTCACACCTGCGTACTCGAGACAGCCCTCCTTCGACAGCGTGCATCGTGAAGCAGGGGGGTTGAGCCCGTCCCAGATGCAATATAAACCTCCCAGCTTGGCCGGCTCCAGCTGGGTTGGTTGCATCGCTAGACATTTTCAGCTCGATATTTATTCCCTCCACAAACTAACAATCCTGCTTTTGAGCATCTCCGTGCTGCTAAGCGTCCTGCTCGTCCATTCGTTCCCTACAGCTTGTGCTGCCTCTCCTTGCCGCGCCACTCGTACGTCCATTCCCTTAATTTTCATCTCGTCAAATCACAAGCACGCTCCCATAATACAGTCCACAGAAAAAATGTCCAGTCTTCAGGCCCTCAACGTCTTTGTCAACAGCCCTATCGACAACCAGATGGTCCAGTGCTTGGTCAACAGTACTTTGAAAGTGTTGCCAAACTGCGCCCAGGACTCCTACCCTTCTCCGCCATCTTCTCCTACCTCCGCCGCCTCCTCCCAGCTCCCTTCATTGTACACCTTCATCACCAGACTCGTCAAATACACCAACGTCTTCACCGGTACGTTGATGGCCACCTTGGTTTACTTGAAGAAATTGAACGAGAAGTTGCCCCGCGGTGCTACCGCCCAGGACCCAAGCTCCAGACACCGCATCTTCTTGGCCTGCTTGATTCTCAGCGCAAAGTTCCATAACGACGCTTCTCCGAAAAACAAGCACTGGGCCCGATACACCGACGGCCTTTTCCAAACTAAAGAGATTAATGAAATGGAAAGACAGCTCTTGTTCTTGTTGGACTGGGACATCACCGTCTCCAACCAAGATTTGATCTTCGTCTTGAAGGACTTTTTGGTTCCTATCAAACAGGAAATCAAAAACGTTCTCAGACTAAAGAACTTCCTTGCTCAGCAAAAGCAAGTGCAAGGCCCGAACACCAGCGAGTCTTCGAGATCTCGCTCCAACAGCAGCTCTGCTTCTTCTGTTCCAGTTGCCCCAGCTTTCAACAAGAAGCCTTTCCACATGTCTAGCAGCCGCTCTCTTCCAAGAATCAACACCAAAGTGCCGCACGCCTCTGAGCTGGCTGCTGCTTCTGCTCCTGTTTCTGGCCCTCGCCGCCAGCTTAGAAAGTTCCCATCGTTGCCACAGATATCTGCTAATGCCTCTCAGCAATTTTCTCATCACATTCCTAATGTTCCTCAATCTTTGCCTCCATTGCCTCCTTTGCCAAATAAGCAGCAAACTAGAAAACCAATCAACTACAGCTCCGTCCAATATGTCAGATCTCTCAACAATAGCACCAGTAACAGCAGTAATAGCGCAAACATTGCTACCAAGAGCTCTTCCAGCCTTCAGTCGTTGCATGAGTCCAGCCGTTCTGTCAGACCTACACACTCCAATTCTATCTCTTCAACTTCCTCTTGTTCTACTGACTCATCTGTTTCCTCATTGTCTAGTGAGACATTTGGTTCTTTGAGCTCCTCAAGCTCTTTTTCTTCCATCGCTAGCTCCCCAGAAGACGACTTGTTCCTCCAGTCTTCGGCTAGACCATTTAATCTTCAACCTGCTCAGTTGATCAACAATAGCAGTAGCAGTGTGGCATCTCCTATCGACAGTAAAAGTTTCTCTCAGATGCAACCAAGAAAGCTTTCCAAGTCTGTTTACGGTTCTTTTCCAGTGATCAATGAATATCACACTTCCAACTATATGTAGTGTGACTGTCCATTGCAACTCGCTTTTCTGACGTCTTTTACTTTTTCCCATCATTTTATTGTTTCTCTCAACATTCATTTGCCAAACATCTTCTGTTGTACACTAATGTTCTCTTCATTTCTTTCATTTCTTTTCATTCTTTCGGGTTTTAGTTTGTTATGCTTTTCATGTGATATGTGTTTGTTAATGTCCTTTTTTTCATCTATTTATTCTTGCATTTTTTTCTAACCAATACCTTTTTATGGAGGTTATAGATATAAGATTAGAAATTTTGACGAAAGACGATCTGATCTAATAAGTTTTTGACTGCCTGTAAGAAAGAAAAAGACGAGTTATTAATATTTGGTTTGGTTTAGCAGGATGCTTTCTTGTTGTTCCGGGATTGAACTAATGAAAATCTACGACTGGTCGCCCAGAAAATAAGCACCGAGTTAGTGCGAAAACTCACAAAATACAGAAAAAAAGGCTGTTTTTAACACTCGAAAAACGAGAGAAAAAGTTTGGCACACCGTTACATTAACGTTTGTATATAGGTCTTTGTCTATTTGTATTCTCAGACAACAATCAAATTATTTAAAATTCAATGTCTTTCTGCTCGCCAATGTAATCAATCAACTTTCCTTTCTCAAGGTATTCCTCAACATTCTTGAACACAGTCAATTGGGCATTAACTCTGGTGGCCTTGGAATAGCTTCCCAAGTGAGGCAAAGCAATAACATTGTCCAATTTTGCCAATTCATAATTGATGTCAGGCTCATTGTGGAAAACGTCCAAACCAGCAGACAAAATCTTACCGTTTTTCAAGTATTTGATCAAGGCGGCTTCATCAATAATGTCACCTCTGGCAGTGTTGACTATGATAACCCCATCTTTCATCTTCAAGATACGCTCTTCATTGATCAAGTGATAAGTCTCTTTGGTCAAAGCACAGTTCAAGTCAATGATATCTGACTTTTCCACCAACTCATCAGAAGTGCTGACGTACTCAACTCCCAATTCCTCTTCGACATCGTTTGGCAACTGCGATCTATTGTAGTACAAAACCTTTCCGAAACCTAATGGTTTGGCTCTAGCAGCAACTTGTCTACCAATGGCACCCAAGCCGATTATACCCAAGGTCAAGCCGTTTGGAGCAACGCCGACTTGTGTTGGGTTTCTAAATTTCTCGTGGATAATCAAATCCTTGATGCCCACCTGGTAGAATCTCATTGCACCCAACAACAAGAACAAGTTGGTGTCAGCGGTGGAAGTATCCAAGTCATAGACTCTGGAAATTTGAATCTTGCGTTTCGTTGCTTCTTTAAAGTCAATTTGGTTGTATCCGGCAGAGCAAAAGCTAACGGCTTTCAATTTAGGCAACATGTCAAAAACTTTGGCATTCAAATTGTAATCGTTTTTGACTCCTGCAATGTAATCGATTGAGGTGATATTGTCGGTGTTGTTCTCGAGCTTTGAGAGGAAATCTTCATAATTTGCGGAAGTATCGTATATCAAAGTAGCATCTGTGTGCTTCTTAGTAAACTGGTCCCATTTTTCTGAGGTGAACGGGAAGTTATCTTTGTTGACTAATATAACAGGGTTTTTGAGAAAGGCCATTTTTTCGGGGGTATGTCACTTACCTAGAGATATTAAGTAAATACCAGTTGCCTGGAGGAGGATTGAATAGTGATAATAACTTGAGCTCTACACAAGATGAAAAAAAAGTTGAGGAGAAAATTCAGATCTATTTATGAAATAAGGATCAAGAGCGTGCTACTTCGAGGAGATAAATCCGAATAGTCTATAGGAGGAAGCGTATAGTCTATCAGACAGCTGGCAACCGGTGTTGTGCACAGTTTTTCCGAAGTGCCTGTACTACGAGCACTCCCACATTATCTCGGTGCAATGACGGCTTTTAATCACCAATGAAAATCCTCGCGGAAACTACATCAATTTCGCAAACACGAAGGTCCCAAATTCATCCAATAATCGTAAATAGTCGTTGCTGACATTCATTATAAATGATACGGCTAATTCTGTCTATACTTGAAGATGTTTTGCGCATAACGGAGTGCGCCCACAGATAACCCCACTGGTGCCGCCACTAACTGGAACAAGTTCCAGTAATAATTTGGCTTGATGTCAGCTACCACCTTGTCCAACTTTTCAAACAACTCTTTCATGCTACCACTATTATCAACCACGTAGTCCGAGTATTTTGACTTGAGTTCCATTGACCACTGGCTATCTATTCTCTTTCGAGCCTCGTCTTCTGATAAATGCGGATTTCTAGCTAACAACCGTGCCAATTGAATATCCTTCGGGCACGTTATATTGACGATTGTTCCGCAATAGTAGTTGAACTTTGCTTCAAAGAGCAAAGGAACATCGAGAATAACCAAGTCGTACCCTTGAACATAGTAAGTCCCAACTTGCTTCACCATTTCTAGGCCAACCCTAGGATGCGTGAAAGAGTTCAACTTTTGCAAATGGTGCTTATTGGCCTCTCCAAACACAAGTCTGCCCAACTCTTCTCTGTTCAAGTCCCCACTAGCCAAAAGAATATTATTGGAAAGCTTTCCAAAATATTCCTTGATGTCGTTATATGCCGGCTTGCCAGGCTCGACAATCTGTTTAGCAATGAGGTCAGCATCGATGACGGGGATCTTGTAATGTTCTTTGAGTCTAGCAGACGCTGTTGATTTGCCAGAGGCGATAGAGCCAGTGAGCCCGACAATAAGCATGATTGTGAATATAAAGGTAGATTGGTTATCTGGTGCCTGGACAATTAGTAATGAATCGGTTTCTTCTCAAAGTAAAGAACGGATGGAAAATGCACAATAAAGTCTCTAACTTTACAATCCGAGATTGTGGGTTCCTTTTTTCTAAAAAAGCGTGATCCAGGCAGAACTTTGCCGAAAGCTGCATTCTTAAATGAAGCATGCTATGTTTAAATTTTTGACAAGGATACTAAAAACAACGACTACTTTAGTATATTGAATGATCATTAATATTATCATGTCTATGTATTAAAGCATATAAAGCCTTCTTAAAAAAAGGAAAAGTAAAGAGATATTTATGCCGTTGTTCGGGAGCTGAAAAACGGCGAAGTCTTACTAGCTCCATTACTAGTCGGCCCAGTCTTGCTTGACGATAACCTACTAGCACCATTTTCTGTAGCAAGTTTTTGCTTTCTCAATTTGGAGATCAAACTTCTAAAAGCAGGGAAAAATTCTTTGTACGACAGCGAAGTGGTGCCTCTCACATCATCATATTCTGTTTTCGTGACTGGTAATTTTATAGACATGTCTCTTAGTGTTTCATCGGTAAACATAGAAGAGCTACTTCTAAGATGGAGTTCGGACATTTTTTTGTTTCTGAGCGCTTTCAATTGCTCAAAGCATTTTCGGGTAAATGAGTTGTCTTCAAGTTGGCGAGATGTGTCTAATCTGATGGGGGTATTGGTTCTTGCGATAGAAGTAGGTTTAGCCATTGGCATTGGTCTCACTGTGGTTTTTTTTATGCTCATTGCCCTGGTTTTAGACTTCAGAATCGGAGGCTTGACCTTAGAATTCTTTGCAGATTTCGATTTTGCCTTTGAGGACGCTTTGGAATTCTTTCTTGATGGATTACTGTCACGAGAGACATTGCCAACGCTGCTTAATGTAGTACTAGCGCTACTGTTACCATCCGCAGCATAATCGCTGAAAGTATTTTGCCTGAGAATATTCTTGGCGGTTGTAATTTTTGGCATTTTGGTATATGCCTTGGAGCCTGACCTCGCGTTATTATTGTTCATAAACGATTTGGAAATATCCGAACCTTCAACACTAAACGACATTTTAATCCGCTCGTTGTTGTTGAGCACAGGTCGACATCTGTAAGGATTTACCTTAACATAATTGTTGGCAAAGCCAGATTTGTTCAAAATAGGATATTCCATAATAAGTTGCAGAGTTATCAAATGGAAAAATATTCGCTGTAATTCATTTCTGTGGACATCTTTACCTTTCCCATGGTAAGGCAATCGGTCATGGCCTGCGCTTACAATCTTATTACTCTTTGAACCCCTATAGATATCTTGACAATATAACAAGGTGACATTCTCATTCTGAATAGTTTTGATGAGTTCAATTATGTTTTTGGCGTGTTCTGTCACATCTTTGACTATTGAATCTGACTTGTTCTCAGCGGCACAGTTATCACATTTCTTATGGCAGTCCAGCTTATCAAACGCCTCATTAAAGTATTGCAACACTTGTTGACGACGACAATCAGTAGAGTTTTCGCAATATTGAATAACCTGCTTCAATTTGTTCATATGTTTTTCTTTAGAAGCAGAGTCTAATTCCTTGTCACGATTAATTAAGTTTATCAACAACCTAGCATCCTGATAGGCGTAAAATAATATACAATCAGACTCTTTTCCATCTCTACCTGCTCTGCCGGTCTCTTGGTAATAACCTTCCAACGTTCTAGGTAAGGTTGCGTGGACAACGTATCTAACATCTGGTTTATCAATACCCATACCAAATGCAATAGTTGCACAAATGACCTTGACGCGTCCCTGTTGCCACAATGTTTGAATATGTAATCTGTCTTCTGGGCTCATGCCAGCATGATAATAATTTGCTTTTATTCCGTACTCCATTAGCTGACTAGAGACCTGCTCGCATGCATTTTTGGAGTGACAGTATATGATACCAGTACTGTTCTTGTATTTTCCACATATAAGGTCCTTGATATTGTCGACATAGTGTCTTGTCTTTGGGAGCATCTGATAAAACAAATTAGTTCTGTTGAAACTTTGTTTGAAGAACTCGGGGTCTTTCATTTTCAAATTGTGAATGATATCGAGTCTGACATGCTCGTTAGCAGTTGCGGTTAATGCCATTATTGGAATATCAGGAAAAGTGTCTTTGAAATACTTCAATGCTTGATAATCTGGTCGGAAATCATGTCCCCAAGAACTGACACAATGTGCTTCATCCACAACAATTCTAGCTAACATGTTTTTGTCATACAACTTTCTAATGGCGTTTTTTGCCTGGTTGCTGGCACTAATCATTTCTGGAGACAAATACACCAAATCCAAGTAGCCATTGACAAATAAACTAAAAGTATGGCGCTTTTCTTCTGCAGTTCCTTTAGAATTTATATAAGCGGCTTGAATATTCTTTTCTTTCAAATGATGAACTTGATCCTGCATTAACGAAATCAAAGGTGAAATCACAATCGTCGTGCCTTGGGTCTCACCCAACTTTACAACTGCCGGCAACTGATAACATAGAGACTTACCGCCGCCTGTTGGCATCAAAACAAAAACATCTTTCCCTCTCAAAGTAGCATTTATAGCTTCAAGTTGATTTGGTCTAAAGTTTGACAACTTGAAAATACTGTTAAGTTTCTGCATTACTTCTTTAGACCATGGATAAAGATTTTCTAACTCGGAATCCAGCTCAGCATCAATCACTTTCTGGGAAGCTTCAATTTTCGGTACAATTTCTATTGGTCTATGAGTGGAAGGAAACTCAGATGCTTCTATTTCCTCTAGATCATTGTCTTCGCCCCTTTCTTCTTCTTGAGAAAGCACCCTCACAATTTCTCTTTCGTCGTTAAAGTTAATATCATTTGAGCCGAACACATCTGCAGACTCGTTATCTATGACATCGTATTCATCTTCATTGTCAATATTTATTGGATCGTTTTCATCAATTTCATCATTATCAGAGTCTTTCAAATCCGCTATCTCCTTGAAAATGTTCGCGTTATGAGGTTGGTTGCTGTCCTCAATGTGATCATCTTCGGAAGCCTCGTCGTCGTCACTATCACTATCGCCGCCATCATCAACGTAATCGTCGTCAGTATGCTCATCGTTCATAGTTTCGTCGTTTATGACAAAATCTTTATCCTGCGTATTAGGAATATCATTTCTTTCTTCTTCAGGAGTAAGAAACAAGTTGACGTCATCAAGATTATCAACTCTTCTCGAATTCGCAGCAATGGGAGGATCATTTTCTTTATCTTGGTCGTCCGCATTACCATCTGACATGAACAGTTCGTCCGGAAGGCTGCTCTCAATTTCAACAACTGGTCGAGAATAATCAAAGTCACTACTTTGTGGTTTAGCGGATTGAGCGTCAGTGAATTCAATCTCGTCATCATCTTCTTCCCCATCACTATCAATTGGGCAAATAATGTTTACTTTAAGGGCATCTTCTGTGTGAGTGTCTTTATAGTTATTGGCATCACCATTATAAATGCTCCTTTCGGCCTTTTCAGAAAGAGTATTAACAGAAACTGTATTAAATACATTTGTTTTATCTCTAACCACATTCCGGTAGTCATTTTCAGTGGCCACTTTATGGCTAGCTTCAACAAGATGGTCTATCAGCACATCTTCATCTGAGAATGCATCAGGCTCAAATGTGGTATTGATAACGGGCGAAGCTTGGACATTAACATCGCTTTCAACCGTATTTTCGTTAGGATTTTTTTGAATGGCACTTGATGTGACGAAATCATCCGTTGCTGATATCGTCGTTCCTTGACGTTGTTGATTGTCTCGAGCAGGAGTAGCAAAAATATCTGTACTTTTCAATTCATCGAGTTCTTTAGTTTTAGCGTCTATTCTGAAATCAACATCATCAGTGATTTGTTTTTGAAGATCTGCATTTCTTCGGAGTTTATCGTTTTCAGATAAATTCTTAGACACTAAGTTCAGGTTCACACTATTCAATAGCTCCACCTTGGCTTGTAGTAGGCCTATCAATTCAGCTTGTATGTGGACAATAGGATTCTGATTTGGCATGGTGCTAGTGGAAGACACCAATTGTTGCTGGACTATTGAGTGGGTTTCGGGCATTACCATACTTGTGGTGTTAGGAGCAAGAGCCTTAGCCGTTGTGACCGCAGCGGCCAGTATTACACTAGTATCATGTTTATTCGTAGGGCCTTTAATTGTGCTTTCAAGGGTTTCCTTTGGTATATCCGGAGCATAGCTATCCGACAATTTGGGTTTCTTTCGAAGAGAAGGCAGTAGGCCATGAAGAGACTCTAATGCTGAATTATTGTAGGGCCTTTTGGAAGAAGATGCGGCGTGCGCAATTGGCATATCCGCTATTCCACTAATATCGCCACAGGTCGTTCTGCTTTTGTCCAAATTTGAAATTGCACTTTGGCTAATGCGTTGCTGCCTCTGACGTTGCCACTGCAAACGTTCATCAATTTCTTCCACTATACTGTCATCAAAATCATCATCTTCATCCACGTCTTGGCCAAAAGTTAAGTCAATTACTTCTGCTTGATCTTCTTTAAAAATTAAGAAATTTGTTAGTAATCATTGTTACAACATAAGGTAAAGTACTAAAATAGGATCAAAGCTAGTGCTTTTAGCATAAAAGCTATTATAAAAACAAAAGTAGCAACTTACCATTTCTGGTCCTCTGCGCAGTTGAGCAAGTTTTGGTTAATGAATTCCTTATATCATCAGTGGCGTAAGCCGTTTGATGATTTTGACTGCGCTCCATAGCATCTGGCACTTTAAACATGCTGGGCTGCTGCAAAGCGCCATTATTGGGTATCGAAACTCTGTTAGAGCTTGTACTGGGCACATTGGGGCTCGGTATAGTGTTGTTGGCGAAATTGATATTGTTCTGGACGTCTGATTGCTGTATAAGACTGTTTACTCCTGGCCTGAAAAACAAAATTTCGTTTTGACAAGGCTTGTTGGCCTTTGAAACCTGTAACCACTCAAGCTGGGTTTTAAGGTTATCTATCATAGTGCCAGTTATATTTGGCGTTGCGCTATTATGGTGGTGTTGGTTTAGCAAAAAAAATTGCCCATCGTCCCTGTGGCGCGTAAATGATGGATGGCGCTATAAGAATTTTTAAGAAAAAAGGTGTCGCTTTTTTGTAACTCTTCCCGTGGCAACTGCTATGGACATGAACAAGCAGCTCCAACAAATACCCAAGGTTCTTTTCTGGCGTAACTTACGCTCTTCTGAAAGTCTTCTCTTTGTTGTGTTCAAAAAATTTCCCTAGATTTTGCTTTATTTTTTTATTTTCTACTTTTTCAAAAAACTGGCGCACGCACGCGTAAATGTTTGGTAAACAAAAATCTGCGCCAAATATACGTCCGTTTCTTTTTTTGTAAGTACTACTAGCGAGCAGTATAAACGCTAGCTTATATTTGCCGCATGTTGCGCGTACTATCATAAAAAGACTAAGAAAGTTTGAAAATAGCAGCTTTTGTCTGCCTTGAGCAGCAATAAAACACGTGATGGTGGCAAAGCAAACAAAGACGCGTTGTTCTGTAACTGTAGAATTTCGATTCGTAAAACATGGACATCTGAACCGCCAATCTTGGTGTTTCAGCCGTCAAATGAACAGATGCTAGGTTTTTAGGGCGAGATCCAAACTAATGACAACTCCTTGCTTTGAAATCCGCCTTCCGCGCGGTCACACTCTCATAGCATGTAAATTACTTTATGTGGCTAGCTCTCAGTTGAAACGCTTTGACTGTTTTTAAAGATATGTATTCCTTCAAAATAGATCATGTATAGCTTAAGCACCCTGTGGCTTTATTATCCCTAAATTTTGTGAAAGGTGGTCCGGAATATTACATGTAGTTCATAATGTTATCAGAGTTCGTACGAACTGAAAAGTTAAATACAAACTCGCTGAAATTGGCGCACGGTGTATAATAAACAGACCAGCAGTGACAATTTGTTTTAAATGTAAAAGTTCAATTCCGAGAACTTGTTGTTTTGAACAAAAAGCAAGAGTTGGCGCCTAAAAATTATTTCCACTGCTTCCATCATTAATAATATCCATTTGAGATTGTCGCTGTTGCTGAGCCCGGTATGGCCTGTCTGATCTCAACATAAACTCAGCAGCTCTATGATAATGATTCCAAAGCTCTGTGGTTATCTCAGTTTCATGATTTTCTTCTATAATCTCCTATAACAATGAGTTGTTCTCAGTTAGTTAATAAATTGGTTGATTAAGATGGGAGGCGTTCTCAATATAAACAACATGATAATTGCTTTAGACCAGGATGTAGCAAAAAATAGAAAGTGTGATAAACATACGTTTAAAAGCCCATTTGCAACAGATACTGACTTATTCAAATTTTGCTGCATTCATTTTGTTAGTACACGACTTAAGATACACAGATGTTGTTTTTAAAGCGATAAGAATACACATACCAATGATTCAACAATGGACGCTAGCTTTGCAGTATGTTGCTCATCACTTGGATTATTCATTTTGAGTATTGACTTTTGAGAGCACTAAGATTCGGGCTTGAAAGTATTTGCGATCATTTGTGATGATTTGTACGCTTCGCGCTCCTTTTTTCTACTTTTTCAGATCCGCTCTAATATTGTTGCGTGTATGCAGTGTCCAGCATGCATGCTTTACAAGGCATTCGTGCGCGGTCTGTAAATTTTTATAGCATGAAAACTTCGAATTAGTCTAATAGCCGCTATATAATAGAACAGTCATATATACATAAAAATGGAAAAAAAACCCTCATTAAATGCATTTTACAGTCAAATCCCAAAGCAAAAACAAATCAGCAAACCCTAAAACAAGTAATAAAGAAAGAAAAGTAATAAGCAAAAGAATCAAAATCTATGAATGCACAGCATGAACAGGACACTCACCAGGACCCCTTCTCTTAAACCACGCATTAATACAGTCATAATGAAATACGCATAAACATTCTAATCGTCCGACTTTACTTTTGGGTTTGAACTGCTCTAGACATATGCAGCATTCATTACTTTCATCTTCGGACTCATATGTATCATGCAATGAGTCCAAAGGCCCAAGGTTTATTGATATCAAATTACTTGTTCTTGAGCTGTCCTCATGTAGGTTCCCTATGCCAGAGCTATCATATGATTGGCAGGTAGCATTATCTACCAAGGATTCTGAAAATATTTTTTTTTCTCTGTCCTTGGTATGGTGTTTAAAACCCTCGAAATTTGAAGGCAACCGATAAACAATCATCCTATTAGGTGACCTTGCCACTTCGGGTGATCCAGAAAACTGTGCTTTCTCCAAGCAATCGTTTACATGGCTTTTCCTCGACAGCTCGGATAGGCCAGATATTCTTTTGTTGCAAATTGGGCAAAAATCATTTTCATTCTCAACGCAGCGCATATTTTCTGCAACCTCATTATTCTTCGCAATATCAACCGTTAAGGAACTAAACGGCACTGTTGAGCTTTGAAGGCGTGATCCGCCTAATGCAAGTGATGCGTTATCTGCTTCTTCCAAAGCTTCACGGATCATATCCAACTCTTCGGTGCACGGGTTGCATGTTCTGCGAGGAACAAGATATGACTCAAAACGGAACTGGGAAGGAGGATTCATAAGAGCAGTGCTTACCTTCCGCTGATTGTTGGAGCATTTGCCACAGACCACTTTGCCGCATTTTCGACAGTGATGTCTTCTGAAAAAGAAAGAGAATGAACGGTGACATAAAAAACATTCGAGAGCATCTCGATCAGGCTGCCACACTGGCATTCCTGTCACATCCGGTAAAGCCACAGTGTTCATGTGGAACTATTAAAGCGGTATTTTGATTGCCGGAAGCTTATGGGGCCAGCTTTCGTTGAATCTATATTTTTTCTTTCTTATAAAATTCTGCAACTTGACGATATTAATCTGATCTCAAACGGCCTTTTTGGCGGTGCGGGAAAACAAAAAGACAAAAGCAGCCGGATTCTAGGGCCTCTATTGGAACCATAGATCGACAAAGCAGAGTTTCAAGTAGCAGAAGAGCAGAGTGTGATACGCAATGGATAATCACATTCGCATACTACAGACAGAAGAAGTCACCTTGAGAGGGCAGGGGATACGAAGGAAAACAGAAAATACAAGACTCCAGCATGGGATATAGGATCATTAGAGCGGGCACGTAACCAGAGCGTCCCCCCGCCTTCGCATTCTGCAGTATGCCGACCGCAGGCGCTCGCAGAACCGGTGGCACCAGAACATCGTCATCGTCGCCGTCGCCGTCATTGTCGCTCGGGTGGCACAAACCTTACAGTGACAAAATGCTCTGCCTTCTGGACATATTTCGTTATAAACTGGCTTGGCTCGTGCAATAGGGCAGTTCATGTGGCCACTCCCGATGATGCCGCTTGTTTCAATGAACTAGTTTTTATCTTTCACGGATCTAAGACAGTTTGTTCCAATAATTCGACAAGTCCGTGCATGGCGAATCTATAAACTTCACACGCTTTTGCACAATAAAGCGTACTTGAGCATTTGAATTTAAGATCTATATGTTTATAAGTCGGTCTTTCCTAATAATAATTGATAAAACCTCAGGCCTTTAGCTCTGTGGCTATTATTGATGTTGGACATGTGTAGCATTAACAACAGTATTTGGTCATGCGAAAGTCACGCTTATCTTCAAAGAAAGTCGCGATTTGCTCCCTGGTCTTGGAAGGCGCTAGAACACTATATGAGTGGCCACCACCACGTTGATTCAAACATCTGCTGTTATCTATACAATAGGACAATTTCCAAATAACAAATCAATTGCAACATGGCTTCCGTTACTCAAGAGACGTTCGTTGGAAACTTTCTTCAGCTTTTATCCGCAAAGTCCACAGACATTGTCTACGACGATGACTACAGAGAGGACCTTTCCAAAGTGACACAGGTACCTGTCCCTTTTCCTAAGAATGTTTCAAAGACAAGCATGTTCGCATCTAATGCCAGCAGCTCTAAAGAACAACAATACACATTGAAATTTAAGTCTATTAAGCCGCCACACAAATTTACTTTGGACTTCAGCAGCGATGCTTCCAACACCATCTACCAAGTCAAAGAACAACTAGTAGAGAGATTGAAAAAGCAGGATAACAGCCTTGCCGAAATTGCGCTTCCTCAGTTAAAACTCTTGGTAAAGTCTAAAGTTCCAAGTGACTCCACGCAATTAAAGGACCTTGACTTTGTGAAAAATGGAGAAATCACATTTATGGTTATAGTCGGTAAAGCCCCTGTTTCGTCATCCAATACTCCCGAGGCAGGAACTCCGCAGCCAGAACTCGAAACATTTCCAGAACCTCCAAAGGGATTAGAATTAACTGAAAACATATGGTGTAATATTAGAGATGTACTCAAGGGCGAATTGGGCGACGAAAACGCAGACCGTGCATTAGATAGATTGAAAAAGGGATGGACCTTGGCCTAGTGAGTTTTATAAAAAGCCGTTTATGATAAGTATCATGCTATTTCTATAAACAAGACAAAAGCGCTCTCTTCGTAACACTAAAGACCAACGCTTGTAGACTTTAATTATAACTCCGATTGCAACTCGGACAAGAACTCGTTAACAAAATCTGATAATCTTTGGTGACGCTTTACACCGAGCTTTTTGCCTTCTTCGGTGGCCAAGCTGTCTTTTAGCTTCAATAATTTCTCGTAAAAGTGATTCAAACTGTTGTTTTGCGACTTTGCTGGTATGATTTTACCATCGTGTAGAACGTCTGTCTGGGCACCGTAGGATTCTTTGGTATGTTTCAAGTTTGGCTTCATACTCAAGTCGTACAACTTAAGATGCCTGCTTCCGCCGTATGCAAAACATCTGGCAATACCAATGCATCCCATGGCATCAAGTCTGTCAGCATCACTTACAAAGTTGCTCAATTTGAGCTGTTTTTTCTTCTCATTTTGGTTCTCATCGCCTTCTTGTTGGCTTTCCTTCTTGAGGGATTTTCTCCAGCTCACCGATGAGACCTCCTCTAAGATCAAGTTGACTTTATCGGACTGGTCACCGAATAAGGGTCCAACAATGTTATTAATGAGCTCCTTTTGGTCGTATCCAAACTTGGAATCTCCAACGTCATGTAACAACGCAATAAGTTCTAGATTCTGTAAATTCTCAATGTTGATCTGTTCTTTGTATGTAGATTTGTAAAGCCTCATGGCAAGGTTTCGTACGCGGTTAACATGGTCCCAATCGTGTGTAGTGTCTAGGACTTCGCAATGCTCTCGAACCAGTTTCTCTACTTTACCTATTATTTCTTTGTACTCTTTTTCTGTAAAATGGTCCATTGTTCTATTTTTCTAATGTTCTGTAATGACGGTTGTCTTTAGCAGGGTCTTTGGTGGCCATGGCAGCATAATGGAGATGCGGCTAGTCGTTCTTTTTCGGCGCGTCGGAAAAGATTGAAGCTAACATCCTTCGTGCTTATAGCAATCACAATATAAGCAGGCACGCGAAGAGCAAGTATATACACTATATAATCTATCCACGCAAGCAAAGGGCTATCCAGGTATTCTTCTTCATTTCAATTGAGCTATCCTTTATTTATCACACGTGCGAACTTAGAAAAAGGACCCCAATAAAAGCAGTAACCAACAATGGTCAAGTATCTTAAAGGAGACATTTTCACCATCTCTCCATTTCCTAGCATTCTTTTGCATTCTTGCAATTGTAGGGGAGTCTGGGGTGGTGGTGTCGCCGCTGGTTTTGCCCGCAATTTTCCCTCTTCCTTGAAGGCCCACGAAAAGTTTTGCCAAAAGTACCAGCAAAACCCGTCTTCCTTATTGGGGCTCTCGCAAGTCATCACCTCAAACCAGAAAGACGATGTTGGTAACTACCCAGCCAGAGACTTGGCTCTGCCAAACCAGTTCCGCTTCATTGTCTGTATATTCACCTCAGTCCAGGGGGGCGGCGGTGCTGACTCCCCAGCTGACATCTTGATAAACACAGACAAGTCATTGCGAAACTTGGCCACTAAGCTCTTTTGTCACGAGAAGGATATCGCAAAGTACACTACAGATCAAGTCGAAGCAGAGGCTATACAGAGACTTAGAGAGACGTTCAAGCTTCCAAAAGAAGGTTCTGGTCTTGATACCAGAAATCAAAGCCCTAAAAAGTTGGACATTTATTTGCCAATGATAAACTCTGGTATCTTCAGAACCCCATGGGACCAAACTGAAGAAATTTTGGAGAAGCACGAAGAGCGTTTCAATTTCAACGTCGTTACTTTATAAGCGAATTTTAATTTGATCGGTAATTTATGACCTAATGTACATTTCTCTGTGACATATAAGTTCTGAGGAATTTAGTTAATGTAAATGGTAACATACAACTTTAAAAAAGCAAAAAAAAAGAAAGAAAAAAGATAAAAAAATAATCAATATATATATAATCGTAAATCGCCCCGAATTCTTAATTACCTTCCGTGGTCACTTGATGAGTGAGCCTCACTCTCTTCTATAATATAGTTACATTCATTGATGTACTCTCCCTCCGCATAGTCGTCGTCCCGGTAGTAAATTTCGTAATTATCGTAAACTTCCCTCTCGTCCTGCTGTTGCGTCTCGTCAAGTTCTTCCATGTGTCGATGAATTTGGCGTTCCAAATTATCCTGGCCCATCGACTCGATGCTGCCCTCCCGCAGGTCCTCTTTGTTGATTTTAACCTCGGTAGTATTGTAAATAAATATAGGTCGCTGGCTCCTCTCCACAGTTTCTGAGGCAGTCTCTCCGTTTTCACTTCTGCTTTCGTTGCTGTTATGGAACAACAACGCTGAATCATTGCTGCTGCTGTCGTCCAGAGGCTCGTGGTTCTTATATTTCTTGGAGGTCATCTTCTTCACCAATTTTCTGCGACCCTTTCGCTCTTTGCTGTTCACAGAAACAGACCGTGGAACAGCTAGCCCGTAGGCAATGATTTGATCCGTTATGTAAAGTAACGTATCTGTTGTCTTTTTGACCATGTCGGGTATCGTTGTAGAAACAAATTCTTTGGTTTTGGCCTGCTGTGTAGAAACAAAGTCATAAATCTTGGTGTTCAAGTTGATAATCTTCTCACTAGCAGATAGCGGCGACAGTCCGTTCTCCGGACCATTGGCATTATGGACTCCACCGTTTCTGCCACCCACAGCAAAATCATTCTTACCGCCAAAACCGTCACCCCCGTTCTGATCAAAAGAGTGGTTTCCGTCAAATGAGCCAGAGTTGCCATAATATAAGAGTTTCTGCTCGTGTTCAGGAACAAAAAGCGATACTCTATCAACCTTATTACTTCCACATAGCTCTTCCTCATAGAATGGTCTTCCCAAGATACCCTTGTCCTGTTTTGCTCGTTCGCAGGCATGAATTCTGTTTATCCACTCCCATACAATCACTGTTGACACAACATAGCCCGCGGCGTTGAACACCTCGGACAACTCAGCCACCCAGACGTTGGCTACGTCGGCAATGAAGAAGGCAAATTGCAAATTCGTAGAAAGTATGCTCACCAAAGATATCAAAATGAGATTCTTGTTTTTCAAAAACTCAAGCTTGATAAAGCAGTAGATGCATATTAGCACAGAGTACATCACGCTCATGGCGATACGGAGCAAGTAGATGAATGCAGGCATTATGCTCAAGGCGTCGTCATCAGGGTCGTAGTCCTCGGGCTCAGTGTATTTCATGCTGTGAAAAGTCGATATTGCCCAAATCGCCTGGGAGATTACCGAAAGCGTCACCCCCATGGCGAATGTGAACCGCTTTTCCTTTTGCCTTGAGAATAGCCGCATGATGATCTGGACCTGGCAAAGCTGTAGTATAAACACTGAGAACAAATCTATAACATTAAAACTCACATTCGAAGTGATATTGTCTATCAAGTTCTCGCCTGAAGCTTTTCCTAGCAGAATGTTATCTGACAAAAGCTTCATGGTACTGCTCAAGATGTTAATCAAATTGATGGAACTCAATAGAGGCCCGAGGATAAGAAATATGCTGGGCTTCTGAGTATTCGTAAACACAATCACCGTCAAAAAACAGGACACCACAGTTGCTGCTGTCACGGAGTATATTGTTGGATATATGCTGTACATGAACTCTCCTTCATTTCTGTGATTGATAAACGTGTTCCAGTCCAGTTGGACAATCGGCAAGGTTTCAAACCCTAGCTGCTTGTTTGCCGAGTAGACCGGCTTGCCTGCGTAACACCCCGGCAAGTACTTGGCGTTATCCACGTACCCATATGAGACGATATCGTCTCTGGGATTGGTTCGAGAAACGTCGTTCGTCGGCATCAACATGCCCTTGATATCGAGATTCTGGCAGGATACGTAATCGATATCCGTCACTGTACTCCTCCAGATGGCATTTCGCTTAGATCTTGCCATAATGATTTCTCGTATCTGCGCAATATCACAATTGCTGCTTCCTATTAGCTTCTGCTATTCCTGCAGATGTTATGATACGGTTTAGTTTTCTCTGCCTGACAAAAATTATTTCTTGTTTTGAGGGGTAGTATACGGAAACGTTCCAGGACTTCTTGCACCATGCAATAACCCGTTTTGTGTGAGCTACTACCTTGAAAAAGTATTTGATGCCTTGCTGACTTACTAATACGTTGCCAGATCCACGAAAGCGCAAAAAAAAGTCAAAACACTGGCAAATACCTTTTTTGATCCTTTTACAGAATGCCAATAATAGCCATTTTTTGGCGTGCGTTGGTGATCTCATCGCGGAAAAACAAAATACCGTCTGTTACAGTGCACATAACTGAGGAAAATGGCATTTAGGCGGAACACGGTTAACTATTACTGAAGAAGCACACCTACAGTTTAAGACAAGACAATAGATTTTCCATAGTATGCTTCTAATGAGTATATACAACGCTAAAGCTGTGGAGGTCGTGACTATGTGATTATGCTGCGTGTTATGCTTTAGGTTTTGGTACTTCGAAATCGAGCTATATGGTGTACTATTGTTAGTAACATTAGCTGCTTTCAGTAAAAAAAAACATTCCTGATACATACACAAATATAGCCTGTCTTTCTAGGGCTAATGATTTTGATATTTTTCTGTTTCAAAGTATTGTTGTTGAGAGTCTCGACATACTCTTCGAGCTGGTCCAAACTCTTTTTTGATGGGCTCCGTACAATTTCATCTAGCATCCAAATAGTGATGAAATTGGCAACGCTATAGGCTATGTTTGTGTAGCTCAAGGGATCCAACCCCTGTTTCAAATATTCATTGATGGGCTTCACGATATCCTTAAACTCCTGCGCTGACAAATAGTTTGATAATGGCGATATGGATGAAAACCCGAAAATTTGGTTAAAGTACTTGCCTCTGGGCACAAACTTATTTATATTGGCCGATTTGATACGATTAAGAAAGGTGGGTTTCCCAACAGTTGGGTCGATCAACGCTGCTGGCTCGAATCCGGGCATCAGCGTAGAAAATTGAGGGTATCGGTTGCTGGGAGCCGAATCGTAGGCTCTAGGAACTCGCACAATTCTCGTGTGTTTAAACGCTGGAGCTGCAAGATCCACGTAGGGATTGGGGAAATGCGTCACTATCAATGGGTGCTCGTGTTCGCCGTAACTTTTAGTCTCCAAAAGCTCGTATTTTGGCACTGAGTGTTCGTGAAAGTTGAAAAAAAGTAGTTGCTCAGGAGACGCTGAGTTGGACAAGTCATAACTGTCTGTGCTTATCTGTCCATGAAAATTTGAGCCTTGGTAGCCAAGAAAGCTGCTATTTGGTGGCCCTGGTTCGCTTTTTGGAAGAGTGTGGTTCTGATTACTGCTATTTTGCCTGTCAGAGCCACCTTGCGGGTTTGACTGCTTGGTACCATTTACAATCCTAGGGTCATCAACATGTGGAATTTGCTCCTGGTTGTGGCGACTGTGGAACGTGCCGCCCGTAGTCAATTCTGACTTTGGACTAGGCCCTTCTATCTGGTTTCTTGGTTTGTGATCTTCACCAAACATTGTTGAGCCAGAGGATAGACTTTTGTTATCTGCATGGGGCCCAGAAAAGTGGTTTTTGTACATGAGAAGCTCTGCTATTGCTTCCTCAGTTTTCAGATTATTATGATTTGTTTCCGCTACAAAAGGCTTTTCTGGACCGACAGTATTAGGGCTGTGAAACGTTACAAAATCCAAATCACTGTCATCTAACTGCTGCCCACCTTCCGCTGTTGAGTAGCACTGTTCGTAAGATTTGCCTTTCAGGCCATTTTTCCTCTGTTGCTGCGGTTCTTGGTCTAATTGAATTGGACAGTCCGTTATCTTACCACCGTCCCCCTGGAGCGTCTTCCAAACCAAAAGCTCATCCTGGAATAGGAGTATATCGCTTCCACTAGGCTCACTCCTCTGTGTGCCATCATTATTGCCTCGTTGTGTTCCAGCACCTTCAACGACGCTATTAACGCTCCTGCTGTCTGCGCTTCTCTGATTACTCTCGACTCTTGGCACTTCAGCTTGTTCTTCCGTCATTTTTGATCAATTTGCTCAAACCATGTATGGTATACGTTAACAGCTCTTGGTTTGGAGATCCAGCTGGCTTAAATGAGAGATACTTTGGCTAAAGTCCTTTGCTGTAAAGCAATATTATGGTCCCTCCAAATATACTAATCTCACATACGACTTTCGCGAGTCGATTCCTCTTAAGTCGCCTTGTATGTTCGCTATCAAATAAGATAGAACTTTCTCAACAAAACTCTCACAAGTTGTCACTTGTCGCTTGCTCTTATCCACTGTTACACAAAGTCCTCCCATTATATCACCGAAGGAAGCGGAGACTATTGCTGCTGTGTAATTAAGAATCTAGAAAAAAGCGCACAATGTATGAATCCTGCCTTTGAAACAGTTATGGTACATGCCAAACTCTGGCCGTGGCCAAAGTGAGGTTACTAATTGGGGTGCAGTCTCGGCGCAAAAAGGAGCTCTCAAGGATTCCGAGGGTGCCCTCGGTTTTTGGAGGAAAACATTGTGTCAGAGGTGCATTTTACGGTACCAAGGTTGTGTGAGTGTAATAAACGGTGTCTCGAAGCGAATTAAAGAAATCAGGGAGAGAGAAAATTTTGTATTGGAAAGCGAAGAGGCTACAACTGTTAGGTTGCAGGTTATTTAAGAAAGAAACAAAAGTCTATATTTTTAGAATAAAAACGAAAAAGAAAGGAATATTAGAAAAGCAGGGAACATTTTGGGTCCCCAGAAAGCCGGTGAATTGGAAAAGTTATATAGCAAGCATTCTGACTGCCACATCTGAATTAAATTTTATTAGTGAATAACATCAAGGGCGAATTAATAATCTTGAGTAAAAAACGGATTTGGAGCTTTAAGTAAGAAAAAAAAGACAAAAAATAACTAATGGAAGAATTGAAAAGGTGATTATAGCTGGTTAGACCAATGTCATTGTCACCAAGAAAACCTCAATCAGTGCCCTGGTATTAAGGAAAGCTACCTTTGGAGGAGCACTGGCCGATAATATGAAAGTTGCCTTGCTCGCATTGTTTGAGACAGCATTGAGCGGTTGGGGTTACTGGAGGATAGTATCACAGAAATGCTTGTTTGAACATTGTCTTCAACTGGCACGGTAGCATGGCTGGTTGCCGCCAGAGAATTGAAGTAACGGTAATTTCAGTCACTGTTGCCGGATAATGAGTATGGAGCAAAGTAGTGGTGTAGCCAACAGTAATTTTGGACTCAGTTTCGGAGCTGGAAATGGTCTCTGTATTGGCATCTGGCGGCAGTAGTGACTATTAAGCCAGATGGTCCAGTTAATGGACAATAGGTTGTGTAAACAGTATGCGCTCCCGAAATGCTAGCCGTGAGTGTGGTGACGCCCATAGTCAAAGTTGTGGTAGCACAGGCATTACTAGAGCAAGATGTGAATATCACAATAGCGGTTGAAACAGCAATGATCTGGAGCTGAGATGGATTGGGCAATTGAGGATGGTGCTGCAAATGCCGTTGTTCTATCGGCCTCCAGTTTAGAGAAACGGGGTGCTGATCGAAATACTGTTAGAGGTTTTATTAGCAGATGTGGAAGAAACTAGGGTGTCTGTAGTTATGGAAGGTGTAGCGGTGGAGGAGATAGAAGATGCGGTAAATGAGCTTATTGTCGAAGTAGTTGAGGAAACCGTAGTCGCAGAGGGAAAAGATATGCAGCTAGTTTTAAAAATAGATGTCGCCAGCTTACTAATTGTACTGGTACTAGTTGATGAGGAGAATGGCGACGACCGCAAAGCGGATGTAGCCTCGAGGTAGCCGGTATACTGCCCACTATTGAAGCCACTTCCACGAGACAGGCTTTATGCTTTTACATCATTGGCAAGGGGAAGCTGTTAGTGTTGACGACGGAGTCCGCGAAGTCCGCGGAAGAATGTCTAGAAGAACTTGGTGTCAGAGAGAGGCGGAGACCCTATGCATAAGCGAGTGACAATAAGTCAATAGTAAAGGCTCCCTTGTAGCAATGTGTCATGGTAAGAAATAGGGTTGCAACAATTGCAGAGAGAGGCGTGGGATTATATAGATGTCTGGATTGCTTTGACTGCGATGTTGGCTGTCCTCTGCGTGCTGAAGTGTGCTACTACATAGCGGTGCTCACCGCTATTGCTTTCAGGTATCAGCTTGCAACATCCCGCATTCACCAGCTTTCCAGGCGTAGCCGCTTTCCAACTGCTACACTAGCCGTTTTCCCATTAGCAGACCAAGAGCTAGCTGTTTGCTGCTAAGACTGGCAAAACCCTAGACCTGTTTTGTCCGCCTCAACTGAGAAGCCTGGGTATCTGGCCCCAAACCTTGTGTTTCGCACTACAATGCGAAGCACCAAACAGGACATGATGCGTTTTACCTGTCACTTTAAATTCTTTTTGCCAGCGGGCTCCCATTCACGCCTTGTTATTTTCTCAAACCAAGTCTCACCTGCTCCAAGTATATCAATACACATAACAAGTTCACATGGGCTTTTGCTTATTTGCCTGTAGTAATCTCTTATATTGGTTCAAAGCACTTTAGCTTACGCAACGTCTTCCATTGGCACCCCAAAACATAGTTTTTCTAAAAGATGTCATTCATTTAGAGTATATATGTCGCTTTTGTCGTTATCATTTATTTTTATTAGTTTCTTGAAAACGTCTTTCTTAGAAATTATCATTAGGTTTAGACTTTCGTGACTCAATCTAGCAACACTAATTAGTGACACCAACCTTTTGGTGGTTAGGCACCCTTTTCAAGGACTCTGGGAGTGATGGGTCAATCCTTGTGAGAATTCCATCCAAAAAGTCATCAACGGTTTTGATTGTGGAAACAACAGGGTCAGGAGCAAAACTCTTAGCATAGAGGATGCTTGGAGCCAAAAATTCCCCAGTGCCTTCGACAACAGCACCTAACACTTGATAAGTCTCTAAATGGTTGACAAACTTGGAATGAATTTTAGAAGTGCTGCTGGATGGTGTGGCATTGGACCTTTCTCCGCTAACAACCTCTGTGTTTCCCTCAGAGCCTTCGTGGTGTTCTTCAACGTGGTCATCAACAGTGGCAGCTACGGCCTCTAGAGCTTTGGTATTTTCCACACCAGCAGTGATAGTGGCACCTTCAGCGGTAGCCGATCTTTAAAGAGGAACGAGGTTAGTTACTACTTAAATTTGTGCTTTTTTCTCATTTTCATTTAAACATAAATGAACAAGCGTGATAGTACAACATACTGTCCAATAAATCTTCTGATAGGCATCTTTTATAATCTCAAGAAAATGAGAGATGTATAGTATTTTCTTTAGCACAGAACACTTAAACTATGTAGGTTTCTAAGTATAAAGCTTAGTGTAACTGTGACAGCGCTTGGTTTTTTTATTGATGTGATAGTGATTTTGTATTGTACCAGCTATACCCTTATGAAACTCTCTCAAAAAGGACATTGAAAGAGATTCTTACAAGAGCCTTTGCGCCTGAATAAATATGATTCTCACTGCAAGGTTGGCTTTGTGATCTTAGATGCTTTTACACAATTACAGGC
This sequence comes from Saccharomycopsis capsularis, assembly GCA_031125595.1. Lineage (NCBI taxonomy): Eukaryota > Fungi > Ascomycota > Saccharomycetes > Ascoideales > Saccharomycopsidaceae > Saccharomycopsis > Saccharomycopsis capsularis. The sequence continues at coordinate 154,854 of JASTUX010000023.1, forward strand.
ACAACATGTGTAAGTGGTTGCTTTGTGTTCGCGCTCATGCACATGTTGAATAAACGCATGCTAAATTTTCATCCTAAATATCGTAAAAGAAAATATTAGCAAAATATAGAATGTTTCAAAATAATTTGTCTACATATATATGACTTTTTCTTTTGTCAATGACTACTTCTAATTGTTAAGTCCTCCTATTCCTCCGGCTTTTAATGACTTCTATGGTTTTCTTTCGCCTCAAAATCTATATCTTACTAATTGAATGTGTAGCTACTATCGCAGCTCTTTACAAATTAGATCCAGAAATAAAAACAACCACGCCAACCTATACATATTAAGCAACATAGCCTCTATCTTTTTTAGTAGCGTTTATTAAGTGTGTTTTTCTTAAGTTGAACTTCTTAAAAAACATTATGTTATAATATGTAACAATTTTAGTAGCCTTTGAACTTGCTTTGAGCAAGCCAACGCCAGTCCCAAGTATGTTTTTTCATTCCCAGCTTCTATATATATCTCAGTCTGTGTATGTGAGTTTTTTTATGGTGCTACTACGTCTAGTTACGCCCATCATTTTTCTGTAGGCAGGCATTCTCGTGCTAGTGTCTCAGCAGGGTGCCCCACGTGCTATTTTTCAACATGACGGTCACCATGGGCACCTATGTGGTACCTAGCAGGTATCCATTACGCAGCTTTATTGAAAACGAATGTAAATAGCATGGTTTTGCCAAGGCAAACATCTAAATTATTGGTTATTAGGATTGCAAGGAACTTTTTCTTTTAAAATGTCTGTTATCGATTTTGAACACCAATTTTAACCAATCTTTCTAATACATTTCAATATTTCGCAACAGTGAAGCTCACCAAAGTGGCTACCTTTTTATCCATCTTATTTGGCACAGTGACTCTCTCAAACTACACCCGCTGGGTTGTCCTTATTTATACCTCTGACATAGGTGCCATATTCTTACAGTACTCCTTGTGGGATTCACCCTTGTTCTGAAATCCCACGTACTACCTGTGTCACCACCATCATTTAAATCAGAGAGTCTGTTGTCACTGAATACTCTACCTACTGCCCATTGGCTTCTGCTCCAGCCCTGGCCTTTTCTTTTCACTTATTTTCAATTTGTCTTTACTTCATCTTGTATATGTGTGTTTTTACCCACTACTTTCCTTTCCTTTCCTTTCTTTTCCTTTTTGTTTTGCTTCCAAGATGTAGCCCAAGGAACTATCCATGACATTATGCCAGTTTATTTTTGATTTTAATATTTCTGTTTTGCTTTTGTTTTTAGCTTTATCGCTTTTTGTTATTGTGTTTTCTACTCTTTTTCTTACAGCTATCCGAGCTCCCCAGCATGCTTACTTGTCCAGTTGTTCTTTTGTATCATAAACTCCTTTCCATTTATTTCTTGCATTTACAAACTGATCGAACGTTTTAATAGGTTATTTAAAGTAAATAGTGTCTTCAGGCTCACATTTTTGTAATATTGAAAACAGCTTAGTATGCTCTATTGGAACAAATTACCAACAAGCAATAAAAACAGGTAACATATGGTAAATCAGACGTACCAAATATCAGAGACATGTTAAAACTAAAACAGAACGACGAAAGAGAACATCAAACAAAAGTGAGAAAGAAAAAATAAAAGGATATAGAAATCTAAGTAACATAAGCAAATTTTAATAAAGGATCTAAAACCGTGAATCCCGTGTATCAAAAAACATTATAAAGCAGCAGTAACAAAAAAAATAATAATAATAGAACAAAAGCAGGGGCTTGGATTATTTCAGCAGAGCCTAATGAAAGAAAGAGTGTATAGAACGAAATATAAAACCTAGAAAAGAAAGTTCACACAAAAGCATGACGGAAGGACCAAGAACCAAGCAAGGCAAAAACATATTAAATGTGACTGAAAATGAACAGAAAAGTTGTATATCTGTAGCAAGCATATTAGTTAAGAAAAATAAGTGAACAAGTGATCCGCAGTGACAAAGCACAAATAGAACGCAGTACCAAACAGTAATTGCAAAACAAAATACTTTAAAAGCAATATGGCCAAAGCCTTGGAAGAGATGATGAGGCTGGATCAACCTGGATAAAATCCTAGTGATCTACAGCGAATGACATGAGGATGCTATAAAAGTGGCCTGAAAAAGGAATTAAAACGAAACTCGACTTTAAAAGGCAAACGTTAATGACAAATGTAATTGAAAAAATAATGTGGCAATGATGGGTTATATTTGAGGTATGATTTTCTATTTTATGCTGCAATTCCACGGTATTAAATGAAAGCCCTTCTCTGGTCAGGAGACCTTCTGTCTTGGTGCAAGTGTTGCTGATGAGATTGTGGTAAGTATTGATGTTGTGCTTGATCATGCGGAGGTGGTAGAGGCGGTAATGGAGATGGATTCTGGTGCGACGGCTGAGCGGACTGTGGAATTACTAATTGTGATTGCCCAAAATGATTGGCACGTTGAACAGGTTGAGGAAAGTTTGGCTGATATTGGTGCGCGTACGGACTTGGAAGTTGTGGGTGAACTGTTGGAAAGTTCTTCTGATTTTGAAGCTCCATTGAAGAAGGCAAGTTAGGATTTCTATACTTGAGCTGCTTCTCTAGGAACTCTTTTTCTGCTTCAGCTGCGACGGCATCAACATCCACGTCGTCAGTATCCATAGCATCTTCTTTTAAGCCGCCCGGCTGACTGATATGACCGTGATAAGATACTCCAATATTACTGCTAAACTTATTGGAATTGAATGAGTTGGCGGTATGTAGCTGTGGTCTGTTAGCTTCTGTCAAGTCTTCCATTTGCTTGTCGCCATCATTGTCGTTAGCTTCGGTCTGTATGGTTTTATCAGAAGAAATCGAATTGCTATCAGCAGTGGCAACGGAGTTCGTTTCAGCGCTGGAATTAGCATTAGTTTCTGAAGCTAAATCGCTGGAAGGCTCGCTGGCAGCAGTAGTAAAATTAAAGTCTGCGTTTCCGCTGTTATTAGAAATCGAAGAGGTTGTATCAATGACTGAGGCTCCAACGTCACCAACAGTCCCGGGATTTCTGCGAGAAATTTGCGAATCTTTTGAAGGCAAGCCAGGCAAAGTTAGAGTTGATAATGGAGTAACCGTGCCAGAGTTTGAAGGCGAAACGGCCCCATTAATCAACATATTTTCAATAGTAGGCTTTTTGCTTAATGGGTTTTCATTAAATCTGTTACTGGACACATCGGAATTCAAGCTCAAGGAAGACAACGCAGGCAACTTGACAGAACTGGGATTAGGAGACGATGAGTTTGAGAAGTTGTCGTTGTTTACTAAGTCACTAATTCTTCTGCCAGTTGCATGATAGCTGGAGTGTGAATCTGCCGGCCCATCAATATTGCCATTGTAACGATGGTGAATTTGTTTAGATGGTGGAAGATATAGCTTGGAATCCGAGTTGACCGAAAACAGAGAGTTCACTGAAAAATCAGATTTGACAGACATTCTCTTATCATCATTATTCAAAACAGATTTTAACCAGGAATTAGAAGAAGCAGATGACACGCGCTTATTGCCAAAATTGCTGTTGAAATAATTAAGATTATTTTGATAGCCCCCTCCGTGATTTTCGCTAATAATGGGTAATTTTTTACCGGAAGAGGCAAGCTGTGCCTGCTGATAAGCGGACAATTTGGTGGATGAAGCTTGATTGGAAAAAACCATTGGCAATGGAGGCAAACTATTATTGTTTCCGTTGGCATTATTGGCGTTAGCGCTATTGTTGATATAATTCAGCTTGTTATACACATTTCTGCTGTTACGGTTCCCACTATTCAATGACGATGTAGAGGACGAGTACGATGACCTAATTGATGATTGTGAACTAAAAGCACTGGAAACTGGCGTCGTCTTCACAGAATCAAAATGAGAAGCCGAGGAAAAGTTACTGAAAGAGGGGGATGATGGTTGAGATTCGTTTGAGGGAAATTTGGAATGGTAGGGAGACGTTGTTGGACTGTGTGGACGTTGTTGGCTAGCAATACCAGGAACTGCCGCTGGTTGAGGAGTGGAAGAGCCGGACACAGGAGCAGCATTATTACTATTGTTAGTGTGATTGCTGCTATTGGAATATATCGATGGGGTTCCGTTGTGAGCCAGGTTGGAAGAACAAATTGAGGCTAAATCATATGAGGCGTTCGTAACAGGGGCGGAATTTATCGAAGCATGGCTTTGATTATTCGAGAAGGGAGAAGCAAGTTTGGATAAAAAGGACGGTGGGCCGTCGCTGGAATTACTGCTTATACTGTTGTGGCTACTGTGATGTGAAGCACTATGTTGTGTACCATGCTGTACGTTGTGTTGTGCAGTACTTATCTCTGGAGTTGAAGAGAAGAATTCCCCGTTGAACAAATTGAGTGGTCTTGATCTTTTTCTTGAGTCGAATCTAAACTGCGGTGTTTTTGAGAATGAGGAAGAGTTTCCATACTGTGAGTTTGAGTTTGCAAGGTTCAACATAGAGGGCTGGTGAGAAGCACCTGATGTTGCTGCGCTATTCGTTGGAGGTGAAAAGTACACCGATCTGGTTGGACTTGAACTAGCAATATCGTTTCCGGCACTATTACCGGTGTTACTAATACCGTTGATGGATGAAGAGCTGGACCGCAAGGTCGAGGCGTTTGATGCCACAGTGTTAAGCGATCTGACAGAATTGCTTTCATTAACTCCAGGCGCCAAGGGAGGTAGCTGGAAAATGTTTGGGGGCTGATTTTCTGTAGTGCTATTACTATTCTGTGAAAGGGATGAAACCTGGCCGTTAACATCATCAGGTTGGTTGACTGTGAGGACATAGTTTTCATACGCGTGGACTGTCTGCTTGTGTTGGCGCAAATTGTCTAGTCTCGAAAAGTACTTACTGCAAAACTGACACTGGAAAGGTCTCTCACCAGTGTGTTTACGGATGTGTCTTGCGAGATGCTCTGACCTTGTGAATGTCATGCTGCAATTCTCATATCCAGTACACTGGAAGACTCTCTTCTTCGACTTCTTTTTCATTGCGGCTTTGGTGGCTTCAGGTGAAATCTTGAAAGGTGTTGTTTGTTGGGACGGCCTGCTGGAGAAGCCGTTGGGCGGTGGGCGAATGGGTACAAAAGACACGATGGCGGTTGGGAAATCAGGAAATGTGGAATAAACAGTGCTCTTTTTGTACTTATATTTTTTGAGGTATCGAAAACAGAAGGCACAAACTCGAAAAAATTAGCACGGCTCCAGAAAAATAAAAGCGGTGAGCAAAGCTTCTCAGCAAGAATGTGATGTGAGAGGAAAAGAAGGGCTTCGTGTAGGCAATGGGGCAATAAAAAGGGAGCAGAACAAAAAAGATAGTGGCGATGGTTTGGCAGAGATACTCGAGTGGTTCTGTGTATCCAGAAAAAAGAATGAAGAAAACAAGGTAAGCAGAGGAAAGCTGGTCTAACAAAGAACAAGACAAAAAAATTACAGCAGAGAACAACGCCGGTCCGCAAAGAGAACAAAAAAAAGGGAACGAGGCAAGGGGCTGCGCTAGCGCGCAGCCCAAACTGAGAGAACAAACTCCTGCATAACGCGGCCTAGTTCATCTAATGCAGGCTCCTGAGCATTTTGCGTAAGGCACATGCCTGGTCGCGCGCTGGCGCAGCACAAGGCGCCAGATTTCGCGATGATTTTCCGCAAAAGCGGCCAGGGAGAGTATCGCCAATGATCGCTGTTGTGTAATGCTGCGTAAATGTCAACCGGGAGCCATCTGGGGACAACCGAGCCACCAGGTTCCGAGACCTAGTCGGCTGAGAAGTTGTACATTACGTGTTGCGGCCTCGTGGACACCCAACATTGCCGAGTGCGAGGACATTATCGAACGGCTCAGCTCCTCCGAGGCTTCGAAGACCCTTCAGGCACCTTTTTTCTCTTGAGAGTAAGGGGTGAGCGCTCACAGCCCAAGCCGCAGTCGGTGTACGCTTGTAAAGGCTGGGAGCTTACTAACTCAGAGCCTTGCAAGAGCAGTAAGGTACGCTACCGTCAGGTCCCAAGTATAAAACGAAAATTCCCCTGGAGGCACAGCACAAACCTGCTCTTTTTGTGTTTTAAGCTTTGAAGATGTTTCTTCAGTGAGAACTTTTTCCCTAGAAACTTTTCAAATTTGATTATATTTTGTTTACAGAATGTCCTGTACAAAACCGTGAGCCAAAAGCTTATTGGGCGGCAAAGCGCTTCGTGAAACCGGGGCGGTAGCAAACCGTAACTCCCGGCTGTAAGCAGGTGCATCAACCCGGGCCCTGTTCTGCAGAGCTTCCGAGCAGGGACAATCAGGGCTGCACCGAAGATACCCCTTTTTTGAAAAAATGGCGCCATCACAACTGCATGTGAAACCACAAGACCGAGGGTACAAATCGGGAGAACTTGGAAACTATGACAACCTAGACCGTTTTTGACATTGGCATTGAGCTCGCGGTTTACAGCTTAAGGACGGATTGAGAAAGGTATACTTTAACCTTTTAATTGAAAATCAAGTAACTCTTATAGTTCAGATTCTTTTGGTAGTAAAGTACTTCTCGTGATGTACAATAAGTGGCTCGTTCACTGTTACGCTCTATTGCTCTTGATCATGGCAAGCTGGCCGTTTGCTAGCAAAATTTTCATTCGCAAAAAGCCTTAGATGAGATTGCGAACTATTGTTCTTGTAACAGAACATAAATACTTTATACACAGAAAAAAGGTTTTAACAGCAATAGTGTAGTACTGCTTAAGGATATTTTTTAAGCTTAGCTTGTCAGTTTAGTTCAAAGCTAGTTTAGAGCTGGCTAAGCTTAGTGGGCATATCAGACCATGAGGTGCTTAAAAAAGGGAGTTCTCTGCGTTTATATCAAATTCGTATTTGGATCTTTTGAGGCTGTCCATTTTAAAGTAATCTCAATACAAACTCATTGGTGTCTGAGAGTATCTGACAATTTTGACTTGACTTTTCTGTTCGCTTTTGGCAAGCGTGTGCCATACGCTGATAATCACTTTTTAGAGATCCGTTTTTGTACACGTATTGGCAAAGCCTAATTTTTTTTTTTTTTTTTCATGGAAACAGCCTTCGGGTAGAAGTCCCTTAACGTTTTCTGACCTTATTTTTGGCTGAATACAAAAAGTTTTTCTTAAAGGACGCACTGTTCTCTCATTCATTTGAACCATTTGCACATTAATGGAGATAAATTAGTCTATGTTGAAGAGTGTCCTAAAAACCGTGTCTGAAGTTCATTTTTGCAAAACTGCCCTTACGGTGAGTACCGTATGTCCGGTCTGGTATGCGGCCGGTCTTCTTCTTTCCCGATTGTGGCGACAACAAGGTTCCGGTGATAATCGACCTGGCAGAAATCAGAGTTTACGAAGATCCCGGTCGGGCTAGAAAGAGCGGGGAAGACAGCCCTCTCCTGTACCTTGTGTGATTAAACAAACCTTAAACATGCTCTCAAGATGACTTTATAGCTACGGTTCACCTTGTGTTGGTCTGCGTTCCTCCTCTCTCTAGGTTCCTTGAGATCTTATTCGAAAGTTTCTATTTGCTCTGAGTCTAGGAGCCCTCAAGGCTTGCATCAGGTACCGCCTGTTCCTGAATGCGCAAGCTTTTTTCTTGAGGGTAATTTTTTCTGTTTTTCGACAATGCTCCTTCGCAAACGGGCGAAGCTTCCGTCTAATTATAGAAGACTACAGATGAGTATCCATTAACCACAAGCTGAGCTGCAAAAACAGCACTGTTCTTCAGTGTCTCAAATGTATCTCGAACCGAGATACATTTCTAAACAAGCGAATCATTTGTGGGAAAGATAATCTAGAACCAGACAGGCTCTGAGCAAAACAAAGCCGAAAACGGCCCACAGGAACGTCCTCGTTCAGCTTGCAAAGCGAGGCAGGGCTGTCCCTCTAGAACGATGAGAGAGGTTCGTTGCGGCGCGGCCTATGATGTTGACAATTGATGGCAGCGGCTGGCCTGATAGCCCTTTTTGGTGAGCAGCTCCAATCCCATTTCCTCTTGAAACGCTTTTGGCCGACGAATACCCTGTGTTGTAAACGACGGATCACACCAAGCACCATCAAATGTTAAACCCTTGAACAGGTAATAGTAAATCTTCTAATCCTAGCTCAGTTTAATGTGCATAAGATCTTTGTCTCAAGTCTGGTGTTTTTTTATCATTGTACAAACGGCTATTGGTTATCTATGGTACGTTTGCCTCGATTAATGCTAACTAAATTCGTAAAGAAAAATTAATCCTTACAAGCCGCCCCCTCGTACCTCTTTGAAACACGAGCAAACGAGCCGAAAGACGGTCATCCCTGCTGAGCCCACTTTGCTTGTCCGCCACAAAAATAGTTTTGCTTTCTGGCTAAGAATAGGTCACTTTGATCTCGGTCGTCGTGCCAACAGAACAAGCTCCTTCCGTTGCCATGGCGCCCGAGACCTCCTTTCTTGTGCGGATTTCCGGCCAAGTCTTGGTCGGAAGAAAGAAAAAGGGAACAAACCCATATTTTTAACACAGCGTATGTCGCCGCTGTTTGTTCAAATGGCGCTGTTTACGCTATTGTTTGTGCAAACACAGCATAAACAGCTAAGAAGTCGAGAGCAGAAAACAAATAGGTTTGTTGTCACGGCATGATAATCCTACATACAAGCCCATAATCTGTCTCCGGTTCAGTGCGACACGTTATTACTAAGGTTGGTGTACGTCTCTCTGACCTGGTCAGCGTGGCACGATTCAAGTATCTACCTCGGTTTGCTCACAAGACACTCACTGTATGTGTTTTTTAGCTGGATGCTAAATAATACCGAGATATTTTCAGTAAACCCAGACAAAGAGCTTTTCATAGCTCGGTATTTTTACTATTGCTTCTGGTAGTCACTAATTATGTGTTGTTAATCTCTATTGTTATCGGAATAAACAATGTGAGTACTTTGAGAAGATCGATCCATGCCAGGATCCTCTAAAATTGCCAACATTGAGTTTGAATCCGCTGGAAGCAAAACTGAGCATTGTCTGGTGGTATACATTAGTGCCTTATTACTCGAAACAGTGCTGATTGTTCCTTTAAGGTTTAACATAGTTATGAAAATTAAATCTTGCATTGGCTCGCTCTTTTGTCTGCTTCAAAAACTCTAAGAACCACTAATTGTTTATCAAGTCCACATTCTTAGTTTTCAAAGGTATTGTTTTTGCAATAATGGTTTGGCCTCATCCAATTGAACTGTTGCTTTATGGACATGGGTTACTCAGAAACATCAACGTCACATTTCCAGCAATCCGGTGACATTCGGATGCAAGAAAGCAGACTTGGAGCATTGTGGGTCTGATTCAGTTGAGCTGCCTATGAGTTTGTTATAATATTGTCTTGTGTTAAGGAAGTCAAGGTGGCGCATACCGAATGAAAATCCAACTCGACGTTGAACAGCACAAACTAGGAGGCACTTAGGCACAAGAGACCCCGCATAAAGACCGTCACATTAGATGCGAGATCCTGTAATCGTCTTTCGGGAAACAGAGAATTTAAAATTATCCTGTTAGATAGACGGCACACATGAGGCTCTTATCAAAAAAAAGCCCAGCCAGGAGTTAGCACTTCTGATTGATTTTTGGATGTTTTTCGACACATGGTAGGAAAGAAACAGTCAACTCCGGATTCAAAGTTTTATTGTAGGCGTAGTAGCCGTATATCTTCGTGATAGTGCCTTGATCTGGTAGCATGGTTGTTGGCACCCAACGATAACTCACGGCTCACCTTCAAGCATAATCGATATGTAGACTGCCAGCTCTCTCACGGTAACAGCCCGCCCTAATTCTTGCTTCTTGACTGACCGTAGGCACCTGTCAGTCCCATATTGGTACCTTGGGCCCAGAAAGGCTGTATCGGGGTTCCAAGGTAGTTGCCTCAAAACAAATGCAAAAATTAATCAAGAAGATGCGATTTTTTGTTTTTGCCTTTGATCAATTTTGGAGAAAGGCGGGACAAATAATAACTCCGGTATCTTACGCGAGACTCCTATTTTGAAAGTACTATATCTGAGCCAATTCGAAAAAGCCGCTGTATGTACAGTCCGCACTATATGTCGAGGCTATTTGCAAGTTGACTTCCGCTTTGTAGCCTCGGCTATAGCAAAAACAAAAAAAAATAACTCACATGGGGTGAAGCACTCATTGGCACAAGAAGGATTTCTAAAATTTCCTTAAAAAATCGTAATTGGACAAGCTGCAGGGTCTCTAAAGGCTTAATTCTGTTTGTGATGGCGCCACCAATTCGGTACATTCTTACTAAAAAATCATACACTTTGTACTATTACTTATTAGCTATAAATCCAGCAGTGATTCGCAGGCACCAATTGCTAGTAAGTTTAAGCTAGGCTTCGTTTCAGAAAACTGTACCTGGGAGTAAGGGCCCTGGTTGTTTGTATTTGTACTTTTATCTTGTTTCCTCTCTTGCTTTAACGTTAATACTTCTATTTATAGTTTTCCTTTCACCCTAGAGGTCTCGTGAAAAACAGCTAGACAATAACCTTTTACCATCACAACCTAATACTAATATTTACAAAATTATAAGCTCCCAACATAATAAATCTGATTAACAGAAAAGCTCCCAAGTATACTTGCAGATGTGGTTTAGCCATCGTAAGCTGTATAAAACTTAAACATACAAAGAGCAAACAATCAGCCTCAACTGTTTGAAAATCTCATATAAAAATTGAGGAGAGACTGTATCATAGGTAAGATCCAGTTCATTTTAGCTTGTTTGTTTCGTTTTGGGCTGCCTTTTTGTTCAGAACTCTTGGAAAATCGTGAAAGCAGTGACCACAATTGGCGTGACTACTAGATGTTTGTCCCATATAGCTTTGAGTTGCCCATTTTTGGAACAATCTCCAATTAGCAGGTGTTCAAAGCAATAACATATTTTCATGCTTTTAAAGCAAATCTCCTTTGGCAGCAGTCAATGAGAAGCCCTTGTTTTATTCCGCCAACCATTGGAAACCTGGGTGTGCCATAGGGCTCAAGCTCACAGCCATCCCACCTAACAACCTACCTAGCAAGTACTCTGGCGAGCGGCAAATAGCCTGCCTTATCTTCAAGTTACCAGCGTGTTGCCAGGTCCTTCCGGAACTGATCAGCGCGATCCCAAGCAGTCCTCCCAGGACCAGCCGCTAGTCGGCGCAAGAACTGTATGTTCATGTGGAGGTGTCTCTCAGCACATATCGCCAGCACAATTTAGTGTTGGTTTTGGCAAACCGGAACGAAAGCTTCTCTCTGATAGCGTCACGGAGGTCAGATTTTCAAGAGAAAGCAAGGGGGCAAGGAGGGACAAGAGCATTCTTCAGGCAAACAGGAGCGAGACAAAATGGGTTTTGGTCTCTTTACGTACGAAACTCCTGATGGCGCGCACAATAAATATTCTAGTATGGCGGTTTGCCATCTCTCCTAAACAGCTCTCTTCCGTTTTTCTTCAAGCTTTATACTTGCCTATTGATATTATTATTCCCTTTTATTATATAAAAAAGTCAATTTATTGTTGAATATCCTAATTTTTGAATGTATTTTCTGTTGCACATTGTTTTTTCTATCCTTTTTCTTTTTTTGAACTAATCTTTATCATAGCTTCAAGCATCACAGTGCGAGAATATACCTCTAGAGGCTGCATACGTGATGACAGGTAATTACAAATCATGGTTACGGGACAGTCATGAGAAGTGCCAAAAAATAACGCCAGATTTGGACTGCTGGCGACGGGCATCTGAAAGAATCAGCCACATTTTCACTTTCTGGCCAACTTCCAAAGGACCCCACAGGGGTTCTTTGGCTAGTTTAGAGAATAATGTATAAGATTATTCTTTAGTTATTCTTAGGTCTTTTTACTATAGGTTTAAATTTCAAACGATAATATCGAAAGATGTTGAATAACATATTATAGAGTAAATATGTCTAACTGAACCTGTAAAAGGAAATAGACCAAACTAGGAAAACCAAAATGCGCCGAAAACAAATAATGAGCAAAAACTAAACCAAAGAATAAATGCGAAAGTATAAGTGTACAGTCATGTAAACAAAAGAATAAAAACAAAAACAAAAACAAAAGCAAAAGGAAAAGAAGCAGCGAATTGAATTATTTGAAAACATGGTTCCAGTCAGGGTCCCCGATTTTGTAGTCGACAGAGCTGACTTCATATACCCTTCTCTCTGCTTCTGCCGGAGACTCAAAAGGCCGTGGGCAGCTCTCAAAGTTATTCTTGGCATCGCTGTACTGAAACGGAGAAGCAGCTTCAGCTTCAACGACTGTATGTTCAGAGGCTTCAGAAAGCGAAGAATCAAAGTTGCTTAGTTGCTCTGGGTATTGGAAAGAGTTGTTGAGGAAATCTTGGCCAAGCTGACTATTGGCCAGCGTATCTGGAAAGGCATTCAAAGTGTAGCAGTCAAGCACAGAAGCAAATCCTCTAGTATTTGAATAATTCCCGTTGTTGACCAATGCCTGGGAGGTGTATGGCGGGCTAAAGTGCTGCTGTTTTATTTGATATTGCTGCTGCGGTGTCTGCTCTATGTGTTGGGTAATGTTATTCTGGAGATCGATAGCAAACACATTCTTTTGAGAATTGTTATATAAGCTATACTGTTCAAATCCAAAGTCACCATTATTCTCATTGAGAAAATTGCATGCGATATGCTCGAGTGGGAATTCATTCGAGCTCTGTTCTTCTAAAATACCTGGCTGGTTGAAGGGGGCATGGAGGTAGTTGTTGCTTGGCAGCCCCAGAAGGCTTTGCTGTGCTGTTCGAGGTTGCGGGTGCGCTATTTCAGAGTATGGAGGAGAAAGGTACGAGCTAGGGGCAGATGAAGATGATCCGGTGCTGCTTTCCTTGCGTGGTGAGGATAGTCTTCTAGTATCTTTCGGAAACTTTCTGTCTTTTCTGAGAGGTGACTTACGGCAAGGCTGTGGCGAGCTTCTGGCTTGTGTGGTCAAAATGTGGGTTTTCATCCCTATTTCCTGAAGGGACTTGCTTTTAGGCAAGCCTCCTTTGCGGGACTTTTTTTGGCATGGACTTGGCTTCCCATCTTTGCCCTTTCTATGTGTCTTCAAGTTGTCGACTCTGCTGAATATTTTCTTGCAAGAATCACACTGTCTTTGTTGCTTGTGCTCTTTTTTGTCGCTTTCTCTAAGAAAGCCTAACACAACAAAAGGGCACTTTGTAGCAAATTTGTGGTCACCGTCGCACACAATAGTTGGGAAAAAGTTGGATTCTCTAGAGTGGACGTTCATATGTTCAGCAAGCTCAAGGTAAGAGAAGAAGCGTCTCTCCTTCTCAGGGCAGCTAGGGAAGGAACAGTATAGCTTAACCTTCTGGGGAGTATCCAACTTCATGTATTCCTGTATCTCTTTGTCGTTAAGGGCCTCGACAAAGTCGAAGCATCGTGGTGGGCACTGTGCTGGGACAGGCACAGGCGCTACGGCTCGGGCTTGGAGGTGAGTTTGGGCAGCGCCGTCCAAAGCTCCAACCGCCCCCGTTGGCAACAGAAAGTACCCCAGGCCTGGCTGGTCCTGGGCAGCGTAGCCTTGTGGCTGTGGCATGCCACTGTTGAAGGAATAGTTCATGTTGTAAGGGTAGCCGTTAGGATGCATTGCAAGCATTGGAGACACTGGCTGGTAGCTTAAAGGAGAGTAGAAGGAACTTTGTTTGGGAAAAAGAAGTTGGGATGGGGACCTGGGCAGCGGCAAAAGCAAAATTAGATTAAAGTATGAGAACTGGATAGCTTGAAGGAAAGTAGGGCAGGGACGAAATAGCAGTGCAAGGATAGCAGATAGCGGTTGAGGACGGCAAGGAGTGTTGGGAGCGGACGTCTGCTGTTTTGACTTGCCTTCTAGTGTGGTAGTAGTCAAAAGGAATCTGGGATCCAAAAATCATGGAGAAAAGAAGGGATCTCAGTGCTTATATACAGGTCACCCCCGCTAGATCCCATCTTGGGCAGCGATATCATAGCGATGCAGCCTCGGAAGCCTCACTGCAAGCAGGGAGCGTCGGGAAGCGTGGGGCTGAGTCAGGCCGCATGTGGTGGCAGCCCATCCTGGAAGCTGAATGCTGCGACTTCCCACACACAATCTTCATACACTGGCAGCCAATTGCCCTGGGGGCGGGTCGCACTTGGGCCCACACTTGGTGCCCATTCTAGTTTTGGAAAACCTGATACACTCTTTTAGGTTCGGCACCTTTTGTGGAGCTTTTGGCATTTATTAAACCTTTGCCAGCCATAAGCCAGCGGGCACCGTGCAGAGCGCGAGACATCGACACTTGCCGCGATTGGCGTGGTTGGTCCTGCTCGCTTTCTATGGCATGCTGGGGAGGTGGGTGAGCTTTCAGAGATGGTATATCCACACAGGTGACTCAGTTACAAAGCCTTGGTGGTAGCTGCTCCTACCGCTTACCGACTCTGATACTGCTTCCGCGGATTCCTCTGTTCTGGGATCTCATTGTACAGTAGGCCCCGCTGGCTTCCACAATATGTGGCCCCCTATTTTAAATTACTGCATGGCTTTGCAAAGCTTGCTGCTCAACTACCTGCCCCATAGGCTGCTCCGGTTTTCTCTTCAAACCCGTTCAGCTAATTGTGCCAGTCTGGTTTCTAAAAATAAAGTCAGCTGCCGTAATATGATATCCGTTTTTGCGTAATGCCAGTTGCTGTGTTCTTCGTCCAAAAATTGTATTCGCGTAGGGAACATGAAACCAACTGCTCCAGCCTAGGTATGTGGCGGGAGGCAAAAATAAGGAGGACGGGCGTTACAGGTTTCCCGATTGACGCTACACACTATTGGGATTTTGGGGCACCCCACAAATCGGGAAGCCATATAGAGACGCACCTTCGCTGCGCACCACCTCGCATGCCGCACAGGGTGGCACCATAGTATGGAGCACTGCAGCCCCCCGCTGTCAAAGTCACGTTCAGCACGCAGGCACGATATACAAGCCTTTTGACAGCGGCTGGCGCTTACTCGTGAGTGTGTCCTCGTGCCTTTCCTTGCATGTTTCGGAATACCCTGTCACCGGAGTTGTGTGTTGGAAACCTGACACCCGTCCTGCCAGCTGAGGATGTACCTTTCCCATCTATTTTTACCTGAAGCGAGAGACAGTTTGAGCTTAGCGAGCTGCCCACTGAATTAATAATTCTTTTGCACCAGTCCTTGAGATATCCCACCTTCTATTTTTAGGCAGGGCTGTCAAAAAAGACAATGGTGCTTTTTGGTCTTGAAGTTGACAGGTTTTCACTCGCTTTGGTTTCATGTTCGCCCTTAATGGTTTGTGAAAGTTGGTATTTGCAGCAGGGACGTATCCACATACGGTTACTAGGTACTGCTAAACTTAGAAAACGCCTTTACGACTGCTCAAAAACATTTTGAAAATAAAAACTATTTTAATGAGCAACAGCAGACTAAGCACCTCGGGCAAAAACTCTGAAAGGCTCTGCTGAAAATAGGCCACTCACCAAAACCGCACACAATCTTGTCTGTAAACCGTTATATGTGCCGCTGACTAAAAGAAACGTATAACTGTCAACGAGAGTGCTCAAAAAAAGATTTTGCTAAGCCTGAAGTTGCGAAAACTTTTAACGAAATCTTAATAAAAGATGTGAGACGCCTTAGAGCACCTGTTTACTTTTCTTGCTTTTCCTAGGTATTATATCCCGCTACTTTAAATCTGGTAAAATAAAACTCTCTTGATAACTAGAAAGTAGCTACTGAAGCCGCCAAACATGAAATTTCTGCCCTGAAAAATCTCGCTAGTAATGAACAAAATCTTTGTAAAGCAGCTTTTATATTTATGCTTCCTTGGATTTTACCGTGAGCCACTTTAGTTGGACCTCTTTAGACTCAACAACAACGTGTTGAGCCAAACTAAGTCGCAGACTCCACTCCCTAGCGGTGCTCTTCCGTCAATTTCTTTAAGTTTCAGCCATGCAACTATACTTTCCCAGAACCCAAAAACTTTGATTTCTCGTAAGGTGCCGAGTGAGTCAAAAAAATAACAACATCCGATTCCTAGTCAGCATAGTTCACAGTTAAGGCTACTACGGTACCTAATCATCTCCAGCCCTCTAACACTCGTTCTTGGTTAAAAATTCTTATTTGTTGATGTCCGGGACAGAAATTTTTCTGATAAGATTTTCATGCATGTTGAGTGGGCATTCCTTTTTTTGACATTCACAGTGAACCGAACAAGTCTCCGCATCTTCACTTGCTCTTACAAATGCTTTGACAGCAACCAAAGCCACCATTGTTTGTTCTGATGCATTCCATTCATTCTCGAGAAATTCCTTTTGCTGCCCAGCCGCAAAAACTGACAGACTGGCCCTAAAAGTGCCAACAACAATGTAGGCTCTGTGCTGCGGGCAAGACCCCTCCTCGCCTGGGGTATCGGGTGTGCATCCTGTATGCACCTGGGAGTGCTCGGCAGAAGGCTCAACAGCATTATAATATTTTAGTGAAGCAAATAGACCTTCAAAATTATGACATTCATACGATGAAGCAATACGGCAACACGGACTCCTATTCGAGAGATAGTTTTTGTAAGACACTCTTCTGCCAAAGAAAAAAATTTTCGCCTGTGCTATACATTTTTAGGGGGTGTAGTGCGCGCATTTTGCCTTCTCTCCGCAAACCGTATAGGAAATATTTGCTCAATAGGGTATATAAAAGAGCAGGTGTCCGCCAAAAGAAAGAGAAAAATGGCAAGGGGATGTGAGTCTGAAGAAAGAAAAGGTATTTCAAGGGTACTAATCACTTCAAAAACCGCAATAATTAGTCTGCAAGGTTTTCTCTCAGGACCTCATTCCTCAACGTCTCCACAGTTTTCTCGAGTATCCGCTTCACAATTTTCTTCCATAATAACCATCCAACAATGAAATTCTATGCCCCATTGATGCTCTTGGCTGGCGCTGGTCTCGCCGTCGCTGCTGATTCAGATGTGACTGCTGTCTACTCCACTACTATGTCGATGAATGGCATGGACTCCATGGTAATGGCAATGACTACCACTGTCCCTTCTAGCGCAACCTCCGCCTTGAACAATGTCTACATCATCAGCGGCATGGGCGTCTCCATCACAGTGAGCGAAAGCAGCGTGCGCGGCATGGGCGGCAGCTCCAGCGGAGGCAGCAGCAGCAGCAGCAGCAGCAGTGGCAGCAGCAGCAGCAGCAGCAGCAGCAGTGGCAGCAGCAGCAGCAGCAGCAGCAGCGGCAGTGGCTCTTCTTCCTCTTCTTCTCAAGCTGGTGCCGCTGGAGCCCAACAGGGACTCGCTGCTGCTGGTATACTCGCTGCCGTTGCCGGTTCTCTTATGGCAGTTTTATAAGGCCAAAGCCGCCGATCGTTGGTTTTAAGTACAGGCATGCTGTTGTGTAGATTGCGACCACTACGAGCATCCTGGAAAATAGGTGTATAATATCAGATGGTGTAATGACAGGTTCATGTGCCGCTCATGTTTTCATTATTATCTTGTCACATCACGCTGTTGTGACTTCTTTGTAGCCGCGCAGCAGGCTCGGTTGTACATGACATTTGCAATTCCAAGCTCGCGTTCGTATTGAAACATGGATCGTTTCCAGAACATGTCTGTGCTAAATTACTCCAGAACAGAAGCATAGCAAGATTGACACAGCTGGCACGGTCAGTGCATCGTACTACAGTGTATGAGGTTCAAAGAGCAATAGGCCGCCCGCCAGCATTCGCCAACAGCGTAGGCAGTAAAAACGTTTTCTGGTTTTCCGGCGTCCAGAACCATGAGCGGCAAAGCGCTGTGACAAAACAATGCTTTTTTCCTTGCTCCGCAGACCAATGAGCGATGATTTGTCTCCTGTCCGGGGCGCGCACGTGCTCGCAGCAAGTCATCGCATCGAGGCGTGTCGCATACGATATACCGTATACATCTCTGCCACCGCGGAAGGCGGGAGCCACCACATGAAGACCCATCCCACGGTGCTCTTGCTGTCTTCTATACAGTCCTGTTGGCGATTACTCTCGTCGGTCCGAACAGCTCCTTGTACTTTGCCACGATGGCACACTGCACGCGGAAACCCAGAGAAAGGCGCCCTTCTGTGTGTCTATGCTTGGTTATGCGGTATTAGTCGCTTATGTCATCCCGTCATTCGGAGGGCGCGTAGCAGGGCGTGTCCGCAGGGCATCGCTGATGACACTATCGCTTGTTTACCTCTGCAGCCTCCGAACAGCGCAATGTAGCCCTCTTATCTGCCCTATGGGCCGCATCTCCCGCTTGTATATAACACATGTCCTGTCCTAGTCCTCCTCTCTCTCCTCCCCATCCTTTCGTGGTCTTTCTTTCTCCCACCAGTCTCTACTCCAGAAACACACCACTCACCCTCGCAGGCAAGCGCCATCGCTGTTTGTCTCTCCATTCTGACTAGCATCCCTCGCATCTACACTCGTCCTCATTCCGAGTTCTTTCCTCGTCTTTTTGCCTCTTAACACAAAACCGTGTCTTTGCTCCCGTACGCTGAGACTCGTCCCAAAACCCTCACAAAATATAGAACAAAGCTCGCAAAAACTCAATCACATATAAAGCGTTACCATGGGCCTCTTTAGCTACTTCTTCTCCTCAAAACCTAAAGATCTGGAGGTCGTCCATTCCACGCCAGGACCAGTCAAGTACAACGCTGCTGGTGCCCCGGTCTTCGAAAACAACAAAGTTCTCGCCATAAACGACGGCAAAGAAGATGACTTTATCCAGGTTGATTTTAGAAAGTTGTCCTATGCTGAAGTTGCTGCTTTGAAGGTTAGCAAGAGCGAATCTTTATCTAAAAAGGCTTCAAAGGGCGTCGATATTGTGGATATCAACCAAGATTTGGGTACCGACATTACCGACTACCAACTTGCAGAAACCATTCAAAAGCAAATGGACGCCAGGGACCTACAAGAGGCAGTTGCTGCCCAAAAGGTTTATCTCTTACAAGGCAATGGCCAAAACGACGAATTGAATGACTTTGCCGACAAGTTTGACTCTAAAGTCGCCAGCATCAAACAACAAAAGAAGCACAAGAAGAACAAGAAGGACAAAATAAAGATTGCCCAGCACGCTTACTTGAACTAGTGGGCGGTTGTTCACATGTATACATAGGTTTATATATTCATCGGCTGTTTGGGCTTTAATGGTTTTTGAAAGTATAAATTTGTTTGGTTTGGTTTCGGGTGCTTTTATTTTAGTTTTCTTTTAATGTTATAACCTCCACGGTTTTGGGATTAGACTTCAATTTTTATATACCATTTGGTTCATCTATTTTGTGTTGTAGAACAGCTTCAATATACGGAAACTGTTATCAAAACTCGCAGAATTTCCATAGCAAGAGCTACTGGCCTCTTGCCGACCTTTGCGCGCTTCATTTATTGGGCCCATGGCTTAGTCACTTGGGAGTGAAGCGACAAGAAATGGCGCATTCCCAAGAACAAATCCAAACAATTTTTACCTCCTCGGCCTGGCGCGGCGCACCTCATCGCTCAATCTCTCCGATAGGAATCTCAGCACTTCCGGTTCCGTATTTTCACTGTAATTACATACATTACACGTGCGCAACTGGAGCCTGATAAGAAGGTACTAATAGAAAAAAAAACAGTAGCGACTATCAAAGCATAACCGGTATTCTATTATTGTATAAAGCTTTCCGTACATTTATATTTCTCCCTATCCAAGTCGTAACATCATCATGGTCAGCATTTGTTGGTTCTTTGCTTTAGCATAACAAATTAACGAAGTCTTTGGTCCTGGACCTCGTATTGCTTGCCCAAGTGAGCGGTATCGCCTATCATCTGGATAATACCATGGCCGATTTTCCCGGTCTCCTGTACATCCTTCTTGTAAAAATCGAAAATGGTCACTGAGGTATTGTAGACTACCTTCATGGCGTTGTCTTTATCAATGAGGTTCTCGTTAATTGCGAGATTCAACCCGTTCGCAAAATGGTTCAACAATGTTCTGATGGACCCGCCATGGGACACGAGCACAATGTTCTTGCTGACAGCGGCCCCGCTGGCAGTCTCCTCCATGATGACATCGGTGACGAGCCCGTCCACCGCATTGTACAACCTATCGCGGAACTTGTCCTTGTCTTCCCCAAAGTCCCTATAGCTGCGACGGCCACCGCTCTGCTTCGTAGCGTACTCTATCGCTTCGGAGATCACCATGCCTTCCACGGGCCCAAATCCTCTTTCCCGGAAGTTTGCCGAGCAGTGCACTTCTCTCGCAGACGTGCCATTGTTGTGATGCTTAATGATTTCGTTCAACGTCTGTTTGCATCTGTTGAGATCACTGGAGGCGAAGCCGTCAACCTTAATGCTCGCGAATCGGTCGCCGCATAGCTTGGCCTGCTGGACTCCTTCGTCGTTCAAGCTTGTGTTGAGATGGCCCTGGAGGATCTTCTTCTTGTTGCAGTCTGTTTGGCCATGGCGTATCACAAAGAGTCGAAGAATTTCTGGGTTCTTGTTCTCGATATCGGTATGGTTTTTGAGGTAGTACTCTGATGAAAGATTGTCTGCAGTCATTTTTGGAGTCTGTTTTGAGGTGTTCTATAATATTCTAAAACCTGTGAACAAAGGAAAAGAAATAATCAAAAAATTTCTGGCGTGATATATAACGAGAAGAAACGCAGTCTATAAAGCAGGAAAAAAGCGGAGAAATACTCAAACTAAAGTAAAGTGAAAAGAGATCCGAAGATATCTGTAAATAAAGATACTTCAAGAAGATAAAGTGAATAGTTTGTGTAGCGTTATTTCTGCAAGGTAAGCTTTTAGATAAAGTATGCTAGATCTTGTAGACGATGAGTAACAGAAATCTTCCCACGCAAAACCCATGTACCCGGCCTTGGGCTTTAGAAAAGAATCCGGGTATTGCAGCTGAGACTGTGACAAATATACTTCATAATGTGTAAGCATCTCTCCTCTTAAAATGTGACAATTATAATATAACTGCTCCTGCAAATTACTATAGGCTCTGTCGGCTCTTAAAAACAGGAGTGAATGTCAGGAAAGCATATCGGAAAGCATATCGGAAAGCCAAAGAAATGCATTGGCGATAATTTCTGTAAAGCCTGAACTTGGATAGCGCAGCGCTTGAAAGGTACCAATATGCAGTATATTCTCAGACCTGTAAGAATTTTTAATGTCTCATAAAAATTTCCGTGGAGGCTGAAAGCATGTCTCTGTTTTATACCTTGTTTAAGGTGCTGGCTACAATATATATAAAAGCAGAAGCTTGTTCTTTGGGTATTTCAGTTCTTCAGGTACAATAAATATCTCATCCAATCAAAGGTCCATATTAGTTGCACTGGATATCTGAGGTACTGTCTCCCAAGTATAGCCATAATTTGCTTCAATACTCAATTTTAAAAGAGATCAATTTATTGGTGGCATGGGCTCCAGTTAAGCAACGCTATTGTCAACGTTGCTTTTGCTTTTGCTTTCGCTTTACTAGGTGGCTCCAACAGCGCAGCATCAATTCCTAAGAATACGAGTTCTATACATACCAAAATTTCCACTGATTGAAAGTGGAAGCTGTAACACTATTTGTATTGCTGGAAGCAAGCATGGCTCTTACATACCTTTAATTCAACCACATGATAAAAAGGTGCCAGCCGCTTCACACTTTGGTTTTCCTTTTACAATAAGCTTGTAAAGGACGAAGTGCGTGTTTAGGATAGCTGAATATTTGGAAAACTCTGCTTCCACCATAAGCTCCATTACACATCAAGTAAATTGGGAGTAATCAGATTGTACTTTATAAACGAAAAGAATACAAAACACAGCACAAGACTCTGTATCTCTCAGTATCATATAACAAACGTAACTAGTCAAACTTCGGCTTATTTTTTCCAAAATTTCTCCACACAGCTGCCAATTTAAACTTGACTATGAATGCATACTCTAAGATAAATCTAGGGACCCATCTTACCAACGTGGAAACAAAATAAGCACCTCTACCTCTGTATACATCAATAATATATGGCGATGCTCTCAATATGTCGTTTGTCACGTTCCTAGCGTAGTCTTCAGCTGATTGTGGCTTATTGTTGCGAGCAGCTCTTTGTCTTGCTTCCAATGCCTGATTGCCTTCAGGAGTATTGAAAATTGAGTCTTCTGGTAATGCTCGAGTATCGGCGATATTAGTCTTCACACCACCAGTGATCAAATTCAAAACTTTGACGTCAAATAGTTTCATTTCCAAATGTAAAACTTGGGCGTATTGGTGGATTGCCGCTTTTGAGGCAGAATATACTGAGCCAAATGGGAAAGGAGCGATGCCAGCAAGAGACCCTGTGAACACAATGATGCCTTTAGCGTTGATGACGAGAGGACTAAACTCGCGGGTCAACCTGATTGGTGCTAAAACATTGACTTCAAAGCACTTTAATGCGGCTTCATCCGACACATCCACGGCTGGGAAACTGCAACTTGATCCGGCATTGTTAAACAAGATGTCGAGCTTGTTTCCGACGGCATTTTTAATATGCATCTTCAATCTGGCTACATCTTCTGGGTCGGTCACGTCACACTGCACAGGAATGATACCAAATTCAGCCAATGGTTCCATTGGCTCTAGTCTTCTGGCGCAAGCAAACACTTTGACTCCTCTGGAAGCCAATTCTTTGGCGGTGGCATAGCCGATACCCGAGGATGCACCGGTAACAAGCGCAACTTTGGTAGACATGTTTTGGGCAGTTTAAGATGGAAGATTGATAGCGAGCTAATAGCTTTGGAGGAATTGGATTAAAATCAGAATATATTCAGTAAATGAACACCTCAATTAAAATGAATTGTATTGGTAAACAACAATATCAACAACACTATGAGGCGCTCTTATATTTTCTGTCTATGCAGGCCCAATTGAGCAGGATCCGCAAAAGGAAGAAAAAATTAAACGTTGCGCCGCCCTTACTCCTTCATGATGGTGCATATCCTTGCTGTTGGTATGTATTTTTTAATCCGGGCACAGCTTTGCATTAATTCTGAGATATGGATGCCTGGGGATAATT
Source organism: Saccharomycopsis capsularis (assembly GCA_031125595.1). Lineage (NCBI taxonomy): Eukaryota > Fungi > Ascomycota > Saccharomycetes > Ascoideales > Saccharomycopsidaceae > Saccharomycopsis > Saccharomycopsis capsularis. Next base: position 177,883 of record JASTUX010000023.1, read on the forward strand.
GGCTTTGCAGTAGGACTTAAATAGGGCTATAAGCAGTTTCTTTGTTACATTATAATCGTTAGCGTTTCGGTGCGTAATTTTGAGTACAGATATTAACTTTTTTAGTCTTTATTAGCCTAGATGTTGTAATAAATTCCTTGTATTTGGTTCACATCTATACATTCATAAATTAGGGGAGAGATGCTCCTTAAATACCATTTTCTTTATAGGAAAATAGCAACCTTCTTGTTTCTTCTATCAGGTTATCCTCCTGCAGTTTCATAGATATTGCACCATAGAGCCATGGGGACGACAGTCTTTTTCTCCTATATATCTATGTAGAATATCAGATTCCTCTGCAGAAGGAATCGCGCCTCTTGTAGCATAATAGGCAAACAACCCTTGGCACTGATAGTAATTCGACACCCCTATCATGTTCCATACGTGTCACAAACGAGACCTCAATCACGGAGGCCTTGTTATTACAACAGCAGGGGCAATGGTATCAGACTCATATTAAATAGCCAAGCGAATGATAGCTGTGCTTGCTGTGACGCACGCTTCTCTCATATTTTAGCAACAGTCTCTGACCTGAAGGAAAAGAAGTGCACCAAAGATAGACTTATCTTCTTTTTTGCAGCTCAAATAATTAACAGGTTATGTATTTTTTCTTGTAGACAGTAGTAAATTCACTTAGAAATTAATCATGTATTTCTCAAAAAGAAAAAAATCATATAATAATTTTATTTGTTTGTTCTCAAAACAATTAATGGCACTGCTCAGATATTACAGCCTTCAAAGGCTTTCCGTTACCATACACTATTCTCTTTGGGTTTATGTAAATGGCCGGATCGAACTAAGGGGGGTTTGGCATCAAGCCAAAACTTATTTACTGTTCAAAAGGGCAATTGTAGTAGTTCTCAAGTCCTAAGAAAAACATCCTCTTCCCGTCTCCAGTACGCTAGCCGTGCGCGCAGTTCCATGTTAACCGAAAAACTTTACCAAAAATACTTTTTTTTTCTCTTTGCTTTGCTGCTCAAAGTGTTCTTGTACGACCTATATTGGCACCTAAAGGGCAATCTGCTTCTTAAACCACTAGAGATGGTAAAAAGAGAAACAGAGCCAAAAAGAAAAATGATTTCGCCCAGGATCGAACTGGGGACGTTCTGCGTGTTAAGCAGATGCCATAACCAACTAGACCACGAAACCATTAATTATGAGGGCTTTTGAGAGAATTCTAGAAAACCTTTTTTACTAAAGAAAAAGGGAAATAACTACGGCGAGTCTATTGAATCGAACAAATATTGTAAATGAACGTAAACTGGCCTGCCCCTTCCTTCATATCCAGATACTTGTGAATGAGGAATGGCCTCTCTATATGTACTATTTAAGTAGGTGAACGAGCTTAATAATCCTAATCGATGGGTCATACTCGATGGGTTCTAATATATGGATCATAATCTAAAGGATGTCTCTGGGAGGTAATATTACAACAGTTTTTGAGATATTTCTCCTTGAATTTCTCAAGTTCTTACTTAACAGGATATTCAATATGAGACGATTTTATTAGATCGAACTTGTCGTACGTCATACTCTGGCCGATGTACGAATGATTTGGATCTCTGAACCAAACTGCTCATTGACCACCAATGACAGAAAATTCCACGCAGCCTAGCTGGCGAGATTCCACCCCTTAACATCAATAAATACATTCCTATTAGACTGCTGAAAAAAGATGTTTCAGTATCAGGTCAAAGCCAACTAGATAACCGATCGGTTATCGGCCAGATATGAAACCAAGTCACAACCATTTTACTCAAATTAGAAATCCGGATTACATTCGAATATACACAGCAATAATTCAACATGCCCTCTGTTAATCCTTATTGTGTATTATATATAGCTAAGAGTTCAATCTCTATATTTTATTCTGATTTTATCTTTTATTCTAAACCAGCGATTTTAATCCTGGGATTTTTCCTAACAAACATTGATTTATTCTATACTAAATCAATCCTCTCTTCAACTTCAAATTCCGAAAGTTCTACTGAACTTTTCCTATTAATAGACATAAACTGGCCCGGTCTCTCATATTTATCGGCGCCTATCCATAAAGAGGAAGGCACTCTATATAAATATACTATGGACTGTAGCACATCGACCGGTTTGTGTAACTCTCTCTACATGATGTATCAATCCAGCCTATTGGTTTTATCATGTAGGTTGTACCATCCAAGTGATAATATTGCAACAGAGGTCCGTATTAGACGTTCTCAGACCTAATACCATTCTTTCTAAACTATATAAACTGAGATAGTATGAAACAATTTAAGCACATATTTATAGGAAAAAGGTGCTTATATTATTCCTGGCTTGTGGATTGTATACATATGTACTTTTAGTATAGAAACAAAAAATCTTCAATCTTTATGTAGGATTTGAACCTTTGGATGTATGTTCGTGACTTTCTGTACGGTAATATGAGTATGGTATGGCAAAGTATATCATACTCGTGACAAACATAGGATTTATATAACAATAAGGGTCGTAGATGCCATATAGTATGTTTATCTTAAGATGCCGTGATGCTCACTCAAAAAAATTCACAATTTGTCTAGAGAATAGCGCAAAAAATTAATGATTTCGCCCAGGATCGAACTGGGGACGTTCTGCGTGTTAAGCAGATGCCATAACCAACTAGACCACGAAACCACTATTTATGTGATGAAAAAGGCCTAAAAATATATCTAAAAATGGGTTATTGAAAATTTCTTGCCGTTACCCGGAGCACATTATGCTGGGAGTCGTACACCTACATGCAATGGATTTTACTCATGGTTTGTAGCGAGGCTTCATGTTGCAGATTTGCGCAGGCACGAATTTTTCTTCCGTTGCATTGGCCGCAGATGCGGTAGTTGAGTGGTTGAAGATTAAATACAGACAATAGTATGAGAACAAAATCCTTCAAGTTTAGATAACCGAGAGGTGACGGTGAATTAGGTAATTGCGCGGATGTGAGCGTTATATGCTGGCTTATCTTCAATGATCAATCGTTATCTGTCATTTTTCAAGACGGCTTCAATTATATCGTCTTTGCAGCGCAGAGCTTTCTGCGTCAGCAGGGCTGTATTCAACATCAACAAAGATGGGCAGCAGCAGGTTGAACACTGCAAAAACTTTCTTCGTGAGCTTAGCAGAGACAAGATACCCAAAATGCTTTACAGTTTGAAGTATAGCAGGTCCAGTGGTCCCGGAGGACAAAATGTGAACAAACTATCTACAAAAGTTACATTGAGTTTGAATCAAGAGTTTTGCCGAAAGTATCTACCCATATTGATATCGGACCAGTTGGTTAAAAAAAATTTCAAGTTTTTTAACAAGTCTAAGAGCGCGATCGTTGTGCAGTCTGACTTGACGCGGTCTAGGGAATCAAACGTCGATGACTGCTTTAGAAAATTGTTTGCGGAAATGCAAAACGTAGTGTATTTCAGAAACACAGAAAACGATGCCGAGAATGATGCCAGGTGGAAAAACATCAAAAAGTCCACAAACGAAAAAAGGCTCAATGATAAAAAGAAGGGGAAACAGAAAAAAGAATTCCGCAAGAAAATTGATTTTAATTGATCAGCGTACATACAGATTGATAACTAAATCTAGCCCTCTTATCATTGAACTGGTTGCTTATAAGTTAACTAATAGCTCCTCAATTGGTGCATCCTTACTGGAACCAAACTGAATTTTGCTGTATTTCTCTTCCTTTTCCTCTTCAGTGTCCTCACCAGCTGCCACCGCTCTACTAGTGCCCACATACCGAGGCTTTCTATCTTTCCATTTTTTGAGATCTTGACTATAGTCCCACTTCTTCTTCATCAACTCCTTCTCTTGAGCTTTGGCCTCCTTTTGAATTTCTGCTTTAATCTTCTTAATATCCTCTTTCATTTGCTCATCTTCAGAGTCGAGATACAAGTCATCGTCAGCATTATCGTCCGCACTATCGCTGTTGAAGTCACTAGCGTAGCTGTCCGGAGTTCTGATTTTGGACTTTTCCGTGAGCATAACCTTACCACCCTTCACGTTTAACTCAATAAACTTTTGCCCCTTGCCCCCCCTTTCCGCTTCCAACTTTTCCTTCTTTCGTAGATTACGCTGCTGTTTCTTCAATTCTAATACCTTGTCCAATGACGATTTGGTCCATATGTTGGTTTCGTCAGGCAATGCGTAGTCGGACACTTGATCAATAATCTTAGTTCTCTGCGTAGAATTCTCCTGGTATCCTAGCAATGTATTTAATGTAGACTCTGCTTTCTCCTTATCCGAGCTCAATTTATCGACATTGAGCTGCTGCGCTTCCTTCTGCTTATTTTCAAGGTTCTTGAACAACCTGTCCTGCTCCCTGAAGAAGTTTTTAGAACCAGCACCCATTCCAATGGTGATCTTCTCCTTCTTTTTCTTCTTGGCCTCAAAGCTACTGCTTACTGCCGATTTATTGGCGTCGCTCATCAATCTCTCCTTTTCTTGCCGGATGAGTTTGATCATCTCGAGCTTCTCGTTTAGCGAGATCAAAGGCTCACCACAAAACGAGCAGTTCGTTCTTCCGCTCTCTTTCTTGCAAACAATCTTCCCGCAGTTTAAACAGTTTGGAATCGCCTTATTCAAGCCATGTCGAACTGCCATGCAGTCGCACTTGACATTGGCGCCAGCACCTCCGTACTCCAAGTTGCGCAAGATTTTGTCTAAGTCGTTGATGTCATTGAGCTTCTGGGTCTTTGCCTGGGTCTTGTTCGCCTTGACGTGCTCGGCCTTTCTTTCTTCCTGCTTTTTTTTAGCTTTGCTGGAGGGCAACTCGTCAAGGAGATCCGAGATTGCCGTGGCGCCCTTGGAGTTCGCGAGCCGCGGCTTGCCGCTGCTGTTGCTTCCTTTCACATTATCAGCAATACTTTTACCCCATGGATTTTGCGGCGCCGTCTTCTTGGGCTTGTCGTTATTTGGTTTCTTTTGACTCTTTGAGGTGATATCGGGCTTGACGTACTTGGTGTACGATTCAGAAGAGGCGTCCTTGAACGAGGTCAATTGCTGGATAAAGTCAAATAAGAGTGGCGACTCACCAATAAGCCCAATGAAATGGTTTGCTATCTCATCATTGGAGCCTAATGTGAGCGAGTAGTCGATGATCTGGTCCAAGGACTCGTCGTCGAGCGGTAAGAGCTCGAATAACTTTTTCCGTAACTGCACTTTGCTCATGAGCGGCTATTTATATTGTGATTAATGTTCTTGAAAGAGCTTCACTTTACGAGCACCGTTAATAGAGTGAAAGTAAGAGTTGCTAAAATACAAGTGCTTTGCCTTGAGGGATAGTTACAACTGTTAATCAGATATATATGAGTTGACCTTGATCTCATAATGCTGCTCATCTCAATCTGGTATATTTCAAATCACTTTTCAGTGCGTGCCTCCAAATTTTGAAATTGCGCCGACGCTTCATAACATTGCGTCAACATGCATCAGGGCCGAAACACAGAACAGTTTCTGAGAACAAGGGTTACAATAGCTTTGCTATATTCTTAGCTGGAAGCAATATGCTAACAAAAAAAACTTACAAAGCAAGAAAAATATGGCACCGTTGGGGTATTGAAATATGCATTTACATGTTCTTATTCAATCTACAAAAAAATCTTCAAGGAGATAAATCTCCTCTTTACCAGTACGGCTAAATCTGAACAAATCTAAAATTCTAGCGGCAATCACCAAATCAATGCTGTTCCAAGACCCAACTCCAAAGATGTCTGGGCACCTTTCCGCAAATAATGGGAAATAAGCTTCATGGATAGTTTTATAATAGGAAATCTCCTCCGGATGAAACCCAGTAGTTTTGAACTTGTGGATCTTGAACCATAAAAACAAGTCAAAGATAAAGCTAGGGAGCACTGAGTCAAATGCAGCTGAAGCCAGTTTGTATTCTGGGTAAAAGTTCTTGTTACCGCATCTGACCAACCAGAGAACAAGCACCTGCTCAATAAGCTCGAGGTCCTGTTCCAGGGCGGTTTCCGGAGAGATTAGTTTAATGATTATGCCGTCTTCCTCGGGGCCATCTGGGTCGTTGAAGACGGTTACTAATGCGTTACGAAACTTTTCATCCTTGTTGAGGATCTTTTTGAGAGTTAAAATTTTTGATTGAGATTCAGCATACTTCAAAGTTGACTTGACAGCCTTTTTGAGTGCTTTCAAAGAACAGTGGAATAACTGTTCTTGAGATTTTTTGTACTGAGCAGCAGTGACCTCGTGTTGGGTAGACAAGGAAGAGAGGTGTACAGGATGCTGGTTTAAGACGGCCAACTTGGTCTCTATGGCGTTTTGTAAATTGTTGATGGCATATAACTGCATTCTTGAAGTGATAGGAACTCGACTCTTGCTGCTCAGACTCACATTTTCGCTTATAAAATAATCATCATACTCATTTTTGACAAGGAGCGCAAAAACCTGCAAAAGCTCTTGTGGAACCGGATTTTCATTGGACAAGAAGTAAAGCAATCCGTTCTTAAACTTGTCATCCGGGTCAACAGCCGCTAAGTTGCTGAAGTCGTCCGGGGTAGGAAGTTTTAAATCTGGGTACTGCTCCGCTAAGCTGTAAAGCTGCTGGGAAGGAAGCTTCAATTTCAAAGCGCAAGTATCGTATTTGCTGCCAGCGACCAAGAAGCCATAGCCTAGCAACAACTCTTCATTGTTCTTGCCACCGTAGTTGTTGAATAACTCGGCGCCTGGAGCCAAGCTATCATTGAAGGAGGTATTGCTAAAATTAAAATATTTGGTATTATTTGGACCGGCGGTCGAAGTCCACTCAACACTTTCGTTGAATTTGTGGTTTAACAAGTCAATCACCGGAAGCAAGATTGCTTCATCGCTTTGTCGGCGTTCGTTGCTCGAACTTGGCGAAATGACATGATATGGAAAAGATCTGGACGTCATCATCAAGTGGCTCCATACGTAAGCTTCAAAGCTGGTCCAAGATATGGTTTTCCATGATTCGTTGGACTGCAACGCTGCAAGAGTTGAGTGGAACTGTTCGAGGTTTACATAGCATAGTTGTAAGACTTCGCCCTTGTTGAAAAAATACTGCTTGTAAAAGTTAACGGATTTTTGTATATCTGATAGCAAGGTCTGGTCTGATTTAGCCGAGGCGGCAACCGACTTTGACAAGGCATTGATCACCTCGTACCACTCATTGATTAGGACAATGAGCTTGTATTCGAGAGAGCCGCCGAGATTGGACCCCTTGAGTAGTTTTCTATCACCAATAGACCACAACAAAGGTGAGTCTGGGGTGCTGTCGCCGATAGGCAATGATTCGACGTACGGAGAAAAATGTGCTGCCTCACTTGAGGCGGTGGACTTTGATGAAAACTTTGAGAATGACAAGAACAATTTCGTGGCGGCATTGGAATTCGAGTACTTTCTGTCATTTGCAAGCTCCTGTGAGAAACCCGGAAACTGCTTATCGAAAAAGCTATTTGCCGCTTGCGGAGTTATGATGATGCTTGTTGGTATCTGGATCTGATAGTCACTCCGGGTGCCAGACAATTCGCCATCGGCTTTCTTGAAGCCCGCTATTCCCCTGTCGGGAGTGTTTCTGAACTCCACGCCCGGGTGGATTTTGGCGCCATTAGAGCTGGCCCAATCAAGCAAATTGTTCAATTTTACAGTTGTTATATCAGTCATTCTGAACATACGGACGACCAACTGCACTTGAGGGACACAGTTTCGCTTTTATAATAGCAGCATTCCCTGTTTTGCGTTGAATATTTTTTCGAAACGAAAGGAGGTATACATATACCAATTCTGCGGGTTATTTACAGTCTACTATACCAAGTGGAGCTTAGACGTTTTACTTGTTTACTTTTACTCGTTTGCATTGGTTAGATCCGGTCCAAAACTCAGACAGAGCCCTAACAAAAGGTGAGCATAGTGTATCAAGCTACATTGCAACACCAGGAGCACGATTTTCAGAAACATCTTCTGACAAGCATTGTACAATTTAACCTAAATAGCACTCGCCCGTCGCTGGCTGAGCAGAATTCCGAGGAAAAAACCACAAGCGTGTGCTTTAAAAACAGGCTCAGGGCACGCAAGAAGCAAGACAAGATAGGCCACTAAAGTGCTGAAGAAAGAGCGTTGTGCTGTTTCAAAAGGCATTGTATACGAATTGGAGGAGCAAGAGCCTGGCGTTGGCGACGGTAGGGTCTGAATTCTCAGTGGCTGGGGATCAATATGGTTTCCTAATCGGGCAGTGTCAAAGGCTTCCGCTTTTTTCTTTGACTTTGGGAACTCCTCTTCCGCCTTATTGGCCCCGGGTATTGAGGTGCCGCCAGCCGCAACTTGAGCATCGTTCTTTTGAGGAGCTTTGCACAACGCTACAAATATTGGAGCTATTATTAATCTTTCAGGTCCTCAACAACCTGACTATTTGTAAGAGAGCGCGCAGACGGGACATGGACACCCGGTCGCGGCACCGTTCCATTTGCACGTGGCGGCCGTTTCTTTTGGCAGAGATGGACCGTCAGATCCAAGGACATCCGCTTCCACGCCGACCGCCACGACGAGAGCACCGTATGCCGTGGTCAGCACACTGCGCGAGAACAGATGTGCTGTTGGTCGAGGTTTGCCGGAGACGAGCAGCAAACCGTTTCAGAGGGCAGAGGACAGAGCGTGGATGAAGGCGCTCAGCGACGAGCGTGCTGGCGGGCTGAGCAAGAGGATGCGTTGCATCCGTCTATTTTTATCCTGGCGGCCTGGCGTTTTTCTGCCTCCTCTGCTCCTCCTTTTTTGTTTGTCTCGCTATCCCAGGACTACCATCGCTTGTCTTGTCCTTGCTTCCCTCGTGCTGCTTAAGAACTCTTCCCCGGGCTCTTCACGACACCTTGTGGCCCATTAAATCTCGCTCTACAACTTTTTAGACTCGCTCTACAACTTTTTAGACTCGCTCTACAGTTCTTTAGGCTCGCTCGCCTTTTTCTTTTTCCTTCTTCCTTCTTCCTTCTTCCTTTCTTGGTCCTTTCTGGGTCCTTTCTTGGTCCCTCAAACTATTCCTTTCTTCCAGCTCATTAGTCACCCTGGTGTTCCCTTTTGCCAAGAACTTTTTCCACTCCTTTGCTTTATTTTTCCTACCTTCTATTTCCCATTTATTTACTTGGTTTTTCTTTCTGAAATACCCACTGTGTTAGCAACATAGCGCATCCCAATATCCGTCATGAAAGCCTCAATAATGTTTCTTCCCGTGCTTCTCTCGCTCCTAGCATCTCCAATAGCGGCTCGACGCAGCCTCAAGGCTTCGTCCTTAGTCCCCTGCATGGAAAACTCTCAACTAAGCGCCACCACCTTTGAGGTCAGCTTTGATCCCGACACCAAACAGTTATCCTACAACCTAGACCTCGACTCCGGCATTAACGGCTATGTCACCGCCAAAGCCGAGGTCTACGCATATGGTTTCAAGGTGATTGAGGAAACCATCAACTTGTGCTCCTTGCCCTTCAAGCAGTTTTGCCCTCTCTATTCTGGCGAGGTCATGGTAGACTCCACCGAAACCATCAGCAGCAAATACGTCGATATGATCCCGGGCATTGCCTACACCGTTCCCGACATAGATGGCTACGTTAAAGTAAGAGTGCAAGACTCGAATAACGGCACACAACTCGCTTGTATGGCCGCCTTCTTCTCCAACGGTAAGACCGTGTCCCACGCTGGCGCCAAATGGGCCACCGCCGTGGTTGCCGGCTTGGGTTTGCTTGTGTCTGCCATTTTGTCTGCCTTTGGCAGCTCCAACGCCGCTTCCCACATTTCTGTTAACGCCTTGTCCCTTTTCACCTACTTCCAGTCTGTGGTCATCAGCTCCATGTTGCATGTCGAGTCCATGCCTCCAATCGCCTCCGCGTGGGCAGAAAACCTTGCCTGGTCCATGGGCCTCATCAGAATCACTTTTATGCAAAAAATTTTCAGGTGGTACATTCAGGCCACTGGTGGCAGCCCAACCTTAAACTTTATTTCCTCCAAAAAAGCCATTTTGGTGCAAAGGTCCATCCAGTATTTAAGGAAAAGAGCCCCGGCGCTTGTGGTGAGCTCTTCAGACAAGCTCAAAATCTTTAGAGGCATCAAAAGAATTGGCTACAATGCTCATATTGAAAATACCTCGATTGTTGTGACCGGCTTCACCTTTTTCGTTCTCTGCGGCTATGTGTTGGCCTGTTTTATCATTCTTGCTAAAATGTTTTTGGAATTGTTGGTCAAGATCCACGTTATCAAGAACCCTTCTACCGCTCTTGTTTTTAGATCAAACTGGAAAACCATCTTGAAGGGCGCTTTGTTGCGCTACATTTCTATTGGATTCACCCAGCTCACCATCTTTTCTTTGTGGGAGTTTACTCAGCGTGACTCTCCTGCCGTTATCACCCTTGCCGTCTTGTTCTTACTCTTAGCCATTGGTATTACCGGATGGGCTACTTACAGGGCTTACCATTTTGGAAGACAGTCAGTGTTGAAATTCAAAAACCCTGCAGCTGTGCTTTATGGTAATCAGAACGTTTTGGACAAGTACGGCTTTGCCTACACCATGTACAATGCCAACAAGTACTGGTGGGCAGTTGTCTTTTTGATCTACACATTTGTCAAAGCGGTGTTTGTCGGCTTGTGCCAATCTAGCGGCAAGACTCAAGCGTTAGTGCTTTTCATTCTCGACTTGTTCTATTTGATCGCCGTCATTTACTTCAAGCCTTACTTGGACAAGTTCACGAACATCCTCAACATTATCATATCGACAGTTGTCTGTTTGAACTCGTTCATGTTTATGTTCTTCTCAAACTTGTTCAATCAGAACGCTGCTGTCGCCTCCATCATGGGCTGGGTGTTCTTCATCTTGAATGCCGCTTTCTCGTTGATCTTGTTGGTTATCATTATCGTTTTGGTGGCTACCGTAATGCTTTCCAAAGTCCCTGATGCCAGATTTAGGAAAGCCGGCGACGACAGAACCTCGTTCCAGAGAAACTCCACCATGTATGCGGATGAAAAGTCCATTGGCGGCACCAGCACAGGAACCGGCCACGGCGCCCGCAAAAGCATCTATGACGCTCCTAACGGCACCAGTGGCGGAGCCGCCGAATTGTTGGACTTGGGAATCGTCGCCAAGAACCATCAGAGTAACTGGGAGGACGAGATCTACAGACTCCAGGAAATGACCGGTTCCCACGGCGACGTGGGCTTGCACTACGAGGGTCCACTCCAGCTGAAATCCAAAGACACGATCGAGAAGTTCCGAGACGCCAGCTCCAGCAGCGGCCTCAACAGTAGTGACAGCGTCGCGAACCTCGAGGACGAACCGGTGCGAATGGTGAAGTCAAGCACGGGCGCTGGCGCTGGAGCAGCAGCTGCTGCCGCCGCCTTGGGATCCAAGCTCACGCACTCATTATCTCTCAAAAAGAACTCTTCTGTCTCCAGGGGCCAATCTGGCAATGCCTTGACCAGAAAACTTAGCGCCATGAAAGTAACCAAGAACAAAAACATCAATAATGGTCAGAGCACCTTTGTTGGGAAAACTAGCCGCAGCGAGTACCCTCAAAATTACGATGGCAATCCATATGGCACCACCAATAATGCCAAATCACCCCAGGGCACAAGGTCTTCTTCTGCCAATTACCCTCATCAGCGCACCTTGTCTGAGATTCCTATAAACTCGCCAAACGCCAATGAAGACTTCAACTTCGTCAACAGCGATCCATACTACAACAAATATGATCCTCCTACCACGACCGCAGCACCAATCATTGACAGACAAGACTCGTATCATAACAATAAAACTAACTATGATATTTACCGCAACTCCATGAACGGCTACGATAGCGATAGCTACTCTGGCTATAACAACAACAATGACAGAACCCATAATGGCGGCCATTAGATATTAATTTCTCAATTTCTCAATTTCTCAATTCCTCAATTCCTCCTATTTTCCTTGATACTTTTTTATTTCCGACTTTTTCTCATCATTGCATAACGCAAGTTCTTTCTTTCTTTAATGTTTAATAACCCTTGATTTTCGCGTTACCACTTTTTTTCTATTATGTACCAATAGAATTATGCTATAGTTTACATTTGAAACCGAAATATGAATACCACCATGTTTGCTTTTGTTGCTTTTATTTCCGCCATGGTCATTGCAGACGCAATGTGTCGTAAAACAAAGATCGTACAAGAAAAATAAAGTATTGCAAGAAAATGTGTTATATTTCACTAATCTGCCACGAACAGCTCCCAAACTCGACCTAAATTGATACCAAGAATACTGCGCTTTTGCAGACCACCTACTAAAAACATGATCTTGTCGGTCAGCGGCAAGTTTTCGTAAAGTTTGGCAAACGTCTTGATGGTAATGTATTTCTTTTTATCTTCTTTCCTCATTTCCACAGTTTCTAAATCCTTATCCTTTGAGTTTTTGACATTTAGCTTCTTGCTCATTTTGTTACCATATTGCTTGTTGCTAATAACATCCTTTTCCAAGGACACAGAATTATAAAACTTGCTAAAAAGGCTTGTCACTAACCACTCGTCCTGAGAACCAAACCTCTTGGCACGTACAGTGCTTGATGTGTTCAACAGAAGGTTATTTAAACGGTTGAGAGCCTGCGTGATAGACGTACTTATTGGGACGCTATTACCATACGAAAATGAGTCTTTTCCAGTGTAAATTTCGTTGATATTGATATCATCATACCAGGTCTTAAGCCGGGTTTTGTTCTTCTGGCCTTTAGGAAAAGCACCGCTCAAAGAATCCATGGCTTTCCTTAACCCTTGATTTGACCCGAACAATAAGTTGTTATCATTGGGAGTATACAAAAAAGGTATTGTGTACTCAAGAGACCACTCGGGAATCAACTTAGCAGTAAACCACTGGTGATACATGTTTTCAGAGTATAAGGGAGCTACCGGCACATTTGTCAAGCAGTCAAAATTCTTCAATTCTATGATATCAATAACCTTAGATCCTTTGGACTGGCCACGTTCAAAGGTTGAAACTTTCTTTTGAATATTTTGCTTTTCTCGAGCTCGGAAGGCATTGGATAGCTTAGACGAGGCCTTTTGGTCTAGATGGCACTGAAATATACCTCCAATTAAAGAATATGGCTTGAATACAGAAATTTGCCGCTGATGATATTGCTTATTTCTGGCGATTTTAAAACATTTCATGTTAGACTCAATTAAATCGTTGTGAACATTGTCCGAAAATCTTCCAGGTTCGAATTGGTAATTTATGGTGTTGTTATCTGGCGAGTTTGGCAAGTCTGTAAAGTCAATCATTTGCCGAACGCGCATGCCTTTGCCACTCTTGACTGCATGCACCACACTTCCTATAGCATTGTTGAGAAACATCTGAAAAACCGTCTGGTTCAGCTTGTTAACCTTAAAGCATAGCGTCGAGTTCCAGTTGACGTTGACTTCGTTTTTGTGTAGCTCGTCAATAATGCTGAAAAAGCCTTTTCCATTTTGGCACACAGATATAACAATTCCCGAGCTGAATTTGAACGATTTTAGATCGAGCTTGTTCTTTTTGAAAAACCTCACCCCTGAATAAGGTAGAACACTTCTTGTGCCAGGATCGCACTGCTTGTCATTGATGAGGGCATATCCATTAACATGCAACAGATTCATGTCTGAGCTATAAAAGCTAAATGTCAGCAGCAGCATTAACAGCACAAAGATGCTAGATTGCATGAGGTCACAATAAGGTCACAATGAGGTCTAGTACAAAGTATAGCAGCAACAGACGTTTTGTATCAAAACTTTGATGAGAAAATGATATTCAAATGTAGCTAAATAACAATGACAAGACTGTTCAAAAAAGATCAAAACTTTTTATCCTTAGATAGTCAAGACAAGGATATAATATGCTATAATAGAAGAGTGTTACCAAAAAGGGAATATATGGTGTAGTATAATATAGTATAATATAGTATAATATAGTATAAAAATAGACTAGTCAAACGCAACAAAGCACACGAAAAAAACTTGTATCAGGCGGTTCAAACATTCCATTAAGGATTGTGGCAATGTTTCCGCAAATGAATTATGAAGCAAGCAAAATGCAAAGCAAAGAAAATATAGTACAATATCTTTGGCGGCTGTTAGTCTATAATGTTTTGGATTGCATGTAGCACTGGCTCACAGCTTCGCGAGCTTCTGACGCAGCATGGTCGCACATTCGAACGCGACACAAACGCAAAGCGCTCTACCTGCTAGAGACTCGACACCAGGGCCGCTGCGGACTGAGTATGCTCGCTAGCAGTCTCAAACTTTTCGTTGCATTGGCTCTCGCAAAATGTTTGCGATCTGAGGGCGCTAACCTCCTGGTTTATCCTCTTGATCTCCCCTAAGTGGCGGTCGAGCACCTTTTTGCCGACGGAAATGTTGAAGTCCGAAAGTTCCATGGCGTTAACCTCGAGACTAAAGTTTTGCTTGTTGGTGGTTTTCCACCCAACCACCTTCCAAAACGCCTGGTCTGAGGAGCATTTGTCCTGCAAAAGCTTTTCGGACACACGGATGAAGGCAGAGACTAGCTTGTAGACATTATGCTGGTTGAGCTGGAGGGCGCTGTTTTTGTAGAAGACTCTGTGCAAAAAGAAGGATGCTGCCACGTAGACCAGAATAGGGAGCATGAGATACTTATTGATGCGCTCGAGAAAATGCTTGAGCGACAAGCCTGGCAAGGTGTCAATACGGAAGCTCGCAAGTAGACGCCGACAGTCTGGCGCCAGTTTCACCACCAACGGGCGCTTCGCTTCATGCTCCTTGTTCCCGTTCTGCGTATTGCTTTGTGCCTCGCTCCCCACCCCGCTATCCTTGTCCTTATCTATGTCCTTATTCTGCTCCTTGTGCTCGTCATCGATGCTGTCTTGAAGCATAGCGGGGTCGGTCCTTGCCTGCAGGCTCCGCAACCTAGCGTCCGCCGCAGCCATGTCGCTATCGCTATTACTGTCACAGCCGCTGTCGCTGTGGCTATCGCTGTGGCTATCGCTGTTGCGCCCAAGGCTGTTGTCTGTAGCGCTGCTGCCCAGCGCCTGTGAGTCACCTATTGACTCGCGCTGCACTGCGCGCTCGCTGCTGCCATTGCCGGGGTTGTCGCTAAGCGCTGTGGATGATCGGCGATTGTTCCTGCTGCCGGCCGACGCGCCATCTGCGCTATGCGTTCCCAGAGAGGAGGAGAAGGTGCAAACGGTTTTCTGACGCTTTGCTTCTTGTTCCTGAGCCGGAGCTGGAGCTGGGCCTCCCGCCAGCAACTTTATGGCGCAAGTGATGTGTGTTCTGCCAATTGTGCCCCCGTCAACACCCTCGCTAGCGGTGCCGTCTTCGCCGCCGCCAGTGTACTGGCGAGATCGCTTTGCTGCAGCTGGAAGGCCGTCCGCTTGCCCAAGGAAGAGAAGGTTTTGTAGATGGATGTACAAAAAGCCCAAGCCATGGATGTTATCGAAATTGTTGATGTCTAGCGGCCTTGAATACGCGGGGTCCAACACCCTGCAGAGAACATGGCGCCCATCTGCAATATGCTCGTTGTAGCTTATTCGTTGGGACGGCGACGCGAATGCTCTGGTCGGGGGCAGTTCCAGTGGGCCGCCCATTGAAAGTCTGGGTAGCTGTGTGTATGTGTGCGTGTGCGTGGACGTGTTGAGGAAACCAGCCAGGACGTTAGAACGAGAGGAATACCATCTATAGGGAAACCGATCTGTTCTGCTGCCAATATGGTGCAATTTATAGGTTTCGCGACTTAATCAGTCAGAAATTGTGTTTTATTGTGACAGGTCAAATGAGAGTTTCTACTCTAGCTGGTACGGTGGAGAACAAAGCAAAGCAAAGAAGGGAGCGGGAAATAGACACGATCCGGGAAACTGGGGAAAAGAAAAAGAAAGAAAACCAGGAAGCGTGCCGCTTTTAAAGATAGCAGGCAGCGTTTCTCGTGGCACAAGGGGCAGAGGGAAACAAGCAACATGTAGGTTTCAAACGAGCTGGGAAATCGCAGGGTATATATTCTGCCTGCTGGAAAAAATGGCAAGGCCCGTCCGCGCACACACGCACCACAGCGTGGCTCTTCGCTTGCAGCAGCACCTCGCTCACAAGTACTGTTCCGCCATCCGGACGAGGGTGTCCTCGGATATCCGCATGTGTTCGCCCGGCTCGCTCTCGAACACCAACCTTCCCTTCTCGTCTAGCGCACGAAGACCGACAAGGTCCTGGGCGTACTGCGCAGAATCCCGGAGCAGCACTGGCCGGCCGTTGGCCGCGTCGATGTCAGCAAACCAGGCGGTGTCTCGCGGAACCACTACTGTGTCGTCTTCGAACCGCACCATCACAAACCGGCCGCCGAGGGCAGATAGCCGCTGGCGGTACGTCAGGTTGGCCTTCTGTCCCAGCTGCTCGTTGTTCAACAGCGCAAGGAGCCGGGAGTGCTCTGCGTACATGTCAAACTGGTTCACGTCGCGAAAGTACTGCGCGAACACCACGCTCTTCTGGATGCTCTCGTCCCAAAGCCGGGCCTTGACGAACCTGTTGCGCTGTCTGCACACCCAGTCTCTTGCACCGCACTGGGGCAAGTCCGATATGCCATTGTGCGGCAGGCCAAATGTCAAAAGGTTGTTCACCTTGAAGCCGGGGCACCGCTCAATAAGCCCACGAACGAACAAGCCGCCTTGGGAAAACCCGATTGCGTTGACACCCGGAACGGCATCTGACTGTAGCTCCGAGCTCTGCTCTGGGTCTTCTTTTCCGCGGTTGCTAGTACTGCTGCTAAGGGCAACGGCAATAACTTTGTCCGCCATCACCTGCTCGCAAACCCTGTCTAATTCCTCGTTCATGTCGGCGAGGAGCGACTTCTGCTGGTCTTTGTCGCTGTCCTCGTCCAAATGAACCGAGTAAATATACAACTCCGGTTTTACTTTTCTGAATATGTCAAACACTCTCTGCATGGCGTCAGAGTTGTAAGAGTCGCCGAGTCCATGCCATATCACGAGCGGCCTGGTTGTGCTATTGTCAGTGGCAAAAATGTGCTGGTTGATTGCCTCGAGGCCCTGGGGAAACGGAAGGTGGTCGTTGGCCAAGTGGAGAAAACGCTCTGTGTTTGCGCTGAAGATGCCTCCAGCAACAAGGGACGCTAACGGCTCTAGCACTCTCATGTCTCGGAATAGGAAAGTTCTTATTTGGCTTGGCTTTTTGTACGTAGAAGTCCCTGTGTGCTTGCTTGTAGCAGAGGTAACTATAGTGCTATATAGTGTGCTACACTTTAAAAGCATCGTTGACAGCCCCGGCGCAAAATCCGGAGAATCCGCCTCCGCTCTCTTTCCGCACTGACCCTTCGGACTGGTTCCGCAGCAATCCGGCAAGGCATTCGCGGGGGTGCACAGACGTTTTTCCACACAGTGCGTGCACAGACTGCTCTGCTCGTTACAGGGCAAACCACAATCGCTCGAGTGGTTGCAATAAAAACAGACTGCAATCGAGAGAGATTTGCTCGCCCTCGCAAGCCACTTTTGCGCTTGTTTGTAATTTTTCGGACCCCTTCGTTCTGAAGCGCCAGGCCACAAGTTTCACCAACTAATTAACTGGTAATTAATCAGAAAGTCTCGTGCTTTGTTTCTCCTCCTCGCTCAGAGTTTCATGGAACAATACTTGAACCCAAAACACAACCTTGCCAACAGCGCAAAAGCAGAGAAGAAAAATAAAGATAACTATAACAGCGCGGACATTATTAAAGGGGAAGATAAATAAAAAAATAGAAAAAATAAAAGTGCTGAGATACTTATAGCTACATATCTATGGACCAAATTTTAAACCATCTGGGCCTCTACATTTTTACAATTTCTGCTGGAATCACTCCAAGTACACTTGTATTTTCAACATTGCAGCCCAAGGATATTGAACAATAAATGACAGACCTTGACGCTATTTCTGTGGAGGACTCAATAGAGTTACTAACTCAGACAGTTCATGATTTGATAAGGTTTATGGTCATCAGAAAAATCGATCTTCCGAGGTCCACTGAAAACATAAACCCCATTGATACTGCAGGTCCTAATGGTGAACATAATAGCAACTCCAGCCATGCTCACAATCAGGATGACCAAGGCGACAGCAACGATCAATCAAAGACCAATGACGAAAAATTCAGTAATAGCGAATTAGCCAAAGCTAATATAAGCTCAGAAACTCTTGACATACAGGGCGATACACGCTCTGTCTCCAATTCCAATGAAGACCTCAGTTCAGCCAGTGGGACTCCATCTAGCGCCAACAGAACTTTGAGCAACAATCTTGTGCTAGTGTCCCCTGACAATGACGAACAATATAGGTTGATTCAGTCAAAATACACAGACATCAATTTTAAGAGACAAAAACTACATTATGACTTTGGCGAGCATCTACTAGACGATCAGAACAACCCTGTCGCCGAGGATCTCAATAATGCCAGCAATTCGAGTATCGACATTGATGCCGACAATGACAGCAATCACAATAACGAAACAGAGACATCTGAGAATGATAATGGTGACGAAAATGGCAAACAAATCAATGCTGAGCATTCTGAAAAAAATGGTGCCAGCCCTCTGGTCAAGTTTGCCGTTGGTGAAAAAGACCTTGCTGGTAAAAACAATAACACAAACGTCAAAAAGTTTACTTACAATCAGAATAGGCAGCTTTTTAAAAAGTTCAATTTAAAGACATTGCCCAAAATATCCATCAATGACTATATCAGAAGATTACAAAAGTATCTTAAATTTTCCAGTACTGTTCTAATCGCTTCTTCGTATTATATCTACAAACTCATCTATTTTGTTCACCAACCGAAAGGGTCTTCGTCATCATTGAGAAAATCAGGTGCGAACAGCGACCAAGCGCAATCCAGAGATTCTGAAACAGCTAGTGGCGATAGCGGTAATAGTCATCTACACTCAGTTGCCAATGCAATTTTGTCAAAGGAAAACTCCTACTTGGAGCTTTCCGAGCTGAATTCCTATCGTATACTTCTTACAACTTTGAGAATTGCTGGAAAGTTGATTGAGGATCTAAACCACTCTCAAAAGTTTTATGCACAAGTTTCTGGCATCAAAAAGACTGAATTGAGCAAGTTGGAGACCATTATGTTATTTTTATTAAACTTTGATTTGAAAGTGGATAAAGATATTCTCGAAAAGCATATTCAAGATATTAATAACTTACATAAGCTCATCACAGATAATGAGGATGCCGTTAACCAGAATCAGAACAGAACAACCAATATGGAAGCTGTCAGATAATGTTGTTGAAACCTTTGCTCCTCACTAACACCTGTGCACCAAATTTTTAATCGCTTCTTAATTTTTACATTTTATTATAGATGTTTGCGTGCTATTTGTTTTTATTTTTACTTTTACTTATATATTCCCCTATACTGTTTACTATATATAGTGCTCAACTTTATTATTTCCTTTGACGATGTTTTGTTTAATTTCAGTTTGCCACGTTTTTCTTTACCTTTCTTTTCTTCTTTTGCCGCCGCGTGTCTTCTAGAAAACCTCCGGGGCGCTATACTATTTTGCTTGATGTCTTTGTGTTTTTGTTCTCTTGTTTATGCAGCAATGACCTTTTTGTGTTTTATATATAGAGCTTTTTCATATATATATATATTTAGGTAATTTTAAAATGGCGTGCCTTACACATGCAGAACCAATCACAACGTGTGCTCAAAGCTGCGGGTCAAATCTTACTAAACAAACTTGTTGTGAAGCTAACGTAATGTTCAATAAGTATAAAATACGGTAATCGGCATTTGGTCATCCTGTTGGGTTCATTTTATGACACGTATTTTTACAACAACATTGGTAGACATTTGAATCCCGCAGAGCTGTATGTCGACTTGCTCGAGTGACACCGTCCTTGCTGTTTAAGCTATTGACCGTCTTAGTACTAAGTACTGAGATTGTGCCTCGATTTTATTAGCTGAAGGCATTAGTTATAAGTACCATTTGTCTTTTGTAAACTTTAAATAGAGGATCTTTCAAAAAGAGAAATTTACATCTGTAGTAAGCTGCTTATTTTTCAAAATTGAGTGAGCATACTTTAAGCTTTAAAGCTTGATTTGCGGCACACGCCCCGAAATATTGGATCTAGAGGAAAAGCATTATAGCTATGGTCAACAGCCTTGTAGTCAGCAATAAGGCCTAAACATCTAAAAGTATTTTTCTGGAAGCAAACATCGAATCTAGTTTGTTAGTCACTTGATAGCGGACACTGTATTACTATCCTAAAAGTCGGCATCATTTTCCATGTGGGTTTCTTCCGCTGTCTGCTGCATTAACGACGGCAAGCCGCCATTATGATTTTAAACACTTATAGTCCACCACTTCAGGATTGCGGATCCACCGAAAAGCATGGCTAACAAAGCGTAGTCTGTGGCACCATGGTGGAGAATGAATAGCAATTCTGAATGGATACGATAGTTGGCCGACGTGGCGTGGGTAATCATCGAGCTGCTTGCGCTCAGTAAACCAAAGAAGTGTGTTTAACAGTAGTCAACGGTACTATTTCGAGCCAAAAAGGCAATCCTCAGATGGTGCTTTCAGTATGTAGACGGATGGCCGCTCTCGTATAGTATGGCTTGAGCCAGTTGCAACTTGCCTTATGCTAGCAAGCCTGGGATTTTGAGCCAGGGAAGTTATAAATGAGCGCCAGCTATAGCCAAAATACTGCTACTCTATTGGTAAATCTAGTATGGATCTTCAACAAATCATTGTCTGCTTAGATATCGGCTAAGTTGTCTATTCGCCGATCATCGCAGGAAATGGAAGAGCTTTTCGTTACACATTACGTGTTCGGCACCTTAGATTACAGCCCGAGAACAAAAACCTTAAGGCACGTTGATCTCTTGTCGTGCTAGAGCCAAAGACCTTTGCAGAACCATTGCTCAGGCGCTGACTAACGCCCACGGCTCAACTTGGCAAGCGCCTCCGAGCAGTTGCAATTGTCGATTAGGACACTGGTCTCTGCCCATGAAACAACTGCTAGAAGATAGAGTTAGCGGCTAGCCTAAAGCGGGCCGGCTAGCACCTTCCAATTGAGTGCCTTGTTGGGTTCAAAGTCATCTTTGTGTAGAACGTGCAAACAGCCACAGCTCGTATCTGGGGCGTTGGGAAAATACTCGGGTAGATAGAAGAACAAGAAGAGCCAATTTCACTTGCTGGCCGCGAGGTACGCTTTGAAAACATGGCTTAGCTACATGGTGTTTTATTATTCTCTCCCGTCATACTGCATCATAGTCCAAGTTGCCTAGAACTTGTCGCCATGCGCTGGAATTCGCGTTCTAACTTGCTCGGCGGATCAATCAACAAGTTAAGCTTCTTCGAGAACCAGCTGCTGGTGAAACTCGAGCGAGGAACAAGATGTGGCCTAATTGGCCCGATGAGCCAAAATAACTATATAAGGAGGCCCAATTCCTCAAACAAGCGCAGTCTTCTTCCTTCTCAATTGCTTCTTCTTTTCTCTTATCAAGCTATTCTTTGCTACTTTTGTTGCTTAAAAACTTTTGAGCTCCTATCAATTTCCTTCTTTTTTACTTTGCAAATCTCCCAAAACACACAATTCATAATGGGTATCTTCGGCAGTAACGATAACAAGACTGACAGAGACTCTTACGGCTCTGATGGCAGAGACAACAAAGACAGTTATGGCTCTTCTAGAAATGACAAAGACTCCTACGGCTCCTCTAACAACGACTCCTACGGCTCCTCTAACAAC